>OY804590.1:24359758-24959758 GCA_963680875.1 Bathymodiolus brooksi | reverse complement strand
CAGATTGCGCACAGTTTATTAAAAATTTTCTGATTCAATTTCCACTCTAATTGGTCATTAAACTTCCTCGATTTAAAATCTGCTAAAGTATTTTGCTTCCCAGGTATAAGGGAGCATGGTAGTCATATTTTGTTCTTGATGCAAAATAACCAAATTTGTTTGCTGACCTTATTACATGAAGTTGATTTAATACCACCCATTTTGGTAATGTAGCTTACTGCAGTGGTGTTGTCACACAGAATCATGACATGGTTATTACTGATCTCGGCAGTGAAAGATTTGAGTGCTAAGAATATAGCCATCATTTCTAGAGTATTTATGTGATTGTTTTGTTCTTCTGCTGACCACCTGCCACCTATACTAATGGCTCCAAGAACAGCGCCCCATCCTCTCATGGAAGCATCTGTTGTTATCGTGATTTTTGGTGATTCGTGCCTTATAGCTCTTTTTTGTTTATAAACATTGGTGAACCACCAATCTAACTCTTCTCTCATGTTAGATGTGATTGTCATAGGTGCATCAAAATTACCACATGATTTTATAAGGGCAAAAATTTTCGCTTTCTCAATTTCACGATAGTACAATCTAGCATGGTCGACAGCTGAAAAACTTGAAACAATCAACCCTAATACCCTAGCAACTTCTCTAATATTTGCTGTTTGTTTGTTTAGTAATCTTTCACATTCATTTGCTATGATTTCTTTTTTCTCTTGTGGTAGTGAAACCGTCATTGTCTCAGAATTGATTATGTTCTCAAGAAAAACAATCTATTTTGTTGGAACCAAAATTGATTTATTTTTGTGTACTACAAACCCAAGTTTTGTAAATTGAGACAAAGTTGCATTTATATTTTCTGTACCATTAACACTTTCTCCACAAGGTAAGCTATCTTCAATGTAACCAACACTTTTGTGTCCTAGGTTTCTCAAAGAAGCATAAACTGGTTTAAGAAGTTTTGTAAATAAACGTGGTGCAAAAGCAATACCGAATGGTAGGCAGGTATATTGATATGTTATTCCTTTCCAATTAAAACCTAAATATTCTTGGTTTTAGTTTAATAATATGTTATTGTACATAAACAATAGGATTGGACAGCAAGTTATACCAACTTATATGAAGTCCTCTCCTTACAAATTATACACACGAATTAATGACAGCAAAACAAAATACAGACAATAGACATTTAAAATTTTGACACTGGAAGAAAGTAAGAAGTACAGTTAAAAAGTGAAAAAGTGAAAAAATGCTGACATTAGCCCTAAAATCTTTTTGATTGATTTATAAAAGTTCGAACTTTTCCAAATATTTTGGTATTGACGTCATAACTATACTTATCGTTCCCAAAGAGCAAAGTTTCAATATTGATATTGATATCGTCGCAATTACTCAGAAGTGTTCTTCTTTCGTTCAAGTATAAGGGACATTCCAGAAAATAATGTATAGCATCTTCAAAAGAAGCACCGCAATTACATTTAAGATTATTTATTACCCGTTATATGTATTTTTGACAGATCGGCATTGAGTGAGCTGCATTGGTGTCTAAGTCTAGTATGTAATATACTTAGTTTCCGTGGGCCTTCATTATAATACTTTGGGGTTTTATAAATATCAGTTTTCACTCTGTTTTTAAACGAAGATAATGTAGGAGAATTTCTTATTGATATGTCTAGATTGTTCCAAAGCGAAACGGTAGATGGAATAAATGAGCTTGCTGATGTTCTCAGTCTGCATCTGGGTGGAACATAATTCTGATTATTTCTAAGGTTATAACTATTTACATCTGATGTAACTGGAGGTAAACAGTTAAATAAATAAGGAGGGCATAATTTATTATGAATTTTATAAAAAGTAGTTAATTTACGAGTTTCCCGCCGATTGCCCAAAGTTTCCCATCCAGTCTCAAAATATAATGAATCCTTACTAGCAAATTTTGTCAGACCTGATACAATTCGTGCCGCTTCTAATTGTATTTTTTCTAATTTTTCAATGTCCCGTTCATAACACCCATCCCACACTTCACATGCATATTCTAGTACTGGTCTGATAAATGTAAGATAGATATTTGACAAAGCTTGTTTAGATAAAATAAATTTTAATTTACGAAGAACATTTACTTGTTTTAATGCTGATCTAGTTATGTTTTCAATATGTACAGTCCAGTTTCCATCAGATACAAATGTTACACCCAGATGTTTATGATTATCAACAAGTTCAACTGATTCGTCATTAAAACGTATGTTTAATTCAGGAATATTAGTATTATTTGATATTATAAGGGCTTTAGTTTTTTTAGGGTTAAAGTCTACAAGCCATGTTTTTGCCCATTGATCCAATATTTGTAAATCATTATTTATCTCAATTTGCATAAAATAAAAGTTTTTCCCAGAGTATGACAATGAGGTGTCGTCAGCAAGCAGTCTCGCCAAATTGCCTAAGTTATCTGTAATGTCATTAATATATAATAAAAATAATAAAGGACCAGTACAGATCATTGGGGTACACCTGCTTTGACAAGACCAGAATCTGATAGTTCATTATTTACAAACACAAATTGCCTTCTACCACTTAAATAATTTTTAAACCAGATCAAAAGGTCGCCCGATATCCCATACGATTTTAATTTCTTAATAAGCCCCTCATGCCAAACTCTGTCAAAAGCTTTTGAAATGTCACAAAATATTAAAATAGTTGACAATCGTTCGTCTAAATTTTGACATACTCTATGATACATTTCTAATAATTGGTATACAGTAGAATGACCACGAATGAATCCTGATTGGTAGGCATACAGAAGAGAATGTTCAAAAATAAAATTATATGTATACTTATATACAGCACGTTCCATCACTTTCCCTATACAACTTAATACAGATATGGGTCTATAATTTGAAGGACTACTTTTGTCGTCTTTTTTGAAAGCTGGCATAACTCGCGCAATTTCCCATGTTGACGGAAATATGCCTTTCTGCAACGAAAAGTTAAAAATAATAGCTAAAGGTATACAAATGGTTTCAGAAGTACTCTTTAACATTTGATGGGTGATGCCGTCATCACCACAAGCTTTACCTATTTTCAATGTTTGTAAAATATCTTTTACATCGTGTTCAGTAATATATATATTAGATAATAATGCAACAGTTCTTGATGGAATATCTGGGGGAACATGATTAGTATCATCAACAAATGAAATAGAACAAAAATATTTGTTCAACAGATTTGCTTTAATCTTGTCATCATATATCAATTCATTTGAATCATTATCATATAAGGGCGGAATAGAATAAGGTTGGGACGTTACTTTCATTAATTTCCGAATCAGTGACCAATACGATTTCGAATCATTTCTTTGGAGTGAGTCTACCAATTCATTTGCACTTAAAAGGAACTGTTCACGGGCATGCTTAATCATATTATTTACCTTATTACGATGGGATTTGTACTTATGTATAGCGGTCGATGACTTTTTTGTTCTTGCAATTTTTTTCAATCAGTTTCGGGTACGGATTTCCCTTTTGATATGGGAATTAAACCATGGCTTATCAGAAGGTCTTACTTGAATCATTTTTGAGGGGATATTTCTCGATATTATGTCAAGGTATTTCTGTGTAAAGCTTGATGACATGATATCAATATCAGTGCATTCTTTGAGATACGATTCCCATTGAAATTCTGATATTTCATTATTAAGTTTTAAGAGGTCTACATGTTTGTATTGCCAAACTTTACGCATATATGTCTTTTTGATTGAGTACGGGATTTTGATATTAATCATTGTTGCATTGTGATCACTTATACTTCTATCAACACCTTTTACTTCAGAATCAACAACTATATCTATATTTGAAACAATAACTGGATCCAATAGTGCACCCATCCTTGTTGGCTCATTTATAACATTAGTTAAATCATACAGTGTCATGATTTCGTTCAACTTATGATTTGTGTGAGTAAGTAAATCAACATTAAGATCGCAAGTAATAATTATGTTTTCAGTAAAATTTAATGCTTGTTCAAGGGAGTAATCAAAATTATCCCAAAATGATTCTGTAGTTCCTGGTGGTCGATAAACAACATACACAAGTAATTTAAAATTTGGAATAAATACTTTAATCCACAGCATTTCAACCCCATCATAATTTAAATCGTGCCTTTCTTTCACACAAATACCTTGAGAAGTATACACGAGAACGCCACCCCCAAAACTGTTTCTATCTTTTCTAAATATTTTATCAGAAAAACCATCAATACCAATGTCAGTATCCAATATATTTCCGTCCAAATGGCTCTCTGTTACACAAATTATAGACGACTCAGAAGCTATGTCTTCTAAATATGACAATTTATTTCGCACACTACGTGCATTTAAATGAAACACAGAAAATTCGTATTCTTCAGGTCCCGGATTGTGATGGATATCATTATCAAGAATCAATAATAGTAAAAGTATTAAAGTAAATTGGATATTTGTCGAAAAGGGAAAGTGACAGGTTTGTGCAAACATGCAGATAAAATTCTGTAAATAAAGCATTACCTTCATAAAGTTCAAAATACCAAAACCAAAGAAGACCTTCATTTTTTTTAACTAAGGAGGAATAAGCTCTAATATAAAACATACCTATCGACAGTCTATACATACCGATATCATTACCCATTGTCTATATGTATTTTATACTTTGAAAGATTCTGTCGATAGGATTTAAATAGGGATATGTCAGCAATATTAAAAGAATAATGAGAAGTAAATACAAGAATATGAACAATATGTACAATTTCAGTTTCATTTGTGAAAAACATGATTAAGATAGAGAAAATGAATGTTAGGTTCAAAAACATTCAGGAAAAGTGTTTTAGTTTTGTACGAAAGTCGGAAAGATAAATTTATAGTCTCAGAAGATATAAATTTCTTAACATTTGATATTATATTTATAAAAAGAAATAAAAAAAAACAACAAAAAAGACAAAAAAAAAACAAAAACAAAAACAAATTTTCTATAAAATAAAATAAAATATATATATATATATACCGGTATATAAATAGTAAAGTAGAATAGTACTATTTTTTCCCACAGAATGCATGAAGTTACACAAAATGGAAACAAAAAGAAGGAGAATATAAACTTATCGAAATGTTAATAATAGTTTAATGTCTACAGTTTACATTTAACAAAAAGACAACAATAATATACAACCTAATGAAGATCAAAAACAAAGAAGGAAATTAAGTCAATATACACAGGAAAACAAATTACTTTCAAGGGGAGAAAAATCAGAAAAAAATACAGACAAAAATATATAAAAAAGAGTAATAAAATAAATAAATAATAAACAAACATTAAATCCACATTACAGTAAACATATTGTATTCTAGTTACCATTGCATAATAAATTCGGCAGTCTATAAGGAGTTTTGACCAAAAAGTAGGAAATGTAGAAGTCATACACACCTATTAGTAGTGGTGAGGTTATTTTAAATTTGTTCCATGTTCAAACACAACTTTCCTTTAATGTATTCATGGATTATATCAAGATCATATCAATTAATGATTTCTAATGCAATATGCTGAGCTACTACAACATTATATATTATTTACAAGAAATGAATTATTGTAAATAAAAATTAAAAAAAATTGAGTAATATAGAACAGCAAATGACAAATCAAACACACCTTTTATCAGAACGTATACATCATTGAACACGTGGCAGTATGTTTACAAATAAAGCGCCGGATCACTTACATAACACGGACGTGTATGTATGTGGTAGAAGTTAAATATTATATGTATACATGTATATATGGACTAGCGTTTTTGCATACTTTCGGGAATATGCATTCGTGAATAATAAGGATATTGGAAAAAAAATGTGTTTCTGGATAATTAACAAGTGGCAGAGATGTGGTAAGTAATTTACTACAAGATAAAGTTGAATGTATCTGTGAAAAAACCCCCATTTAAATTGGTAGCAGTTTATATATAAAACAATCAACAAGCAAACAAAGTGAAGAAATACCCATTAAGCATATTCTTGGTCATCTTCTGCAATTGGCATACTTAAATAAGCGTGTATTAAATCAATTGACCAAAAAAAAAAAGAATCTTTAGAAACTAAGTAAACGGCAGATTCAAATGTGTCCATTTTAAAATGTTGATATGGAATAAACTTGTTCAATTTTTTCAAATTCAAAATTACTCTAAATTCTCCATTTTTGTTAGGTCTAACAAAAATTGTAGACAAACATATGCGTTTTTTATTCTGTGCCTTTTTAATAGCACCTATTTCCAGCAAATTTTGAATTTCTTTATCAATTATTTCCTTTTCCTTTTCATTGAATATATTCTGAAAATGTGCTTTAGTTTGACATGGTTTTATGTTGTCTATGAATTCAATATGACAGTGTTTTACAATATCAAGTAAATTTTAATCTGCTGTTATTTTTTCCCATTCATGAGAATAATATTTCAATCTACCTGCCTCAAATTGCAAGCTAACCTCATTATCTTCTAGGTTCTGTCTTTATTCTGAAAACCTCCCCTCCTTGGCAGGTTTTTTTGGATTTTCAACAGTGGGATGGTTATTAATAGAACGGAAGCCTAAAACAACCACGGCCTCCTCTGCCTCCACGTGACCTTCGGCCTCCTCGCCCTCTACCTTATGAGCGAGAACCACCTCTACGGGAATACAAACTGCTATGTCCATAACCACCATAGCCAGACTGAATCTTATGACTGATTTTGCTAGTCTTCAATTTCCTTGGCCCTCTTTTGGACATCATCGCCAAATAGAAATGAGGTGTATTCAACTGATTGGGCACATACATGTACATATTCAGAGCACATTTCTGATTTCATGAGTTCACGTCTTGTGATATTAACTTTTCTGTTTGTATGACCAAGTATGGCTAAAGCATCATTGTACGTATCAATATCATTATTATTTTCATCTGTAGCAGCCATTGTATTGACAGTATTCACTAGTACTGTAGAAGCTTTGACTATCGCCCTTTGTATAATCTGCATTTTTCTTTCTACAGATTGAGCTTGTGGTGATATTATATCCCATATTAGTTGGTTTGTTTTCACTGTGGCTAACCCTTCAGTTTTCAGGGCGTGGGTTACTTTCATCTTTTGTCAGTTCACCGAACTGGTCTTCATTCATTCCATTACGGAATAAATCCGTGACATTTTCAGCAAGGGTTTCGTCAATTTTATCACCTAGTGTTTCACGTGTCTTAATTTTCTTTGACATAGAAGCACTAGTGTTATTCTCATCAGCCTTACGCTTGTTAGACGGGGCTTCTCATTGATCCTGACCTTCATGTTCATCATACATTTGTTAATCATCATTATCAACATCTTGTTCATGAGTATCGTCATACTACCCATCATTAAAATCA
Source organism: Bathymodiolus brooksi (assembly GCA_963680875.1). Classification (NCBI taxonomy): domain Eukaryota; kingdom Metazoa; phylum Mollusca; class Bivalvia; order Mytilida; family Modiolidae; genus Bathymodiolus; species Bathymodiolus brooksi. Next base: position 24,952,364 of record OY804590.1, on the reverse strand, counting down.
TTCTCATAATCTGTCATTCTAGAAGACAGATTTTTTAATTCTGTGGCCTGAATGTTCTGATTTTCTTGGATCCTCTTTAGCAACTCTAAGATTTGAGTATTGTCAGAATTACTCGAGCTAGGACCAGAATCTATTTTATGTTCCGACGAATTCTGTTTGTCACCACGCGATTGTAAAGGAGACTCAATCCCTCTTGTCTGACTACGCTTCGCAACTGAAACTTTTCCTTTGCACTTATCGGTCCTTTTCCCTTTTTCTGGGACTACCTGTTTGTCTAACTTGTCAGCCACAATAGATTTATGACCATTTCTATCAGAAATGTTATCATCTCGGATCATCTGTTCTGCCATTTTTTTTATACTATTTCTCTGCATCAAGCAAAGCTAGACGAATGATTTCGTATTTAGAAAATATTTTCGAATTATTTATTTTTACTGCGTAAAAATAATATATAAACGATTATTATCGTCTTTTAACTATAATGAATAATAGTTATTAATTTTATTAACAATAAAAAGCCAATATCGTTGACTTGTCAATTTAATGATTTATGGTGACAGGTCGCTCCTCGTGGACAACGTCCGAACTGTACAATCAACGCAAGCACACTGAAGGTCACAGCTGCGCAGCACTATCTCATTTTATACCGGAAGTGAGCATGACGAAATAAAATTACACGTATAGACTACTTTTTATAGCTTTATTTGATTATTTCAATCTCATTATTAGCATTTGTCATTATTTATGTCCATCATGTTATTCATATCTGAGTAATCGATGAAGTAAACCACAGAAACATATAGGTAAAAATAATCGACCGATAACGACATCTTCTGGATTCAAGATATAATAATACTATATGATCATAATACTTACTTTTTGTCGTCGCCTGTATGTCAATCATGCCTAAGTGACTTGTACCAGAAGCTGACGGAACATTTTCGACCGGAGCTCTTTGACGACAGTGATAACGGTCCCGTATTAATATATCAAATTACTTCGGGTTAGGTTTCGTTTATTGTGCTTAGCGCCACTTTCAATAATATTTCAGTTATATCGTGTTGGTCAGTTCTATTGGTGGAGGAAACCGGAGGACCCGGAAGAAACAACCGATCTACCATAGGATACCATAGGAATTACAGTGGACGCTGGCATGATGCCACTATGTCCGCCTCTAAATCCACATCATTGATGCGCGACTTTACGTCACTTCCGGAATTAGAGTTTATGTTTATGTTTCCGTAAAGTCATATTTGCACTCTTGGTGCTTCTAGTGCTCATCTAGGCCGATTTAAAACTGCTTAACTGTTTTTGCCTGGATAACTGATTCTGGGAGGCTATTCCATATTTCAACAATTGTAACGACGAAGGTATATTTTCTCACATTCAGTCTACTTGTTTTTATCTTCATTTTCTTGCTATGTCCCCTTGTATTTGAAGTTGTGTTTAGCTCAAACATATCCACTGTTGTTAGAGGATCATAAATACCATTTATTATTTTAAATACTTCAATCATATCTCCTGGCATTCTTCTATTCTTCAGAGTGGGCATCTTGAGTTTCTTCAGTCTTTCGTTATACTCCATGTTTTTAAAGTAAGTACTTGTTTGGTGGCTCTTCTTTGTACGTTTTCTATTTTTTCAATATCCCCCACTTTAAATGGAGTCCAGACTGCTTCCGCGTATTCAATATGAGGTCTAACCAAAGCTTGGAATAAATATTTGAAGGTTTGTTCATCTAAATGTGCATAAATTTTTCTGATTAGTCCCATGATGCTGTTTGCTTTGTTCACTTGATATTGTATATGTTTGTTAAAGGACAAATTTTCATCTACAAGTACTCCTATGTATTTTTCTCCGTCAGATTGCTCTAACTCAATTCTGTTGCCATCGTTGTGATATACAATGTAGATAATAGTGTTTTGTTCCTTTGTCCACACATTTATTGGCAACTGACATCACTTTGCATTTGTTACGATGGAATTTTAATAGCCATGTATCTGACCAACTTTGTAAACTATCTAAATCTGCTTGAAGCATTTTCTCATCATTTTCCTCTCGGATTTCTCTGAAAATGTTCGCATCTTCAGCTAACATGTAGGTAGATGACTCTACCATCTCTGGCATGTCGTTAATGTAGATAATGAAGAGCATAGGTCCAAGAACACTAACTTGTGGTATCCCGCTTGTGACATGATGGCATTTGGACTCAGTGCCATTTACAATTATTTTTTGTATTCTGTTGCTAAGAAAACGTTCGGCCCACATAATTACCTTCTCACTTATTTTATACCTATGCATCTTATGCAGAAGTCTTCTATATGGTACTTTGTCAAAAGCTTTCATAAAATCCATATATACTGAGTCAATTTTCCCACCCTTGTCAAGAATGTTGGTCCACTCATCCATAACTTTTAGGAGTTGTAGGGTTGTTGATCTCCCAGAGATGAAGCCAAACTGCTTATTGCTGAAGAGCTTATTAGCTGACATGTGCTTTACTATAATTTCCCTTACTAGTTTTTCCATGGTTTTGCAGATTACGCTGGTCAGACTGACTGGTCTATAATTTCCTGGTTCTGCCTTGTCTCCGTTTTTGAATAGTGCAGTGATGTTCCCTTCTTTCCACAGTTGAGGAACCAAACCTTGGCACATAGACGAATTAAATATAATTGTTATAGGTTATATTGTTGCACTAAGTTCCTTGAGCATTTTAGGGTGAAGACCATCTGGGCCACATGATTTGTTTACATCCAGATTTTGTAGTAATTTTAATATTTCACTTTCTTTGTAAGTTTTCTCTATGCATTCCTGTTTGACCTCTATAGGATGCATCAAATGTAGATCGCCCACTGGTTCAATTGTGAATACGCTACTGAAGAAGCTAGCCAGGACTTCCGCTTTTTCCTTATCTGTTGTCGTTTTCCTTTCTTCCCCTTCTTCTGACTTAAATTTTAGCTCTGATATACCAGTGTTAGTTTTTCTCTTGGAGTTAGCATATTTCCAAAAAATCTTGGGATTGCTCTTAACATGTTTTGCAATTTCTTTCTCCATATTAGCTTTTGCTTTCCTGATTGCGCTTTTAACTTGATTTCTTGTTTTGGCGTATTCCTGATACCTTTTTGCCCCCAGTTTCTCTGTATCTAGTTCAACATCTATGAGGAATATAGTTGTGTTTCTTAGCTTTGTTGCTGGCTTTTGTATTCATGTGTGGTATATATTTGTTTTTTTGCCTCATTGAACTTGGTCCTTTTAATATATCATTCCAGTCACACTGAAGAAAGGTATTCATACTAGTGTAATCCCCTTTGAAGTAATTCAATCTCTCTGTTTTACATGATTTTTCTTCACAATAGCATTTGAGTACAAATTCAAGGCTACAATGGTCGCTGTTTCCAAGTGGGCTGGTGTAATTTAACTCTTCTATCATATTCTCATCATTTGTCAGTATTAGGTCCAGCGTGCTTGGTTCGCAATTTTCTGTGATTCTAGTATTTTCCATGACATGTCGGAACAGATAGCTATCTCTGATACTTTCTACGAAGTTTTCACTATTTTGTCACCCTTTGTTGACCAGTTTTTCCAATCAATTTTAGGGAAGTTAAAATCCCACATTACAATGATATGTGAGAACTTCTTTTCCTTTGATTCCGTAGTTAGTAGCTTGCTAAGTTCATCTAGGTTCTCTGGACTACTACTTGGACTTTTATATATGGAACCCAGTAACAACATATCATTGTTGTTTAGCCTACACTTTCTTCAAATTTCACATTGAATTTTATTTTTTCTGATTTCAGCTTCTTATTAATATATAATGCTGCACCTCGTTTGCTAAAGCTTGTTGATTCACTTAGGAATAGTTCATAACCTTCCATTTGTAGTTCTGCTTTCCCAGGCAAATATTTGCAGTTTTTGGGATACATTTCTGTTATCCCAATCACTTCATAACTATTTTTTCTTTCCTGTATTCTTGTTATCAATTCACCCAGTTTGCTTGGCGAACTGTCTTCATTTGTATAAAATCACTGTATGCCATTAAAATCCATCACCTTAATTACATTGGTTTCTGTTAAAACTTGACTATTTACAGTGTTTTGGAGCGTCTTACTCCTTGTTCTTGACCTTTACCACCCTCTTGTCTCCAGGGGGTCCTTTTACCAGGTATTTGTATTTTACCGACTGGTTATTTTCCTCCAATACATCATTTTTATTCTTAGCTTCTGCAGGTTTTTCTCTATTTTGTAACCTTTCCTTCTTTGTCATGTCATGAGTTATACTTAGCTGCTTAAGCTTATCTTCTGCGGTTGCTAAATTCTTCATATTAGCCATGAGTGACCCCTTTGCCTTTTCATCCACAAAAATGACCCTCATTGGTCTTGGATTATCAGAATCTACATCCTTTTTGCGGAGTCTGGTTACATTCTTTATCGTCTGTTTATTTGTACCAGTTATTTTACATAGTTCATTTACTATTGCTATATCTTCTACTTTTCTCTCTTTTGGTTCAGTTTTCTTCGACTCTTCGGCTCTAAATATTATAATACTACTTTTTCGAGCCATACTTTCTTTGAATTCTTCCAACTGGCTTGTCAGTGTCCCGTCCTGGTCGTTTACACCTGTGGCGGCACTCTCTTTGTTTTCCTGGATCAAGGCTTTAACTTCATCTAGGTCAGCCTTTTTGTCTAGTTTACTCTCCATCTCATCTAGCCGTGTTTCGTACTTACTGAAGTATTTGTTGCACCTCTCCTCTACTTCTTTCTCAATTTTGAGATTTTGCATTGCTTTTTCCTCACAAGGGGGAAATACCAATGTAGGTCAGAGCGCTTAGTTAGTAGTTTATCCTCTGTGCTGCTTAATTTGACACAGGAACGGCAAACATGTTTTTCACAATATTCACACTCTAGCACCTCTGCTTTATCCTCTGTGAATTTGACCGAACAAACCTTACATGTTCACCCCTCTGTGTTTGATGCATTCCCCTTGGTTGGGGTTACTGAACCCTTACGTGACATGGTTCAAATTCCAACAGGGCTTCCCTATTGCACAATCTGAAATCTAATGCCTTAGTTCAAACCCAGCAAGGCTTCCTTGCCTAATAGTATGTCAATATGATATTTTTAGTTGTTGTTCTTGTATTATATCTTATGTGCAAGGCTTCCTTGCATAAGCTGCGCTAGCAATTTTTATTTTGTGCAAAACAAGGCCTCCTTGTTTTGGTATTTTTATTTGTTCTTGTATGATATCCTATGTGCAAGGCTACCTTGCATAAGCTGCGCTAGGAATTTTTATTTCGTGCAAAACAAGGCTTCCTTGTTTTGGTATTTTTATTTGTTCTTGTTTGATATCTGATGTGCAAGGCTTCCTTGCAGAAGCTTCGCTAGAAAATGTTATTTTGCGCAAACAAATCTTCCTTATTTGAATCAATATATGTTTCTAATGTTGAGTTCCTTGTATTAGAATTTTAAGTAAACCTACGGCAGCAGTCTGATCTTTGTGTATTTATTGACAGGGCTTCCCTATCTGAACTCTATTTAGCCTTATATATATATATATGTGTCTGAAAATTAAACCAAACAGTGTTAGAATTAGATTTTAGAGCTGTCAAATTTTTGTTCTTCCCTCGACGGGATTTGAACCCACACCATTGATACACTGCAGCACCATTCGCTTAACCTTACGTCCAGTGCCCTAGACCACTCGACCACTTCCACTCCCTACTGGGGCAAGGCTTCCTTGCCGAATATACAAGTATAAGTTATAAAGTTACTGGGAAATGCTTCCTTGCTTTTTGTACTTACTAATTGGGGTCAAGGCTTCCCTGTCCCACTACACACACAAATCGGTCTTTGCTGCTATTTATGTTGTTAGTTCTATTACCCTAAACAACCACAGTCTAGCCAATGCTCTTACTGGATGTATAGCATCAGAATATACATTCCAGTTCTTTCTATAGCTTGTGCGTTCCGCCCCGACTCCCTTGCTTGACGCAATAATGTCTTGTGATATTCAAGGTGTACCACAGTTTCTATTAATTAGTCTGAGGTGATCATTAAAATAATCAACCATACAACAAACTTGGTTGTCAGCTCTAGTTGCAGCTATGGAATTCCTCTGATAGTGCCTATTTGTTGCAGTTTTACTGTTACTATTAGTTATCTTAAATTTGTTGAACCTAGTAATAGAGTAATATGGGCACTCTAGAAACACAACTGTTGCCTCTGGGTTAGCCTGTAAGAGTCTACTCTTTAAAGTTCTATACTTACTTAATGCAAATAGGGATAGGTCTTAACACTAACATACTTCCCTTTTTCCCCCGTAATATCACAGGTTCCAAGCCACACTATGACGATAGGTCTCTTCGCCTTCTTCACTGCACTTTTCACTTTATAATAATGAGAATTATTGTAACTATTGGCTTCACTTTTAGCAATCACACTAATTTTCTGATTAAGTCTATCGTTCAGCACATCTCTCAGGGAGAAACCCGTACTGTCACTGAATATTATAGTCTCCCGGGATAGTTCTGTGTTTTTATACAGTCTATAGAGCTTTTTGAATTCCTTATTGATTTTGTTCAACGACAATTATGTTTAACTAAAAATGTATGTAGTTTGGATACAATTTTAAACAAATGATGAATTTTCCCGAGACAAAATATACAATTTAAAAAAAATTGCATTTTCCTGCTGAAAAAAATATACTGATTTTGGTGGAGGAAAAAAAAATAATCTGATTCAGAGTTTTTGTCATATAACCTAATGTCAAATTCTGGAAAAAAAATTCGCGCTTTGCGCGACAAAAAAAAAGAATTATTCTAACTCCGGTGTTGTCCGAAAAAAAATTTCGGAACGAAACAAAAAACATAACCCCCCCCCCCCCCTTCAAGTTAAATGGTTGGTCCCAAACAAATTCAAATTTTTCCTGAGATATTTTAAGCGTTCATGCTACCGAAAGTGACGATCTGTCGCAAGTCACTGACAAACTTTATTACATAATGTTGTATCGAGTACACAGCGGCATGAGCGGGGTTCGAATTCCCGACTTTAGTGGTGAAAGGAACCGATTGCACAGAAAGTTGTATATCCAACTACCATACGATCACGACGGCCTCGAAATTACTTCGAAATGATGTCCAATATTTGTTCGACAATACACACGTCAGAAGTAAATTATATCGGGAATTGATCACGACTTTGTTTATACCGCCAATGACGGGTGTCACCATTGGAGCAGGAACTGCTTACCATTTCGGAACACGAGTTCACCCCCGATTTTAGTGGGGTTCGTGTTGGTCGATCTTTAATTTTCTGCATAATGTTTTGTAGATAGTTGTTTGTCCTTTTTTAACCATTGTGTTTTCTGTCCTTCCTCGATTTACGGATTCTGATTACCCCTTTGGCATATTTAACCTCTTCTTCATATTAGAGAAGGCAATAATCAATCAATGTTAACTTGTTCTCATCACAAAAATAGCGGAAATACTGCTTTCTACATTGAAATTAAACAACAATCAAATTATCTATACAGTATTTATCTAGATTGGTTTAATACTACAGTGCTATTGTTGAATTAGTAAGACAGGACATCGATGTAAATGAACATGATAAATCATCAAATTTAATACTTGAACAAACTAAAGAAAAGCTACAAACATTGTATTGCGTTCTGCATTCCACAGTCACAGTAGGGTCTTCAATAATGATCATAACTCATACCCTAAAATGAGTGTTAAATGGCACCTAGCTATACATAGCCTTTCGGTCTGTAGTTGGTTTACGTCCTTACGGTTTTTGTTGGTTTCATGTTTTTCAATTTTTAGTTTCTGGTTACACCGTTTTGTAGATCATTGTTTGTCCTTTTGTCCTTTTTCTTTTGGCCAATTCATAGTCTTTCATTTGACAGCTTCTGATTTCCTCCTTGGTATCTTCAAACTTTTCTTCAGAAATAATGACAATTGATGGTCACATCAGATTGCAACATAATGGTGAATCTTCTATTAGTACCATGCATAGATGAATCCTGTTGTCTTGGTCCAAATTACGCAATACATTTTCTTCCTTTTACGATTTTTACTATTGGATTTTGGAACTGTTCCGACACAGTGTGGTATTTTTTGTTTTTCATTTTTTAGTACATGTGTATGTTTTCTCTCTCTCTCTCTCTCTCTCTCTCTCTCTCTCTCTCTCTCTCCAAATTTTCAATAACGAAAAAAATATTATGTACTGTGATGTGGTGGCCATATTGAATTGAATATAGCTTAGGACGTACATGAAACGTGGAGGCTATTTTTAAAACTATTCCTTGAAAAGTTTTGGTTCTACTAATTGCCATGTAATTCCATTGAGTAGACGTGAGTAAGTGAGTGATTGTTGTTTAATGCCAACTCGGCAATTTTTCAACTATAGCATGGCAAAAACAAGTTAATTTTCAATGAGATGATGATGAAGTCCGCTTTGTACTAGACCAACATACTGAGTTAAATTCTTAGTTCACCTTGCCAAAGGCAATGTGAGCTTTTGTCATCACTTGGCGTCTGTCGTCCGTTAACTTTTCATATTTTAATCTTCTCCTCTGAAACACCTTAGCCAAATGAACTGAAGCATCTATGGAAGGTCTTATATAAAGATTGCTCATTTCGTCCGATCCGTTAAGAAACATGGCCACCACAGGCAATTCTTGTTTCTGATTGGCCGAATGAAATGAATGAAAGGTGAGCGACACAGGCTCACCCTCTAGTTTATAGTTCATTGAAACAACAGTCCGTGGATAGACACGTCGCCCCACTCGGACACATTATCCTGATTCTGAGCCAACCAATGCTCTTTCTTCTTAATGCTGGTTGCTTAGGGGTGAAGCCAAAAAATACCAATTTTATAGTCCTTAGTTTGACCCCATCGATGCTCGAATCCACGATTTACCGCACTCGAGGCGAGTACGACAACCAATACACAACCGATGAGGTTGACAGGAGTAAATGGCTAAACAAAACAAAAATGTTAAAATACAGTCATAACAGACAATTTATTTCAAAATAATCCTCATACATGAAACAGACATTTGCTCTATCAACTTAGCATAGCACTATAACTCAAGCAAGCAACATGTTGTCAATAAGAATGGGGAATTTCCAAGGTCCTACAAAAATAGAACCCATTCACTTAAAATAAACTGAGAAAGAAACAAGTTGTCAATAAGAATGGGGAATGTCCAAGGTCCTACAAAAATAGAACCCATTCACTTAAAAATAAACTGAGAAAGAAACAAACAGCCACTTCTGAAATTTATGATGAAATAATGTATAATTTTATCCAATATTTCAGAAATAACTACATTCTGAAACAGGTTACACAGTGCTTGTCATTCCCTCTATGTTTTCAATGTAATGTTTAAGGTATTTGGAATTGAATATTCTTGACCATATAAATGTAATACATGTACAATTTGCTTGACTTAAATTTGAAAAAAAAACCATCCTGTATATATTAGGAGAAAAAATGTTGTGTTTTAAATTTTGCTAAGTTAACTAAAAGTTTTCATTTCAAGAAAACATTTTTTTCTAAATTTAATTTCAATTTAAGAAAAAATGACATGACCTGATTAACATCTGAGATCTCAAAGGTCAAGAATTCCCAACAATATTGTTATCATTAGTTAGTTTTTATTGAATTCTGTATTTAAAAAATAATGAATCCAAACACAGATATTGTGGCACTTAACATTACAAAAACAGCACTCCCTGCCCCTCCTTACACCATTCATGGGTGGTGACAATCTGAAGAAATAGCTTAAATAGTATGCTTTGTCACATGAGAGTTCAGTTGCAATGGGCAACCATTGATATAATCTTCAACATCATGAAGTCGGTAATATTTTGGCAGAAGCCGAAAAAGAGTAGAAGTCATATATGGAATAAAATAGACCCCCATCCAAAACATCAACATATTCAAGGACATTACACAATGTGAATCTAATCAAACAATAGGCTAGTCTCAAAAAAGGCTATGTTAAAAAAAATCTTAGTTTTAGAACCGAATGGATCATCGGTCAATTATATACAAAAAGAAAATGGAAATGTCAGTTCTAGATATATTTTATACAATTATGTAACAACTGACATTTGCTTGGTGTAAAGAGAAATCCCATAATGTCAAGGGTTCTAAAACTGCGAACTAACTAATCTAAATTCACAAAGTAATGCATGCATTTATTAATGTAAAACCTGCCCCTAGATCTGTGGTGAAAATGTCAACAGTATTTGTCTCAACTTTTTTCACCTATTTGCACAAAATCCAAATGTAGAATAATTTTCTATTTATTCAAACAAATTCTTTCATAATTTTCACTTGTCCGAATCCAGTTTTACTTGTACCGGGCTTCGGGCAAGTGGGTTAGCGCGAAGACTGTGCGAGGTTAGACTAAGGCCACTGTCTTGTTGAAAAAAATGAACTCTAGATGTCTGACTGATGGCAAATACCAAGTAATTTTATTACACTTTCGTTCTTCTTTATTGTTTTGATTTACAAATATTTATTTTTACTTTTCTCTTTCCACATTAATAAAATAGTAAGATTATCAGATTGAACTACAAATATTCTAATGAAATTGGGTGGAAGGAATTCCGACATATTTTTCTTTAAACAACTATACTGTGAAATCATTATTAATCGTGCAATTCTAATTTTCGTGGATTTTGTGGTTCACTTAAATCACGGAAATTAAAATCCAACGAAATACAATTGTCCCATTGATTGATTCCTGTAGTGTTGGAAACCACGAATTCAAGAAGCCATGGATCAATGCATTTCGCAGAAACCACGAAAATTGGGTGCCAACGAATAAATGTACTTTCACAATAAATCAATTATTGTGACCTTATTGTACCTGAGTTCGCGGTTGAATAGTTTTGATTCCACCTTCCTGTATTGGTCAGATTCTACATGTCTAATCAACTTATATGTATACACAGTTCATACGTAAATAAACAATAAAAACATGAGACAAACAAAGTCTAAAAACAACACGTGGTGTAATGTTGGGCAGTAACATACTATCTTTATCAAAGAAGGATCCCTTGTCATAGCGAATACATCAACATGGGGTAGTAACATATTAACGAGGGATCCCTTTTTAAAGCAAATAAATCAAAACCTGGCAGTAACATATTAATATATATTAATGAGGGATCCCCTATGATAGAAAATACATCATTTACTGCTGATAAAATTACATTCCAATCCATTTTGCGTTGTTCACAAAATGAAAATTTTTTCTTTGTTTGCCACATGACATTTACTGATATTTTTTGGCATGCATTGTGTGTACACACGTTTATTAAAATATACGGATAATATGAAGAAGCCGGCCGCGATACTGGTACTACCAGTATTGTAATATTTACAATACTGGTATTACCAGTATTATAATATTTACAATACTGGAAATACCAGTATTGTAATATTTACAATACTGGTATTACCAGTATTGTAAATCTGTACAATACTAGAAATACCAGTATTGTAATGTTCCAATACTGGTAATACCAGTATCGTACATATACAATACTGGATGGACCAGTATCGTGCATTTACAATACTGGTAATACTAGTATTGTAAAACACACGATACTGGAAGCTCCAGTATTCTTCATCCAGCAATACTGGTAATACTAGTATTGTAAAACACACAATACTGGAAGCTCCAGTATTCTTCATCCAGCAATACTGGTAATACTAGTATTGTAAAACACACAATACTGGAAGCTCCAGTATTCTTCATCCAACAATACTGGTAATACTAGTATTGTAAAACACACGATACTGGAAGCTCCAGTATTCTTCATCCAGCAATACTGGTAATACTAGTATTGTAAAGCACACAATACTGGAAACTCTAATATTCTTCATCCAGCAATACTGGTAATACTAGTATTGTAAAACACACAATACTGGAAGCTCCAGTATTCTTCACCCAACAATACTGGTAATACTAGTATTGTAAAACACACGATACTGGAAGCTCCAGTATTCTTCATCCAGCAATACTGGTAATACTAGTATTGTAAAACACACAATACTGGAAACTCTAGTATCTGGCAATTTGACACGAATGGGCAGAGCCTAATTCTAACGGTAAATCACAGCTCATTGTATTTACCGTTAGTATTAGGCTCCGCCCAGTCATGTCAAATTACCTTACCAATATATATCAAACTCTAAGGGACCATACAAAATATTTTGACATTTCAAGACTTTTGCCTCTTATGTTATGTACAGCAGAAATGACGTATGCGCATGCCAGATTGTGTATAGCTATTCATTTTAAGATTGAATATTGGCCGCTCCCAAAATTAGCAAAGGGAATAAGAGAATTATACATGATTGTATCTATACCATGACATTTGGGCTTAAACTGCAACTATATGAAATACAATAACACATAATTTAGTTTCTTTTTTAATAATATCGGTGGCCCTGAAAAGGGCCGGTGATTGAAAATGTAGACTGTCGGTGTCAGCTTGGTAGAATCACATTTCTCTTTCTGGATTAATAATTAACAGTTAAAAATCATCATGCCACAGCTAAATAACATTTAATTGTTGTGTAAACATGTATATGGAACAATTTTTTTTTGGAGGTATTTTGTGCTGGACAATATTATTTTGCTATGACAAACCAGTCTTGGCATATGACTCTGTTCTCTACAGTATCTACTGTATGGGTTTCATCTGGTCCTCTACAAATATGGTTCTTTCTGCACACTTGCTTAAAGGTCCCCATCGTTCATCAAACTGTCACCACAAAAGTTCGTATATAGCACATATCTGATTAAACGAAAAATAGTACATGCATACCCCACGCTTCCTGTTGGACCGACATATCATATCTCTTGTCGAGTGTCATTCTGTGATATGCACACCTTCGTTATATGTACAAACATTCTGCAAAGTTTGAAAGATCTGTGTTGAAAACTGTAGGAGAATTAGCAATAGCTGCACAAACCATGTACCGTAATGGCGTATGTCACGATTTTTCTGTGTTGAAAAAAACCCCAATATAAAAGTACATTCCGCAACTTCATACCTAATCTTCCAGTATCTGCAATACTGGTATTACCAGTATTTTCCAGAATCTTCCAGTATCTGCAATACTGGTATTACCAGTATTTGCCAGAATCTTCCAGTATCTGCAATACTGGTATTACCAGTATTTTCCAGAATCTTCCAGTATCTGCAATACTGGTATTACCAGTATTTTCCAGAATCTTCCAGTATCTACAATACTCATATTTCGGCAATGCCTAGTATCTTCTAGTATTGCAGATACTGGAATATTCTGGGAGATACTGGGATACTAGTATTTACCAGTATCTGTACCAGTATTGCAGATACTGGAAGATACTGGTAAAATACTGGTAATACCAGTATTGTGTACCAGTATTGTAGTACCAGTATTGCGGCCGGCTTCTTCATATTATCCAAATATACATACATATATTTATATAAAGTTAATAGATTAAACTGTTTACAAGAAATCAACATAATTAAAAATTAATTACAGAAATTTGCTTATCAAACACACCAAATATTAGTTCTAATAATAAAACCCTAAATGCTCGCTTACTCGCAAGGGTTATGACGGGATGCCATTACACGTAATGGAGCAGCCGCCGAGATTTTTTGCGCTCGCTTACAGAGTTTCTGACTCCAGCATTTATCAATAATAAGACATAACCTTTCCTTTACCAGTATTTTAGAATGTAATTCCCACAAAATAAAAATCCATGTTTACTTTCTCTCTGAACATTTTGAATTTCGTCATTTTCGGCCTCACTATTTGGATGTCGATACCATATTTGGCGATTTGAGGCGTGAATGTTTACATCAGCCGTTTACTACGTGTAGTAAGAAATACCATATTTAGAAAAGCTCCGCCTTCCGTAGTTTCCGGTTATGGCAAACGATCGATAAATTTGAACAAGGTTGTTGCTACCTTTGAAAAGCATATATTTCTCAGCGAAACCGATTTAACAAGAACTGGGATCATCAGTAATAGTTATAATGAAATGTTTGAAGCGTAAATAGTGAGTTTTTTTGCTTCAACTACAACTTTTTTTTGCACTATTGTGACGAATGGGACCGCGTTGTAGCTCTGCCGAGACACAAGTTTGTCACAGGAGCTACATTATTGCAGCTAACCAAATATCATAAAAATAACCCAAAAAACTTCTTACAACAGTTATAATGTACCGATTTTAGTGATGACACACAAACGCCAAAAAATAAAATAATAATAATAACAGGATTTTCTACATTGATTTAAGGTGAATGCAAAAATGCCCAACAAAAATGTGAACGTTTTTGTTAGCAGGTAATGCACAACAGGAATAACACATAGTTGAGATGTCATAAAAAGCCCTACATATCAGCCATTGCAAGAACAAAAAATAAAATAAAACATTTGATTATGGTATTAATCCCAGTAAATAATGAATAATATCTTTGGTTTTCGACTAAATTTCTTGTAAACAGTCTTCATAATATACCTGTCAATAAGATGCTATGGTGCCAAGGGGAGGCAACTCCAAAAAACCTCAATAATTGTTCTAATGAATTAATTGCAAAATGATAATATCAAAATAGAACCTGCAAACAATGATTCTATGGAACACCACAGTTGACATAAACAATGACTTACTGACACCCGTAAACTACATACAATGACATTGTGTCATTTTGTGCAATATGTACCATAACTGTTGGAACTGAACGCCGACGGGTCGATTTGAGAGAAAAACAAATAAATGTCAGTTGGAAGTAAACTATCAAAACATATTTCAGTATAAAAATAGAAACAGCATGAGAAAAGTTATCTTTTTTAGCAAAAACTTTGTACATGAAAGGTGAGTAATTACTCATTTTCCCATGATGACCACATTATCAGTAGAAAATGTGAGTAATAACTCGTTTTCCCAAGATAGTAAAATCATCGCCACAAAATTTGAGTAATTTAACTCACTTGCACAGAAGAGTCAAATCATCAACACAAATGTGAGTAATTACTTGTTTTCCCAGGATGACCAAATCATCAGCACAAAATATGAGTAATTAGCTCATTTTCCCAGGATGGCAAAATCATCAGCAAAAATATGAGTAATTTAACTCATTTCCTCAGAATGGTCAAATCATTAGCACAACTTTGTAAGTAGTTACAATAGCATGAATAAAAATAAGTTGAATAGGAGACTGGCGTTTACTCCCAACATCAATAGTGTGTAAAGGAGCGCTATAATGCCCTATTTTACTGTAATAAAACTCCAATCACAACCATACTTCAGTTATTCCTCCTTTACACCTTAAAAAATATTCAGTGACAAAATGAAGAGTATCGTTGGCGCTTACCATACTTTTACAAAAATCTTCCAATAAATTGCCACTCGTTCCCTTTCCCATCAACCCATCACAGTTATCGTACGGAAAAATGAATATACTGGTCCGAATCAAATGCTTTAATTTATTTTTATATAGTTCTTAGTTAAAATAGGGTCCAATGTTAATCTATGTCCTGCGGTGACAGCCATCTTGGATTTCCGATCGGCATAAAAAAGCTTAAACTTTGTAGAAGACCCTCCAATAATCATTCCTGAGCAGTTTGGTTTCAATTGTCCAAGTGGTTTCAGAGAAGAAGACGCCATTTTGAATTTCATATCGGAACAAAAAACCTAAAGTTTGTAGAGGACCATCCAATGAACATTCATGTACAGTTTGGCTTTAATCATATTTTTAGTTTCTGAGAAAAAGGCATTTGAACATTTTCCCATAGGGTCCAATGTTAATCTATGTCCTGTAGTGGCGGCCATCTTGGATTTCCGATCCACATAAAAAACATAAATTTGATAAAGGACATTCCAATGGTCATTCTTTTACAGTTTGGGTACAGTCAGTTCATTAGTTTCACAGAAGAGAATATTTGAAATTTCAGCCAATCAGAGCATACTATTGGCCCTGGCAGCCGTGTTGAATATCGGACTGGAACGAAAAACAGGAACTTTATAGAGGACCATCAAAGGAACATTCCTGCTAAGTTTGGTTCCAATTGGCCTTGTGGTTGCGGAGAAGAAGCTTGCAATGTGAAAAGTTTACAGACGACAGACGACGGACGCCAAGTGATGGCAATAGTTCCCATGGACCTTTGGTCCAGGTGAACTAAAAAGGTTATCATGTTTTCTCAAAGATTAGTGAATAAGAAGAAATTATTTGGAAATGGTGTGTTAAACACCAATCAATCAATCAAAGAAGTGGCGTGTTTCAATATAAAACAAACAGGTTGTAGATGATGACTCGGATGACGACACTGGTTGAAGTATTATCATATTAAGTATAATAGACAGAGAAGAAAATGTAAAAATCCAATAAATGTCACGTTAAAGCCAATGCCGAAAATATTTGGAACATGCGCCTGCCAATTCATTAATGTTTCAGAACAGTTGTAACTGTTGAAACTATCTGGGGTCAAATGAATTATTTAACTTATATTATTATAACACATAAATAATACACAAAACAACTTGACACAAAAAAAAAAAAAGAAAAAGATAATCCAACCGAAAACCAAACACAAAACGGGCCTCGTATTCATGAAAAGTCAAAACAAACAAACACAAAGGTCGAAACTTCGGATTCCTGTTTTGGATAAGCATTTCGAAGTGGAATAGGTTAAATATATATTTCCAACTTTTAGCTCACGCTTGAGTTGAAAGATATAACTTGGCTTAGTAGAATAGTTAGGTAAAACAATGCCAAGTATCAATAATTCATCAATAATTTTTGCAGTTTTTAGGTATTTTTTACCAATGTTAAATTGAAGGTTTGGTTGGTAAAAAAAAGCTAAAAAAATGACAGTGCTCAATGTCATAATATAACCCCCCCCCCCCCCCAAATCAAACCTCAAATTGATCTCTGGGGTTCTATAATTTAAAAATGTAGTAATTTTACGAGCATTTTTTAATTAGGAAGTTGAACAATCTCAAAACTCATTTTTCGTTCCGTTCCTTACATGTATATAAATTAAAAAATGTCATACAGAATCGAATAAAACGACAATGATATATTCTTCATATTATATGATATATTGTTGAACCTAGGGGGCCCAGTGTACGGTGTGTGAGTTTTGGTTAACAAACTCAATCTATATAACTTGGTAGTTGTTTACACCATTGGTACCATGGCTGGTATAATGCACTGGTTTTATCCAAAGGGTAAAACTTTATTATGACAACAATTATATAAGTTCTTAAACAAAGCAATTTATTATGTTCAAGTGTAATAATATATTCAAGTACAACAATAATATAACTTCCCCATGAGCGATAATAATAAATATGAGGTCCCCCTATGGAATTGTCGGTCGTCATAAAGTCGTAGTAAAATCGTAGTAAAACATCTAGGTCAAGTCGAAATACGTGTAAATAAAATGAAAATGTACTGATATCCTGGTTACGATTTAATGTCTCTTTTGATTTAAACTGATCGTTCTGAGTCTAAGGTGCCAATAGTAGTTGCTGTCTGATATATTTGCTGCCGTCTATGATTGTTGGGGGTCCCTCCTGTGGCGTGCAGACGATGCACTTTTATATCTACGCAGACTCCACGCTTTTGACTGTGGCGTGAATCGTCGTCGTTGATGGGTCCATTCTTACGGAAGTTCCCACGGTAATTATATCCGTTAACAGGGCCGCAAACCGGTCCACATAATGTGTGAGGTAACACACATGCGCACTAAATTACACACAGGATACACATGGTGGAAAGAATAAACATAGTTTGTCATGTCAAGATGAAAGGGAAAACGGGCCTAATAAAGCTTACCCTTATAGAAATCAAGCCCAGGTACAATATATAGACCTAGCATGAATGAATGAAAAAGGTAAGATAATATGACACAAGGTTTATCAGGTCAAGGCGAACAAAACATTGGGAAGTTGTCGTAGGCCCCCCTTTCGGTCAAACAATGAGAACGAACTCTGTCCTAACTATATATTTCACATATAAAATAACAACAATTTACATACAATAAATATTCGCAATCACAATACCATTATTTTTAAGGAATGGAGAGTTACTCGGACATTCTTCTATAATACACCTGTGATGTAAATCTATTGTCCAAACTCTCCATTATTTTTAAGGAATGGAGAGTTATTGTTCTCTTTGTACTTTTAAGGTTCCACAAGGGGCAACAATTTAATACTTTGTACTTAAGATACTATACACACACCTTTTTTGCTACAAGATTAATAATTAATAAAATTAATAAAATACAATGGGTGGATTGTAAGTTGGAGAATGTCCTCGTATCTCTCCATGCCTTAAAAACAATGGGCCTCGGCACCTTCGGGGCCTCGGCTCCATTCTTTTTAAGGAATGGAGAGTTACTCGGACATTCTCCTATACGTAAAGATGTCTGAACTTCAATTCAAGAAAATGAATTCATTTTTGGCGCAAATCGATATCGGCCTAATTAAGTCATTCTTTTTCAATCTTTTAAATTTCTTAGATATACATTTTATGCTGTTATACAATGAAATTGATTGCTATGACGCCCCAAAATCGGGTGTTATTGTCGACCATTACTGTAGGCCTTATTACAATTCCACCATACCTCCACCCTCGACTGAGTTTTAAGGTTCTCATCGATGCCGTGCAATGCATAAGCAAGTCAAAGTACAGAAAAAACAGCGACCAAAAGACAAATAATGATATATACAAGATACTGTACAGAAAACTAAAGATTGAGAAACATTAATTCCACACAAGAAATGGGTGTGAATTCAAATGCCCCGGAAGGGTAAGTAGTTCTTACTCCACTGGTATAAAAGTAAGTTGATACATCTATTCCTTTTATTCTTACTATTATGCAAAAAGTACTCACCTTGCTCATGAATACACTTGAGATATATCCCTATCCACAATTTCCACTGACTTGTGTCGTTCTCGTTAACATTTGATAGCACCCCTAGTGTAGAAGAGTTCCGAGTGTAAATTTTGTGGCCATCATGTCAAAAATGGTTGCATGTACTTACTATTGAGGACAGTGATGCATGCAAACATTGAAACGTTTGTTACGTTTCTTTGAAAATGTATTTTTTTCACACAAATAAAAAATACAAAAAATAACCATCAATCAACTTTTACCAAATTGTAACTTGTGGTCTTCCGGTGACGTTGGTAACGTGAACATATATTAGCATTACTGTAGTTGAGGACAAAACAAAATTTACGAAAATAATGTTGCCCATTTTAAAATATCCAGGAAACAATGGATTCCGTGAATTATTTCTTAGACACAATGGAGTAAGTTTTCTTACCATTCTATGAAAGTCGAGAATTTAAAATAAGATCTAAAAGACATGGTTTTATCTGTACTGAAGTTACATATACAAATTTAAAATAAAGATAGGGATGAAATTCACATAATCATCTACCAATAAAACGATCTGAATTGATGGCCATTGCATAACTGGTTGTCACTAGATGTTTTTGTAATTCTTCCTATATGGAGAACAAGAAACTAAAACAGAGTCATGTATAATGTACATGTACATTAATAAGTCTATTAACAGTTGGAGACATGGAAATAACTTTTGTCGATTTTCTAAGAAATTATACTTACACCTTCGCGTAGATATCTCAGCTAGATGGTATCATATCAAATGTTTTTTTCTTCGTTTATATACAGCCCCATAAACTGCGAATAATCCAATCATATTTCAGGTAACAGGACTTTTTTCTGGTTGAATAGTTCCAAGTTGTCATACCTAGAAAAAAAAATGATTGATATTAAAAAATGTATTCGTAGTTCATCAACACTATCTTGTATAGTAACAAAAAAAACCATGATATTTATATTTTTTTACACGCTTTTTGCTATAAAACATAACTTTATTACTTGGTTTTTCACATTCTGCATTAACCACACCAATATGGTGGATCCAGTGCTGATGTTGGTTATGGGTTGATGTGAATTATGATGTGAAAACGTCACAATTATTACATTAATATTATTTAATGGATTTTATTAAGAAAATGTCGAAATTGTCCAGTATATCTGATATTTATTCTTTTTTGTTTTAGGTACAAACCACTTGGATATCGTTTCGATTTTATCTGGATTTATTGAGATAGACATAACAACGACTATTGTCCCAAGAAATTCTGCCTCATTTTTGTCATCGTTGCCAGTTTCTCTGGATTGTCATTTTTTGATTGTCCCTTCGGTGTTCTCTAACGTTTATTTGGAAAAGATGACTGTTTCTGTTTTAGTTTCAGATTATACTTGTGAAAACGATGTATTACTTGTATAAGTTGGTCATGTGTTTTTGAAAATCTGTGCCAAAGTACAGTAGCATAATCTACATATGTTAAACATTCTACCCATGTTAATCATTGTTAGACCACTTTTAATATTCTGCTGAATACAGCTGTGATATTACATCAGCAAATGGTAAGTTTGAGTCTTCAAGAAGGCCATATTTGGTAATGAACGGTTTTGTATTTAAGCTTATCGTCTACCCCTACTTGGTAATTTGGTAATTTGGTGCCTATCATCACTAAGGTTGTGAGTTCGAATGCCACTATTGGCGAGGTTTTCTCGATACAACATTATGTGATAAAGTTTGTGGATGGCTTGCGACCGGACAGTGGGTTTCGCCGGGTACTCCAGTTTCCTCCACTAATAAAACTGACCGTCATGATATATGTTCAAGTGTAATAATATATTCAAGTACAACAATAATATAACTTCCACGTGAGTGATAGTAATAAATATGAGGTCCTCCTATGGAATTGTCGGTCGTCATAAAGTCGTAGTAAAATCGTAGTAAAACATCTAGGTCAAGTCGAAATACGTGTAAATAAAATGAAAACGTACTGTTAATGTACAGATATTCTGGTTACGGATTTAACGTCTCTTTTGGTTTAAAGTGGTCGTTCTCAGTCTATGATGTCAATAGTAGTTGCTGTCTGATATGTTCGCTGCCGTCCATGATTGTTGGGGATCCCTCCTGTGGTGTGCACACGATGCCCTTTTATATCTACGCAGACTCCACACTTTTGACTCTGGCGTGAATCGTCGTCGTTGTTTGGTCCGTTCTTACGGAAGTTCCCACGGTAATTGTATCCGTTAACAGGGCCGCAAACCGGGCCACATAAAGTGTGAGGTAACACACATGCGCACTAAATTACACACAGGATACACATGGCGGAAAGTATAAACATAGTTTGTCATGTCAAGATGAAAGGGAAAACGGGCTGAATAAAGCTTACCCTTATAGAAATCAAGCCCAAATACAATATATAAACCTAGCATGAAGCAATGAAAAAGGTAAGATAATATGACACAAGGTTTATAAGGTCAAGGAGAACAAAACATTGGGAAGTTATCGTAGGCCCCCCTTTTGGTCAAACAATGAGAACGAACTCTGTCCTAACTATATATTTCCCATATAATATAACAACAATTTGCATACAATACATATTCGTGATCACGATACCTGAAACGAGAATAGTGTTCATTCAATCACATCACAGTCGCGACAGTTACTCAAGGCACCGGAATACGGCACGGTATCAACAACAAGAACAAAGTGAAAATGTGCCAGAGTAACAAGAATAAATAAAAGTGTCATATATGCATACATACAAACAATATTATCTCCTATGCCTTACACCCTATTAGTTACATCATGAAGACTTCATTTGTTCAGTATTAAAGACAGAAGTGCTATATATTTAGTGAAAAAATAAAAATAATGAAAAATATCCCTGTCCAAGCAATTTTTACAGGTAAAATATTTTACATGTAAAAATCAATGAACTCAATAGTGCGTGTAGGAGATGGTGACGGGCTCTACGGAGAACAATGGAATCTTTCGGTTGACCGTCGAGTGTCTATTGTCCTCAGGGATTTAAGCCCACGGCCACAGGCTGTTCTCTTTAATAGACTTATTCCCTCCGTATTTCATAAAACTCAAAATATACACACAAATACTCCTTTAAAATGCGATTTTTCTATATGAGCAGGGCCAAATACGTTCACTTTCTGGTCTGCAAACTTCCAAAATAAATTAGCACCCTTGATTCTCTACACAACTCTCGTTTACACTTCTACTTTAAAATATACAGTGTAAAAAATATTTCAAATTTTCGTTATTCTAATCAAAAAATTATTACTTTTAGTAATTAAGGGCCGGAATCAATTTGTGCCAATTAGCATATTCAAAATGATTCAATTGCGGCAATGTCTATATTTTTTATGGTTTTAATGGCGCCAATAAATGAAATTCAACTGCGCCATATTTACCTGTAAATTACCTGTACATAATTTACCTATATACATGTATTACAATTAACCTTTCGGTATCAAATTAACTGTCCCAGTGAAAACTTTTCAAACATACTTACAAACGAATAAATTGTTCAGTAATAAGAAAGTCTTCAACAATTAAAATCCACCTGTTATGTAAATCTATTGTCAAAACTCTCCATTATTTTTAATGAATGGAGAGTAATTGTTCTCTTTGTACTTTAGATACTATACACAGACTTTTTTTGTTACAAGATTAATAATTAATAAAACAATGGGTGGATTTTAAGTTGGAGAATGTCCTCGTATCTCTCAATTCCTTAAAAACAATGAGCCGCGGCACCTTCGGACATTCTTCTATACTTAAAATCCACCTGTGATGGAAATCTATTGTACAAACTCTCCATTAATTTTAAGGAATGGAGAGTTATTGTTCTCTTTGTACTTTTAAGGTTCCACAAGGGGCAAACAATTTAATACTTTGTACTTTAGATACTATACACAGACTTTTTTTGTTACAAGATTAATAATTAATAAAATTAATAAAATACAATGGGTGAATTTTGAGTTGGAGAATGTCCTCGTATCTCTCCATGCCTTAAAAACAATGGGCCTCGGCACCTTCTGGGCCTCGGCTCCATTATTTTTAAGGAATGGAGAGTTACTCGGACATTCTCCTATACGTAAAGATATCTGAAATTCCATTCAAGAAAATGAATGTATTTTTGGCGCAAATCGATATCGGCCTAATTAAGTCATTCTTTTTCAATCTTTCAAATTTCTTAGATATACATTTTATGTTGTTATACGATGAAATTGATTGCTATGACGCCCCAAAATCGGGTGTTATTGTCGACCATTACTGTAGGCCTTATTACAATTCCACCATACCTCCACCCTCGACTGAGTTTTAAGGTTCTCACCGATGCCGTGCAATGCATAAGCAAGTCAAAGTACAAAAAAAACAGCGGCCAAAAGACAAACAATGATATATACAAGATGCTGTACAGAAAACTAAAGATTGAGAAACACTAATTCCACACAAGAAATGGGTGTGAATTCAACTGCCCCGGAAGGGTAAGTAGTTCTTACTCCACTGGTATAAAAGTAAGTTGATACATCTATTCTTTTTATTCTTACTATTATGCAAAAAGTACTCACCTTGCTCATGAATACACTTGAGCTATATCCCTATCCACAATTTCCACTGACTTGTGTCGTCCTCGTTAACATTTGATTGCACCCTCAGTGTAGAAGAGTTCCGAGTGTAAATTGTGTGGCCATCATGTCAAAAATGGTTGCATGTACTTACTATTGAGGACAGTGATGCATGCACACATTGAAACGTTTGTTACGTTTCTTTGAACATTTATTTTTTCCACACAAATAAAAAATACAAAAAATAACCATCAATCAACTTTTACCAAATTGTAACTTGTCGTCTTCCGGTGACGTTGGTAACGTGGACATATATTAGTATTACTGTAGTTGAGGACAAAACAAAATTTACGAAAATAATGTTGTCCATTTTAAAATATCCAGCAAACAATGGATTCCGTGAATTATTTCTTAGACACAATGGAGTAAGTTTTCTTACAATTCTATGAAAGTCGAGAATTTAAAATAAGATCTAAAAGACATGGTTTTATCTGTACTGAAGTTACATATACAAATTTAATATAAAGATAGGGATACAATTCACATAATCATCTACCAATAAAAAGACCTGAATTGATGGCCATTGTATAACTGGCTGTCACTAGATGTTTTGGTAATTCTTCCTATATGGAGAACACGAAACTAAAACAGAGTCATGTATAATGTACATGTACATTAATAAGTCTATTAAGAGTTGGAGACATGGAAATAACTTTTGTCGATTTTCTAAGAAATTATACTTACATCTTCGCGTAGATATCTCAGCTAGATGGTATCATATCAAATGTTTTTTTCTTCGTTTATATACAGCCCCATAAACTGCGAATAATCCAATCATATTTCAGGTAACAGGACGTTTTTTCTGGTTGAATAGTTTCAAGTTGTCATACCTAGAAAAAAAAATGATTGATATTAAAAAATGTATTCGTAGTTCATCAACACTATCTTGTATAGTAACAAAAAAAACCCATGATATTTGTATTTTTTTACACGCTTTTTGCTATAAAACATAACTTTATTACTTGGTTTTTCACATTCTGCATTAACCACACCAAGATGGTGGATCCAGTGCTGATGTTGGTTGTGGGTTGATGTGAATTATGATGTGAAAACGTCACAATTATTACATTAATATTGTTTAATGGATTTTATTAAGAAAATGTCGAAATTGTCCAGTATATCTGATATTTATTCTTTTTTGTTTTAGGTACAAACCATTTGGATATCGTTTCGGTATTATCTGGATTTATTGAAATAGACATAACAACGACTATTGTCCCAAGAAATTCTGCCTCATTTTTGTCAACGTTGCCAGTTTCTCTGGATTGTCATTTTTTGATTGTCCCTTCGGTGTTCTCTAACGTTTATTTGGAAAAGATGACTGTTTCTGTTTTAGTTTCAGATTATACTTGTGAAAACGATGTATTACTTGTATAAGTTGGTCATGTGTTTTTGAAAATCTGTGTCAAAGTACAGTAGCATAATCTACATATGTTAACATTCTACCCATGTTAATCATTGTTAGACCACTTTTAATATTCTGCTGAATACAGCTGTGATATTACATCAGCAAATGGTAAGTTTGAGTCTTCAAGAAGGCCATATTTGGTAATGAACGGTTTTGTATTTAAGCTTATCGTCTACCCCTACTTAGTAATTTGGTAAATTGGTGCCTATCATCACTAAGGTTGTGAGTTCGAATGCCACTAATGGCGAGGTTTTTGTCGATACAACATTATGTGATAAAATTTGTCGATGGTTTGCGACTGGACGTGGTTTTCGCCGGGAACTCCAGTTTCCTCCACTAATAAAACTGACCGTCATGATATATGTTCAAGTGTAATAATATATTCAAGTACAACAATAATATAACTTCCCCGTGAGTGATAGTAATAAATATGAGGTCCCCCTATGGAATTGTCGGTCGTCATAAAGTCATAGTAAAATCGTAGTAAAATATCTAGGTCAAGTCGAAATACGTGTAAATAAAATGAAAACGTACTGGTAATGTACAGATATTCTGGTTACGGATTTAATATCTCTTTTGGTTTAAACTAGTCGTTCTGAGTCTATGATGTCAATAGTAGTTGCTGTCTGATATGTTCGCTGCCGTCTATGATTGTTGAGGATCCCTCCTGTGGCGTGCAGACGATGCCCTTTTATATCTACGCAGACTCCACACTTTTGACTGTGGCGTGAATCGTCGTCGTTGTTTGGTCCGTTCTTACGGAAGTTCCCACGGTAATTGTAATCCGTTAACAGGGCCGCCAACTGGGCCACATAATGTGTGAGGTAACACACATGCGCACTAAATTACACACAGGATACACATGGCGGAAAGAATAAACATAGTTTGTCATGTCAAGATGAAAGGGAAAACGGGCTGAATAAAGCTTACCCTTATAGAAATCAAGCCCAAGTACAATATATAAACCTAGCATGAATCAATGAAAAAGGTAAGAGAATGTGACACAAGGTTTATAAGGTCAAGGAGAACAAAACATTGGGAAGTTATCGTAGGCCCCCCTTTTGGTCAAACAATGAGAACGAACTCTGTCCTAACTATATATTTCCCGTCTAAAATAACAACAATTTGCATACAATAAATATTCGTGATCACGATACCTGAAACGAGAATAGTGTTCATTCAATCACATCACAGTCGCGACAGTTACTCAAGGCACCGGAATACGGCACGGTATCAACAACAAGAACAAAGTGAAAATGTGCCAGAGTAACAAGAATAAATAAAAGTGTCATATATGCATACATACAAACAATATTATCTCCTATGCCTTACACCCTATTCGTTACATCATGAAGACGTTATTTGTTCAGTATTAAAGACAGAAGTGCTATATATTTAGTGAAAAAATAAAAATAATGAAACATATCCCTGTCCAAGCAATTTTTACCGGTAAAATATTTTACATGTAAAAATCAATGAACTCAATAGTGCGTGTAGGAGATGGTGACGGGCTCTACGGGGAACAATGGAATCTTTCGGGTGACCGTCGAGTGTCTATTGTCCTCAGGGATTTAAGCCCACGGCCACAGGCTGTTCTCTTTAATAGACTTATTCCCTCCGTATTTCATAAAACTCAAAATATACACACAAAAACTCCTTTAAAATGCGATTTTTCTATATGAGCAGGGCTAAATACGTTCACTTTCTGGTCTGCAAACTTCCAAATTAAATTAGCACCCTTGATTCTCTACACAACTCTCGTTTACACTTCCTCTTTAAAATCTACAGTTTAAAAGATATTTTAAATTTTCGTTATTCTAATCAAAAAAATATTACTTTTAGTAATTAAGGGCCGGAATCAATTTGTGCCAATTAGCATATTCAAAATGATTCAATTGCGCCACTGTCTATATTTTTTATGGTTTTAAAGGCGCCAATAAATGAAATTCAACTGCGCCATATTTACCTGTAAATTACCTGTACATAATTTACCTATATACGTGTATTACAATTAACCTTTCGGTATAAAATTTAACTGTCCCAGTGAACACTTTTCAAACATACTCACAAGCGAATAAATTGTTCAGTAATAAGAAAGTTTTCAACAATTAAAATCCACCTGTTATGTAAATTTATTGTCAAAACTCTCCATTATTTTTAAGGAATGGAGAGTTATTGTTCTCTTTGTACTTTAGAAAAAGTACTCACCTTGCTCATGAATACACTTGAGATATATCCCTATCCTCAATTTCCACTGACTTGTGTCGTCCTCGTTAACATTTGATTGCATCCCCAGTGTAGAAGAGTTCCGAGTGTAAATTTTGTGGCCATCATGTCAAAAATGGTTGCATGTACTTACTATTGAGGACAGTGATGCATGCACACATTGAAACGTTTGTTACGTTTCTTTGAACATTTATTTTTTCCACACAAATAAAAAATACAAAAAATAACCATCAATCAACTTTTACCAAATTGTAACTTGTCGTCTTCCGGTGACGTTGGTAACGTGGACATATATTAGTATTACTGTAGTTGAGGACAAAACAAAATTTACGAAAATAATGTTGCCCATTTTAAAATATCCAGCAAGCAATGGATTCCGTGAATTATTTCTTAGACACAATGGAGTAAGTTTTCTTACCATTCTATGAAAGTCGAGAATTTAAAATAAGATCTAAAAGACATGGTTTTATCTGTACTGAAGTTACATATACAAATTTAATTAAAGATAGGGATACAATTCACATAATCATCTACCAATAAAAAGACCTGAATTGATGGCCATTGTATAACTGGCTGTCACTATATGTTTTTGTAATTCTTCCTATATGGAGAACACGAAACTAAAACAGAGTCATGTATAATGTACATGTACATTAATAAGTCTATTAAGAGTTGGAGACATGGAAATAACTTTTGTCGATTTTCTAAGAAATTATACTTACACCTTCGCGTAGATATCTCAGCTAGATGGTATCATATCAAATGTTTTTTTCTTCGTTTATATACAGCCCCATAAACTGCGAATAATCCAATCATATTTCAGGTAACAGGACGTTTTTTCTGGTTGAATAGTTTCAAGTTGTCATACCTAGAAAAAAATTATTGATATTAAAAAATGTATTCGTAGTTCATCAACACTATCTTGTATAGTAACAAAAAAAACCATGATATTTGTATTTTTTTACACGCTTTTTGCTATAAAACATAACTTTATTACTTGGTATTTCACATTCTGCATTAACCACACCAAGATGGTGGATCCAGTGCTGATGTTGGTTGTGGGTTGATGTGAATTATGATGTGAAAATGTCACAATTATTACATTAATATTGTTTAATGGATTTTATTAAGAAAATGTCGAAATTGTCCAGTATATCTGATATTTATTCTTTTTTGTTTTAGGTACAAACCATTTGGATATCGTTTCGGTATTATCTGGATTTATTGAAATAGACATAACAACGACTATTGTCCCAAGAAATTCTGCCTCATTTTTGTCAACGTTGCCAGTTTCTCTGGATTGTCATTTTTTGATTGTCCCTTCGGTGTTCTCTAACGTTTATTTGGAAAAGATGACTGTTTCTGTTTTAGTTTCAGATTATACTTGTGAAAACGATGTATTACTTGTATAAGTTGGTCATGTGTTTTTGAAAATCTGTGTCAAAGTACAGTAGCATAATCTACATATGTTAACATTCTACCCATGTTAATCATTGTTAGACCACTTTTAATATTCTGCTGAATACAGCTGTGATATTACATCAGCAAATGGTAAGTTTGAGTCTTCAAGAAGGCCATATTTGGTAATGAACGGTTTTGTATTTAAGCTTATCGTCTACCCCTACTTGGTAATTTGGTAATTTGGTGCCTATCATCACTAAGGTTGTGAGTTCGAATGCCACTAATGGCGAGGTTTTTGTCGATACAACATTATGTGATAAAGTTTGTCGATGGTTTGCGACTGGACGGTGGTTTTCGCCGGGAACTCCAGTTTCCTCCACTAATAAAACTGACCGTCATGATATATGTTCAAGTGTAATAATATATTCAAGTACAACAATAATATAACTTCCCCGTGAGTGATAGTAATAAATATGAGGTCCCCCTATGGAATTGTCGGTCGTCATAAAGTCATAGTAAAATCGTAGTAAAATATCTAGGTCAAGTCGAAATACGTGTAAATAAAATGAAAACGTACTGGTAATGTACAGATATTCTGGTTACGGATTTAATGTCTCTTTTGGTTTAAACTAGTCGTTCTGAGTCTATGATGTCAATAGTAGTTGCTGTCTGATATGTTCGCTGCCGTCTATGATTGTTGAGGATCCCTCCTGTGGCGTGCAGACGATGCCCTTTTATATCTACGCAGACTCCACACTTTTGACTGTGGCGTGAATCGTCGTCGTTGTTTGGTCCGTTCTTACGGAAGTTCCCACGGTAATTATATCCGTTAACGGGGCCGCAAACCGGGCCACATAAAGTGTGAGGTAACAAACATGCGCACTAAATTACACACAGGATACACATGGCGGAAAGTATAAATATAGTTTGTCATGTCAAGATGAAAGGGAAAACGGGCTTAATAAAGCTTACCCTTATAGAAATCAAGCCCAAGTACAATATATAAACCTAGCATGAATCAATGAAAAGGGTAAGAGAATGTGACACAAGGTTTATAAGGTCAAGGAGAACAAAACATTGGGAAGTTGTCGTAGGCCCCCCCTTTTGGTCAAACAATGAGAACGAACTCTGTCATAATTATATATTTCCCGTCTGAAATAACAACAATTTGCATACAATAAATATTCGTGATCACGATACCTGAAACGAGAATAGTGTTCATTCAATCACATCACAGTCGCGACAGTTACTCAAGGCACCGGAATACGGCACGGTATCAACAACAAGAACAAAGTGAAAATGTGCCAGAATAACAAGAATAAATAAAAGTGTCATATATGTATACATACAAACGATATTATCTCCTATGCCTTACACCCTATTCGTTACACCATGAAGACTTCATTTGTTCACTATTAAAGATAGAAGTGCTATATATTTAGTGAAAAAATAAAAATAATGAAAAATATCCCTGTCCAAGCAATTTTTACAGGTAAAATATTTTACATGTAAAAATCAATGAACTCAATAGTGCGTGTATGAGATGGTGACGGGCTGTACGGAGAACAATGAAATCTTTCGGGTGACCGTCGAGTGACAATTGTCCTCAGGGATTTAAACCCACGGCCACAGGCTGTTCTCTTTAATAGACTTATTCCCTCCGTATTTCATAAAACTCAAAATATACACCCAAAAACTCTTTTAAAATGCGATATTTCTATATGAGCAGGGCCAAATACGTTCACTTTCTGGTCTGCAAGCTTCCAAATTAAATTAGCACCCTTGATCCTCTACATAACTCTCGTTTACACTTCCACTTTAAAATCTACAGTTTAAAAGATATTTCAAATTTTCGTTATTCTAATCAAAAAATTATTATTTTTAGTAATTAAGGGCCGGAATCAATTTGCGCCAATTAGCATATTCAAAATGATTCAATTGCGCCACTGTCTATATTTTTTATGGTCTTAATGGCGCCAATAAATGAAATTCAACTGCGCCATATTTACCTGTAAATTACTTGTACAAAATTTACCTATATACGTGTATTACAATTAACCTTTCGGTATCAAATTTAACTGTCCCAGTGAACACTTTTCAAACATACTCACAAGCGAATAAATTGTTCAGTAATAGGAAAGTTTTCAACAATTAAAATTCACCTGTTATGTAAATCTATTGTAAAAATTCTCCATTATATTTAAGGAATGGAGAGTTATTGTTCTCTTTGTACTTTAGATACTATACACATACTTTTTTTTGTTACAAGATTAATAATTAATAAAACAATGGGTGGATTTTAAGTTGGAGAATGTCCTCGTATCTCTCAATTCCTTAAAACAATGGGGCTCGGCACCTTCGGGGCCTCAGCTCCATTATGTTTAAGGAATGGAGAGTTACGCGGACATTCTCCTATACCTAAAGTATGGCTCCCCAAAAACGGGTGTTATTGTCGACCATTACTGTAGGTCTTATTAAAATTCCACCCTACCTCCACCCTCCACTGAGTTTTAAGGTTCTCATCGATGCCATGAAATGCATAAGCAAGTCAAAGTACAGAAAAAATAGAGCCCAAAAGACACAATGATATATACAAAATACTGTACAGAAAACTAAAGCTTGAAAAACACTAATTCCACACAAGAAATGGTTGTGAACTCAACTGCCCCGGAAGGGTAAGTAGTTCTTACTCCACTGGTATGAAAGTAAGTTGATACATCTATTCCTTATATTCTTGCTATTATGCAAAAAGTACTCACCTTGCTCATGAATACACTTGAGATATATCCCTATCCACAATTTCCACTGACTTGTGTCGTCCTCGTTAACATTTGATTGCACCCTCAGTGTAGAAGAGTTCCGAGTGTAAATTTTGTGGCCATCATGTCAGAATGGTTTCATGTATTTACTATTGAGGACAGTGATGCATGCAAACATTGAAACGTTTGTTACGTTTCTCTGAACATTTATTTTTTCTACACAAAAAAAATACAAAAAATAACCATTAATCGACTTTTACCAAATTGTAACTTGTCGTCTTCCAGTGACGTTGGTAACGTGGACATATATTAGTATTACTGTAGTTGAGGACAAAACAAAATTTACGAAAATAATGTTGCCCATTTTAAAATATCCAGCAAACAATGGATTCCGTGAATTATTTCTTAGACACAATGGAGTAAGTTTTCTTACAATTCTATGAAAGTCGAGAACTTAAAATAAGATCTAAAAGACATGGTTTTATATGTACTTAAGCTACATATAAAAATTTAATATCAAGATAGGGATACAATTCACATAATCATCTACCAATAAAAAGACCTGAAGTGATGGCCATTGTATAACTGGTTGTCACTATATGTTTTTGTAATTCTTCCTATATGGAAAACACGAAACTAAAACAGAGTCATGTATAATGTACATGTACATTAATAAGTCTATTAATAGTTGGAGACATGGAAATAACTTTTGTCGATTTTCTAAGAAATTATACTTACACCTTCGCGTAGATATCTCAGCTAGATGGTATCATATCAAATGTTGTTTTCTTCGTTTATATACATCCCCATAAACTGCGAATAATCCAATCATATTTCAGGTAACAGGACGTTTTTCTGGTTGAATAGTTCCATGATATTTGTATTTTTTTACACGCTTTTTGTTATAAAACATAACTTTATTACTTGGTTGTTCACATTCTGTATTAACCACACCAAGATGCTGGATACAGTGCTGATGTTGGTTGTGGGTTGATGTGGATTATGATGTGAAAACGTCACAATTATGACATTAATATTTTTTAATGGATTTTATTAAGAAAATATCGAAATTGTCCAGTATATCTGTTATTTATTCTTTTTTGTTTTAGGTACAAACCACTTGGATATCGTTTCGGTATTATCTGGATTTATTGAGATAGACTTAACAACGACTATTGTCCCAAGATATTCTGTCTCATTTTTGTCATCGTTGCCAGTTTCTCTGGATTGTCATTTTTTGATTGTCTCTTCGTTGTTTTCTAACATTTATTTTGAAAAGATGACTGTTTCTGTTTTAGTTTCAGATTATACTTGTGAAAACGATGTATTACTTGTATAAGTTGGTCATGTGTTTTTGAAAATCTGTGGCAAAGTAGAATAACATAATCTACATATGCTAAAAATTCTACCCATGTTAATCATTGTTAGACCAGTTTTAGTATTCTGCTGAATACATCTGTGATATTACATCAACAAATGGTAAGTTTGAGTCTTCAAGAAGGCGATATTTGGTAATGAACGGTTTTGTATTTAAGCTTATCGTCTACCCCTACTTGGTAATTTGGTAATTTGGTGCCTATCATCACTAAGGTTGTGAGTTCGAATGCCACTAATGGCGAGGTGTACTCGATACAACATTATGTGATAAAGTTTGTCGATGGTTTGCGACAGGACGGTGGTTTTCGGCGGGTACTCCAGTTTCCTCCAATAATAAAACTGACCGCCATGATATAGCTGAAATATTGTTGAAATTCGTTAAATGACATAACCCTAACCCCTACTTGGTTAATTCCAGAAGCCATGAAGGTACTTCCTTTTATTATACAGGTCTCAATATTAGGTCATGAAATTGCATCTTTCCTAGTTACTTTATTTAAGGCTCTAAAATCAATGCAATAAATGAGACTTCCATCTTTTTTTCCTACAAGGAATGTTGGTGAGGCAAATTCTTATGTTGATTGTTGTATGGACCACCTTTCTAACATCTCTTTTGTGTGTGTTTCGTCTTCCTTTTCTACGACTAAGTGAGTCTTTCGCATTCGTTGCATTCTTTATCTGATTTGTGCAGAACTTCCTGTATCAATAGTGTATGATGTTACCGTTAAACAATTCAATATCCAGTCCATTCTTGGCTATCCTAAATAAGGCACAAACACCGACCACCAACGCCGACCCAACAACGACAGGCTCGTTTCAAGTGAAAAGACAGAAGAAAACACACAGAACAGTAGTCTATGTGAACGTAATCTGTCCATAATACCTACAGCAGTTAACCGGTCGTCAAAGCCTCAATAACTAACATCCTTGGCAAACACTTCTTGGACATTTTGAAATAACCTGCTAATTGATTCGTAAATGGTCAGGCTTTGATTGTACTGATAAAAATGATGTGTTGTCTCATATATGTGTGTCACCAGTAATTGTTTCTTCTTCCACATCAAAAACCAAAAAGGAAGCTTTTTTGGAGAGAAATAAATTGATCAGTAGTATTCTTTAACAAAATTTGACTTTCTTTGTTTCTGTTCTTCAATCAGTTTTGTCGAGTGCGATAGATCGTGGGTTTGAGCACCGGTCGGGTCAAACCAAAAACTATAACAATGGTATGTGTTGCTTCTCCGCTAAGCATTCAGCATTAAGGAAAAGGAGTAAAGCCTGGTTGGCTTGGAATCAGGATAATGGGTCATCAGAGATGGACTGTTGTTTAAGTGAGCTAGCACTATAAAAATCCACCTAAGCGTGTTGGTCTATTACAAAGCGGACCTCATCATTATTTCATTGAAAATTAACTTGTTTTCGCCATGATATAGCTGAAAAAATGCTGAGTTGGCGCGTTGCTAACAAGGAAGCTACTGAACCAAGGGTTCCTAGTGGCTAAGTTGAAGTAATCACCTTTGCGGCCGCCACCATGACTTACTCAGCCGTTACGGAATATTTCAGTCACAAATGATTACGGATATATTCCGTTTGTAGTATTCATAATCCGGTTCTTTCCTCTCTTTTTATCACCAGATTTGTAACACGACTTGCCGCATGTGGTGCAGGAATTGCTTACACTTCCGAAGCACCTGAATTAACCCCCGTTTTTAGTGTGGTTCGTGTTGTTCAGTCTTTAGTTGTCTATGTAGTGTTTGTAGATCATTGTTTGTCCTTTTAATTTTGTTTACTGTATTTGTCTTTACACGATTTACAACTTTTTCAAATATGCTTGTTATGGGTTAAAGCATACATTGGTGATAAAAACAATATTCTATAAAGAATCATCAATCTGGATACGAAACAACTATAATATACGTCACAGGTAAAACAAACTCCAAGAACCATGGAATCGAACACCATAGTCATTTAGATGTTTAGGTACGACAAGAAACAATTCTAGCTTTTTAAATGTTTGTGTGACGATTAATATTAGGTGCATGCATATTTGGAAATCTTTGAGACAGACATTTTGAACGAAATCAACATTGTTCATTCGATTCAATCATTGTATTAGATAAAAGCACATTTAGTGTGATGTGTAATCCATTATATTTGTGCTATGATTCCTAAAATGCATTTCTGTTTTCAAGACAGTTAGCTGCCATTTACTTGATAAGTACAAGTTTCAACAAATCTTCAAAATACCATTGTATATATCGGTAAGTGAGCTTCGGATGGATTTTATGACATATTCACTTAATTCTACATCTGTTTTTGCTAAATGCATGGTGGGAGTTTGTCGTTTATATAGAGTAGAATTCGCAGACTTTTCTCTGTTCTTGATGTATATGTTCCGTATTCATACAGTATTGACAGACTTGTTAGTGACACACTATCTGTATTTTACGGGTGTCACTAGTGGAGCAGTAACTGCATACCCTTCCGGAGCATCTGAGTCCCTCCCCGGTTTTTAGTGTGGTTCTTCTTACTCGATCGTTAGTTATATGTGTAATGCTTTGTAGATCGTTGTTTCTCGTTTTGTCCATTTTCTTTTGGCCATTGTGTTGTCTGTCCTTCGATTTACGGATTATGATTACCCCTTTTGGTATGTTCAAACTCGTCTCATCCTCATGTGATTGTAGGAGGGCTCATATGCTATGTATGCTATTTGTATTCGTTAGCGTATTATAAGTGGTATCTACCACGTCTTGATCTTCACATAGGTACACTACCGTTTGTGGTGGGGTCCGTGTTGGTCATCCTTTTAACTTTCTGTGTTATGTATTTGTGTTTTTTTTTGTCTTCGTCCTGTGTCTTGTGTGTCCAGTGTTGTGAGTGGCTGTGGCTTGTCCATTCTTGATTGCTCCTTCGGTTTTCTCTAACGTTTATTTTATACATATACCGCTCAGCCTACATCTTAACCTTTATATATTATAGATTTGGGTATTTTGAATTTCCACAGCAGTCAATTTATTTAAGAATAGTTTGAAGATACTAAAAGGTACAGTTTGTACCCATAGGAATACCGACTGTCTGTTAAAAAACGCGTCCACCAAACAAAACAAATATGTTGTCAATCAAAACCCCGAGCAGTTTGATGTTTAAATACCCATTTTTGAATTGCCAATTAACCTAACAAATATTTGTGATTGTTTCTTGTTTTTGTTTTTGGGGGGGGGGGTAGCGGATCTTTATTATACAACCTTTCTTTCATAGACGAACGCAATATACCTAAAAAAGAAAGTGAGAGGTATATTGCAGTGACTTACTGGGTGTTTCTTAAGCTTATCGAACGAGGAAGACTAATGTGTATATCGTTTCCTTTACGACAGGTATGCAAAAAATTATTTTTGGTGTAGTGTTACCAGGTCAGTGTGGCAATGTAAATCCCGAGGTTGTAGATATACATGTTTTCCTGTTCCTAATGGATAGATACGACACGATAGGACGAAGTGTATGTTTTATAACATAAATACACTCCCCACGAACAAAAGGAATAACATATGTATGTTAGGATCATCAATCTCTTCATAATTTCAACGTGATATGAGGTCTACCCATTTTTCTATATATGTATATATGTAACTGTATTTTAATTCCAACGCAACACCATTGAAGCTTAGATACATTAATATTTGTATCTGCCCCCACAAGCTGTATTGGTGTATGATCTAGATATAGAGCTTATTGGCAATTTCAGTTTAGTCAATTTGAAGACATGATCATGTTTATGCCGTCATTCATTATTATACTAGGTGTGTGTCTTTTTGAGTTGAAGCGAATCTGGACTAAGTTGTAGAAACCTCAATTAAATTTAAGAGTGGATTAAAACTTATTGTTTAAATGAGACTTATATTTAAGTGAGGTTTGTGCAACCCGGTCCTGAATGTTTATATCTGTACAAATGCTGGAGATCCAATAAAGAGGAAAGGGTTGAAATCCCATTAACTGGCTTAGCGCATATTGATTTTTGTCATGTTCCAACCATCTCCTGGAATTACAAGTTAAGCGTTGTGTATTAAAATGAAAATTTACTTTAAGCATTATATATCGGATTGTGTAGCCTAGATAGTAATACAATTGACTAATTTTCGCTATATCAATGATATTGTGACAGGCAAGGTTTTGTTTGGTTTGGTTTATGGTGTTTAACGCCATTTTCAACAATATATCAGTTATATCGTTGCTGTCAGTTTTATTAGTGGAGTACAAGCAGAAATCCACAGACCTGCCGCAAGTCACTGACAAACTGTATCACATAATGTTGTATCGATTACACCTCGCCATGAACGGGGTTCGAACTCCAACTTTACTGAATGGACGGGTAGTTGTAAATCCAACTACCATACGATCACGACCACGTTGGCCACGTAACAGACAAGGAAATAGCGGATGAAATTGATAAAAACAAATACCACCTTTCGGAACTATGAAAAAATTTCATCGAAAAATTGTAGAAAGAGGCAAAATCGACACTACAATATACATTGTCGCTCACTTGTTATAAGCACTTCAATAAAAAGTGGTGTGGCCCAAACCTCCATTCTTAGTGAGATGATGGGATCACGAGGCGAACACGTTAAACATTACACCACCGATGCGGTTCGAAGCATGTTGATGAAACAGATATAGAACCTTTAATAAATATGTGATGGATATATGTTTATTATCGTAAGCACACTTGTTAAACAGCATGTGCCACCAGTGGAACAGGCCTGTTGTGGAGCACTTAGCTCATCCCGGTTGTTAGTGGGAGTGCTCACTCTAGTTTCTGTGTTATATCAACCATTGTTTGTCTTTTTGTCCTTTTCATTTTTGTCATTGTATTGTTTGTTCTTCTTCGATTTACAGCTGGTGGCCCGGATGGCTCAATTAGTTAGGTAGTTGGATCTAACAGCTCATACAAGCCTATCACCAGTACGGCGTGGGTTCGCGCCCAGCTTTGTAAATTACAACAAAAGGTGCACTCGAATCGCAGCGTAAGTGTAAAGTTTACAAGTTGCTTGCCCAGGGTCGGTGGTTCTCTCCGGGTACTCCGGCTTCTTCCACCACTTACACTAGTCGCCATGATATAGCTGAAATATTGCTGAAAGTGGCTTTAAACACAATAAATCAAATAAATCAAATCAAGTCAATGATTAATATTGATCCTTGAGTGTATTGTTATAATTGTATTGTGCTAATGTGTCTGTAACCAGTTGAGTACTAAGTATCTTGCATTTCTAAGAGGGTTATGGTTATGGTGTTTAATACCATATTCAGCAATATTTTGATTATATTGTGGCGGTCAGTTTTATTGTTGGAGGAAAACGGAGTACATATACTAGAGAAAACCACCGACCGGTCGCAAGTCACTGACAAACTTTATCACATAATGTTGTCGAGTACACCTTGCCTGAGGTGGATTTGAACTTGCTACGTTAGTGGTGATACATTTCAAAGAGTTTCACAAACATTTTATAGTATATGTATATATATTTTTCATAGAATTTGAACTTAATAAAACAAATATTTCAAAGATTTAACAAATTGTGTTCAGCTTTAGCTCTTCAGCTTTATGCATGTTATTCTTGAATTTTCAATGGTAATCATATTTCATGTCATGGTTGTGAGTTTGTTATAACTTTATTGTGTTCAAAGTAATTTCTAGTTGCATTGTGTAAGCTTTGATTGTAATGAAGGGATATAGAAATACAAGTCTTACCAATTCATGTGTGTCATGTGTCATAATGGCTGTAAATGCGTAGTGTTGTGGTCTGTTAGAGTGTGTCAATTACGGTCCAGTACCTCCGACTTCAGCACTGAAGGTTTCTGTTAGGGTTACCTCTCCCTTAGCTTCTGGTATAAGACCTTTCCTGGAAGCACTGGAGGGACTTTACAGGTCCCAAACTGGATTTATCCTCAGGGTTTTCTCTCGAAGCCTTTCCCATAAATGGATATACCGCAAGGCGGCGGAGCTTTGATAATGGAGTTTCCCTCTCCATCCACAAAACAGTGGAACTATTTAACCCATAGCAGGGATTACCAATTCATTATACACAAGTATTGTTGAATATGTCCAAAAAACACAGTTTGACGATACCATTGGGATAATCAGAAGTCGTAATTTGAAGGAAGCACAATGTAATAGCCAAATGAAAAAAGACAAACAATGATCTGCTAAACACAACACAGAAAACTAAAGATTGACAGCATGCACCCTACTAAAAAACGGAGGAGAACTCAGGTGCTCCAGAATGTTAAGAAATTCCTCTTCCACTAGTGGCACCTGTCCTTTTAAAACAATTATCAATTATTATTGACTGAACTTAAAAAGATCAAATATCGATCTGGATTTTTAATGTATATCATTTTACAAATCACTCAATTTGGGTGAACAAACTTTTTATAAATATCTGTTTTTTCTTCAGGGGTATATTTTTATAAATACCATTTGATCCACCAGTCAGTTTGGATAAGTGAGACTTTTTTTGGATAAAATGTTATCCATTACTAGTCAATTGGGTTGAGCCAAACCTTTTATTAATATAATTTTGTCTATCAGTCAATTGAGGGTATGTGGAAGTTTTTATGCATATCTTTTTTTTTCATTCAGACATGTTTTTGAGGTATGTAGAATATTTGTTTAAAATAAATATCATTTTCTCCATCAGTCAGTTTATATAAGCAATAATTTTCTGAGATATAATTTTATCCTTGACTAGTCAATTGGAGGTGAGGGTATTGTGCATAATACTACCCTATTGTTAATGGTTGTTTATTGTAAAATTTATGACTATGTTACAATATATTTTGACATATTTATTTTTGATAATTAAGTAAAAATAAAATAAAAATGTTAATATATATGTTAGTTTTCATTTGTATTTAGCTCACCAATATCAAATTTAACCACAGGGGGTGTAATGGCTCTCTATGTTGTAGATCTGGTAGATCTGGGTTCGAGTCCCAGTCAGGTCAAACCAAAGACTATAGCATTGGTATGTATTGCTTCTCTGCTAAGCAGCACTAAGGAGTAAAGGCAAAGACTTGTTGGCTCTGAAGAAGAATAATGTGTCTGAGTTAAAATCCAACTCAGAGTGTTGGTCAAGAACAAAGGAGACATCATTATCATCCCATCAATTGTATCTTGTTCTCCACATGATAACAAATGTATCTTGTTCTCCCCCATGATAACACATGTATCTTGTTCTCCCCATGATAACAAATGTATCTTGTTCTCCCCATGATAACAAATGTATCTTGTTCTCCCCATGATAACACATGTATCTTGTTCTCCCCATAATAACACATGTATCTTGTTCTCCCCATGATAACAAATGTATCTTGTTCTCCCTATGATAACAAATGCATCTTGTTCTCGCCATGATAACAAATGTATCTTGTTCTCCTCATGATAACAAATGTATCATGTTCTCCCCATGATAACAAATGTATCTTGTTCTCCCCATGATAACAAATGTATCTTGTTCTCCCCATGATAACACATGTATCTTGTTCTCCCCATAATAACACATGTATCTTGTTCTCCCCATGATAACAAATGTATCTTGTTCTCCCTATGATAACAAATGTATCTTGTTCTCGCCATGATAACAAATGTATCTTTTTCTCCTCATGATAACAAATGTATCATGTTCTCCCCATGATAACAAATGTATCTTGTTCTCCCTATGATAACAAATGTATCTGTTCTCCCCATGATAACACATGTATCTTGTTCTCCCCATGATAACAAATGTATATTGTTCTCCCCATGATAACAAATGTATCTTGTTCTCACCACGATAACATATGTATCTTGTTCTCCTCATGATAACAAATGTATCTTGTCTTCCCCATGATAACAAATGTATCTTGTTCTCCCTATTATAATAAATGTATCTTGTTCTCCCCATGATAACAAATGTATCTTGTTCTCCCCATGATAACACATGTATATTTTTCTCCCCATGATAACAAATGTATCTTGTTCTCCCCATGATGTAGCTAACAAACTGCTCATTTGGTGTTTAACAATAATCACTCACTCAGTCCCATATGAAATTTTAGGGGATGTTTATTTTGTTGTTCTGGGGATCTGTGTGGAAATTTGGTTAAGGTTGATGACTCTTTTAATAAAAAAAAATATTTCAAAGATTTAACAAATTGTGTTCAGCTTTAGCTCTTCAGCTTTATGCATGTTATTCTTGAATTTTCAATGGTAATCATATTTCATGTCATGGTTGTGAGTTTGTTATAACTTTATTGTGTTCAAAGTAATTTCTAGTTGCATTTTGTAAGCTTTGATTGTAACGAAGGGATATAGAAATACAAGTCTTACCAATTCATATGTGTCATGTGTCATAATGGCTGTAAATGCGTAGTGTTATAATCTGTTAGAGTGTGCCAATTACGGTCCAGCACCTTCGACTTCAGCACTGAGGGTTTCTGTTAGGGCTACCTCTCCCTTAGCTTCAGGTATTAAACCTTTCCTGGAAACACTGGAGGGACTTTACAGGTCCCAAACTGGATTAATCCTCAGGGTTTTCTCCCGAAGCCTTTCCCATAAATGGGTATGCCGCACGGCAGCGAAGGTTTGATAATGGAGCTTCCCTCTCCATCCACAAAACAGTGGAACTATTTAACCCATAGCTGGGATTACCAATTCATTATACACAAGTATTGTTGAATATGTCCAAAAAAAACACAGTTTGACGATACCATTGGGATAATCAGAAGTCGTAATTTGAAGGAAACACAATGTAATAGCCAAATGAAAAAAGACAAACAATGATCTGCTAAACACTACACAGAAAACTAAAGATTGACAGCATGAACCCTTCTAAAAAACGGAGAACTCAGGTGCTCCAGAATGTTAAGAAATTCCTCTTCCACTAGTGGCACCTGTCCTTTTAAAACAATTATCAATTATTATTGACTGAACTTAAAAAGATCAAATATCGATCTGGATTTTTAATATATATCATTTTACAAATCACTCAATTTGGGTGAACAAACTTTTTATAAATATCTGTTTTTTCTTCAGGGGTATATTTTTATAAATACCATTTGATCCACCAGTCAGTTTGGATAAGTGAGACTTTTTTTGGATAAAATGTTATCCATTACTAGTCAATTGGGTTGAGCCAAACCTTTTATAAATATAATTTTGTCTATCAGTCAATTGAGGGTATGTGGAAGTTTTTATGCATATCTTTTTTTTAATTCAGACATGTTTTTGAGGTATGTAGAATATTTGTTTAAAATAAATATCATTTTCTCCATCAGTCAGTTTATATAAGCAATAATTTTCTGAGATATAATTTTATCCTTGACTAGTCAATTTGAGGTGAGGGTATTGTGCATAATACTACCCTATTGTTAATGGTTGTTTATTGTAAAATTTATGACTATGTTACAATATATTTTGACATATTTATTTTTGATAATTAAGTAAAAATAAAATAAAAATGTTAATATATATGTTAGTTTTCATTTGTGTTTAGCTCACCAATATAAAATTTAACCACAGGGGGTGTAATGGCTCTCTATGTTGTAGATCTGGTAGATCTGGGTTCGAGCCCCAGTCAGGTCAAACCAAAGACTATTGCATTGGTATTTATTGCTTCTCTGCTAAGCAGCACTAAGGAGTAAAGGCAAAGACTTGTTGGCTCTGCAGAAGAATAATGTGTCTGAGTTAAAATCCAACTCAGAGTGTTGGTCAAGAACAAAGGAGAGATCATTATCATCCCATCAAATGTATCTTGTTCTCCACATGATAACAAATGTATCTTGTTCTCCCCATGATAACACATGTATCTTGTTCTCCCCATGATAACAAATGTATCTTGTTCTCCCCATGATAACAAATGTATCTTGTTCTCCCCATGATAACACATGTATCTTGTTCTCCCCATAATAACACATGTATCTTGTTCTCCCCATGATAACAAATGTATCTTGTTCTCCCTATGATAACAAATGTATCTTGTTCTCGCCATGATAACAAATGTATCTTGTTCTCCTCATGATAACAAATGTATCATGTTCTCCCCATGATAACAAATGTATCTTGTTCTCCCTATGATAACAAATGT
Organism: Bathymodiolus brooksi; assembly: GCA_963680875.1. Classification (NCBI taxonomy): domain Eukaryota; kingdom Metazoa; phylum Mollusca; class Bivalvia; order Mytilida; family Modiolidae; genus Bathymodiolus; species Bathymodiolus brooksi. The sequence goes on along the minus strand of OY804590.1, from coordinate 24,909,504 downwards.
ATCTGTTCTCCCCATGATAACAAATGTATCTTGTTCTCCCCATGATAACAAATGTATATTGTTCTCCCCATGATAACAAATGTATCTTGTTCTCACCACGATAACAAATGTATCTTGTTCTCCTCATGATAACAAATGTATCTTGTCCTCCCCATGATAACAAATGTATCTTGTTCTCCCTATTATAATAAATGTATCTTGTTCTCCCCATGATAACAAATGTATCTTTTTCTCCCCATGATAACAAATGTATCTTGTTCTCCCCATGGTGTAGCTAACAAACTGCTCATTTGGTTTTTAAAAATAATCACTCACTCAGCCCCATATGAAATTTTAGGGGATGTTTATTTTGTTGTTCTGGGGATCTGTGTGGAAATTTGGTTAAGGTTGATGACTCTTTTAATAAAAAAAAATATTTCAAAGATTTAACAAATTGTGTTCAGCTTTAGCTCTTCAGCTTTATGCATGTTATTCTTGAATTTTCAATGGTAATCATATTTCATGTCATGGTTGTGAGTTTGTTATAACTTTATTGTGTTCAAAGTAATTTCTAGTTGCATTTTGTAAGCTTTGATTGTAACGAAGGGATATAGAAATACAAGTCTTACCAATTCATGTGTGTCATGTGACATAATGGCTGTAAATACGTAGTGTTGTAATCTGTTAGAGTGTGGCAATTACGGTCCAGCACCTTCGACTTCAGCACTGAGGGTTTCTGTTAGGGCTACCACTCCCTTAGCTTCAGGTATTAAACCTTTCCTGGAAACACTGGAGGGACTTTACAGGTCCCAAACTGGATTAATCCTCAGGGTTTTCTCCCGAAGCCTTTCCCATAAATGGGTATGCCGCACGGCAGCGGAGGTTTGATAATGGAGTTTCCCTCTCCATCCACAAAACAGTGGAACTATTTAACCCATAGCTGGGATTACCAATTCATTATACACAAGTATTGTTGAATATGTCAAAAAAAAAACCACAGTTTGACGATACCATTGGGATAATCAGAAGTCGTAATTTGAAGGAAGCACAATGTAATAGCCTAATGAAAAAAGACAAACAATGATCTGCTAAACACTACACAGAAAACTAAAGATTGACAGCATGAACCCTTCTAAAAAACGGAGAACTCAGGTGCTCCAGAATGTTAAGAAATTCCTCTTCCACTAGTGGCACCTGTCCTTTTAAAACAATTATCAATTATTATTGACTGAACTTAAAAAGATCAAATATCGATCTGGATTTTTAATGTATATCATTTTACAAATCACTCAATTTGGGTGAACAAACTTTTTATAAATATCTGTTTTTTCTTCAGGGGTATATTTTTATAAATACCATTTGATCCACCAGTCAGTTTGGATAAGTGAGACTTTTTTTTGATAAAATGTTATCCATTACTAGTCAATTGGGTTGAGCCAAACCTTTTATAAATATAATTTTGTCTATCAGTCAATTGAGGGTATGTGGAAGTTTTTATACATATCTTTTTTTTTTCATTCAGACATGTTTTTGAGGTATGTAGAATATTTGTTTAAAATAAATATCATTTTCTCCATCAGTCAGTTTATATAAGCAATAATTTTCTGAGATATAATTTTATCCTTGACTAGTCAATTTGAGGTGAGGGTATTGTGTATAATACTATCCTATTGTTAATGGTTGTTTATTGTAAAATTTATGACTATGTTACAATATATTTTGACATATTTATTTTTGATAATTAAGTAAAAATAAAATAAAAATGTTAATATATATGTTAGTTTTCATTTGTGTTTAGCTCACCAATATAAAATTTAACCACAGGGGGTGTAATGGCTCTCTATGTTATAGATCTGGTAGATCTGGGTTCGAGCCCCAGTCAGGTCAAACCAAAGACTATAGCATTGGTATTTATTGCTTCTCTGCTAAGCAGCACTAAGGAGTAAAGGCAAAGACTTGTTGGCTCTGCAGAAGAATAATGTGTCTGAGTTAAAATCCAACTCAGAGTGTTGGTCAAGAACAAAGGAGACATCATTATCATCCCATCAATTGTATCTTGTTCTCCACATGATAACAAATGTATCTTGTTCTCCCCATGATAACACATGTATCTTGTTCTCCCCATGATAACAAATGTATCTTGTTCTCCCCATGATAACAAATGTATCTTGTTCTCCCCATGATAACACATGTATCTTGTTCTCCCCATGATAACACATGTATCTTGTTCTCCCTATGATAACAAATGTATCTTGTTCTCGCCATGATAACAAATGTATCTTGTTCTCCTCATGATAACAAATGTATCATGTTCTCCCCATGATAACAAATGTATCTTGTTCTCCCTATGATAACAAATGTATCTGTTCTCCCCATGATAACAAATGTATCTTGTTCTCCCCATGATAACAAATGTATATTGTTCTCCCCATGATAACAAATGTATCTTGTTCTCACCACGATAACAAATGTATCTTGTTCTCCCCATGATAAAAAATGTATCTTGTTCTCCCTATTATAATAAATGTATCTTGTTCTCCCCATGAAAACAAATGTATCTTGTTCTCCCCATGATAACAAATGTATCTTGTTCTCCCCATGATAACAAATGTATCTTTTTCTCCCCATGAAAACAAATGTATCTTGTTCTCCCCATGGTGTAGCTAACAAACTGCTCATTTGGTGTTTAACAATAATCACTCACTCAGTCCCATATGAAATTTTAGGGGATGTTTATTTTGTTGTTCTGGGGATCTGTGTGGAAATTTGGTTAAGGTTGATGACTCTTTTAATAAAAAAAAATATTTCAAAGATTTAACAAATTGTGTTCAGCTTTAGCTCTTCAGCTTTATGCATGTTATTCTTGAATTTTCAATGGTAATCATATTTCATGTCATGGTTGTGAGTTTGTTATAACTTTATTGTGTTCAAAGTAATTTCTAGTTGCATTTTGTAAGCTTTGATTGTAACGAAGGGATATAGAAATACAAGTCTTACCAATTCATGTGTGTCATGTGTCATAATGGCTGTAAATACGTAGTGTTGTAATCTGTTAGAGTGTGCCAATTACGGTCCAGCACCTTCGACTTCAGCACTGAGGGTTTCTGTTAGGGCTACCACTCCCTTAGCTTCAGGTATTAAACCTTTCCTGGAAACACTGGAGGGACTTTACAGGTCCCAAACTGGATTAATCCTCAGGGTTTTCTCCCGAAGCCTTTCCCATAAATGGGTATGCCGCACGACAGTGGAGGTTTGATAATGGAGTTTCCCTCTCCATCCACAAAACAGTGGAACTATTTAACCCATAGCTGGGATTACCAATTCATTATACACAAGTATTGTTGAATATGTCAAAAAAAAACACAGTTTGACGATACCATTGGGATAATCAGAAGTCGTAATTTGAAGGAAGCACAATGTAATAGCCAAATGAAAAAAGACAAACAATGATCTGCTAAACACTACACAGAAAACTAAAGATTGACAGCATGAACCCTTCTGAAAAACGGAGAACTCAGGTGCTCCAGAATGTTAAGAAATTCCTCTTCCACTAGTGGCACCTGTCCTTTTAAAACAATTATCAATTATTATTGACTGAACTTAAAAAGATCAAATATCGATCTGGATTTTTAATGTATATCATTTTACAAATCACTCAATTTGGGTGAACAAACTTTTTATAAATATCTGTTTTTTCTTCAGGGGTATATTTTTATAAATACCATTTGATCCACCAGTCAGTTTGGATAAGTGAGACTTGTTTTGGATAAAATGTTATCCATTACTAGTCAATTGGGTTGAGCCAAACCTTTTATAAATATAATTTTGTCTATCAGTCAATTGAGGGTATGTGGAAGTTTTTATACATATCTTTTTTTTTTCATTCAGACATGTTTTTGAGGTATGTAGAATATTTGTTTAAAATAAATATCATTTTCTCCATCAGTCAGTTTATATAAGCAATAATTTTCTGAGATATAATTTTATCCTTGACTAGTCAATTTGAGGTGAGGGTATTGTGCATAATACTACCCTATTGTTAATGGTTGTTTATTGTAAAATTTATGACTATGTTACAATATATTTTGACATATTTATTTTTGATAATTAAGTAAAAATAAAATAAAAATGTTAATATATATGTTAGTTTTCATTTGTGTTTAGCTCACCAATATAAAATTTAACCACAGGGGGTGTAATGGCTCTCTATGTTATAGATCTGGTAAATCTGGGTTCGAGCCCCAGTCAGGTCAAACCAAAGACTATAGCATTGGTATTTATTGCTTCTCTGCTAAGCAGCACTAAGGAGTAAAGGCAAAGACTTGTTGGCTCTGCAGAAGAATAATGTGTCTGAGTTAAAATCCAACTCAGAGTGTTGGTCAAGAACAAAGGAGACATCATTATCATCCCATCAATTGTATCTTGTTCTCCACATGATAACAAATGTATCTTGTTCTCCCCATGATATCACATGTATCTTGTTCTCCCCATGATAACAAATGTATCTTGTTCTCCCCATGATAACAAATGTATCTTGTTCTCCCCATGATAACAAATGTATCTTGTTCTCCCTATGATAACAAATGTATCTTGTTCTCGCCATGATAACAAATGTATCTTGTTCTCCTCATGATAACAAATGTATCATGTTCTCCCCATGATAACAAATGTATCTTGTTCTCCCTATGATAACAAATGTATCTGTTCTCCCCATGATAACAAATGTATATTGTTCTCCCCATGATAACAAATGTATCTTGTTCTCACCACGATAACAAATGTATCTTGTTCTCCCCATGATAACAAATGTATCTTGTTCTCCCTATTATAATAAATGTATCTTGTTCTCCCCATGATAACAAATGTATCTTGTTCTCCCTATGATAACAAATGTATCTTGTTCTCCCCATGATAACAAATGTGTCTTTTTCTCCCCATGAAAACAAATGTATCTTGTTCTCCCCATGGTGTAGCTAACAAACTGCTTATTTGGTGTTTAACAATAATCACTCACTCAGTCCCATATGAAATTTTAGGGGATGTTTATTTTGTTGTTCTGGGGATCTGTGTGGAAATTTGGTTAAGGTTGATGACTCTTTTAATAAAAAAAAATATTTCAAAGATTTAACAAATTGTGTTCAGCTTTTGCTCTTCAGCTTTATGCATGTTATTCTTGAATTTTCAATGGTAATCATATTTCATGTCATTGTTGTGAGTTTGTTATAACTTTATTGTGTTCAAAGTAATTTCTAGTTGCATTTTGTAAGCTTTGATTGCAACGAAGGGATATAGAAATACAAGTCTTACCAATTCATGTGTGTCATGTGTCATAATGGCTGTAAATACGTAGTGTTGTAATCTGTTAGAGTGTGCCAATTACGGTCCAGCACCTTCGACTTCAGCACTGAGGGTTTCTGTTAGGGCTACCTCTCCCTTAGCTTCAGGTATTAAACCTTTCCTGGAAACACTGGAGGGACTTTACAGGTCCCAAACTGGATTAATCCTCAGGGTTTTCTCCCGAAGCCTTTCCCATAAATGGGTATGCCGCACGGCAGCGGAGGTTTGATAATGGAGTTTCCCTCTCCATCCACAAAAAAGTGGAACTATTTAACCCATAGCTGGGATTACCAATTCATTATACACAAGTATTGTTGAATATGTCAAAAAAAAACACAGTTTGACGATACCATTGGGATAATCAGAAGTCGTAATTTGAAGGAAGCACAATGTAATAGCCAAATGAAAAAAGACAAACAATGATCTGCTAAACACTACACAGAAAACTAAAGATTGACAGCATGAACCCTTCTGAAAAACGGAGAACTCAGGTGCTCCAGAATGTTAAGAAATTCCTCTTCCACTAGTGGCACCTGTCCTTTTAAAACAATTATCAATTATTATTGACTGAACTTAAAAAGATCAAATATCGATCTGGATTTTTAATGTATATCATTTTACAAATCATTCAATTTGGGTGAACAAACTTTTTATAAATATCTGTTTTTTCTTCAGGGGTATATTTTTATAAATACCATTTGATCCACCAGTCAGTTTGGATAAGTGAGACTTGTTTTGGATAAAATGTTATCCATTACTAGTCAATTGGGTTGAGCCAAACCTTTTATAAATATAATTTTGTCTATCAGTCAATTGAGGGTATGTGGAAGTTTTTATACATATCTTTTTTTTTTCATTCAGACATGTTTTTGGGGTATGTAGAATATTTGTTTAAAATAAATATCATTTTCTCCATCAGTCAGTTTATATAAGCAATAATTTTCTGAGATATAATTTTATCCTTGACTAGTCAATTTGAGGTGAGGGTATTGTGCATAATACTACCCTATTGTTAATGGTTGTTTATTGTAAAATTTATGACTATGTTACAATATATTTTGACATATTTATTTTTGATAATTAAGTAAAAATAAAATAAAAATGTTAATATATATGTTAGTTTTCATTTGTGTTTAGCTCACCAATATAAAATTTAACCACAGGGGGTGTAATGGCTCTCTATGTTATAGATCTGGTAAATCTGGGTTCGAGCCCCAGTCAGGTCAAACCAAAGACTATAGCATTGGCATTTATTGCTTCTCTGCTAAGCAGCACTAAGGAGTAAAGGCAAAGACTTGTTGGCTCTGCAGAAGAATAATGTGTCTGAGTTAAAATCCAACTCAGAGTGTTGGTCAAGAACAAAGGAGACATCATTATCATCCCATCAATTGTATCTTGTTCTCCACATGATAACAAATGTATCTTGTTCTCCCCATGATATCACATGTATCTTGTTCTCCCCATGATAACAAATGTATCTTGTTCTCCCCATGATAACAAATGTATCTTGTTCTCCCCATGATAACAAATGTATCTTGTTCTCCCTATGATAACAAATGTATCTTGTTCTCGCCATGATAACAAATGTATCTTGTTCTCCTCATGATAACAAATGTATCATGTTCTCCCCATGATAACAAATGTATCTTGTTCTCCCTATGATAACAAATGTATCTGTTCTCCCCATGATAACAAATGTATATTGTTCTCCCCATGATAACAAATGTATCTTGTTCTCACCACGATAACAAATGTATCTTGTTCTCCCCATGATAACAAATGTATCTTGTTCTCCCTATTATAATAAATGTATCTTGTTCTCCCCATGATAACAAATGTATCTTGTTCTCCCTATGATAACAAATGTATCTTGTTCTCCCCATGATAACAAATGTGTCTTTTTCTCCCCATGAAAACAAATGTATCTTGTTCTCCCCATGGTGTAGCTAACAAACTGCTTATTTGGTGTTTAACAATAATCACTCACTCAGTCCCATATGAAATTTTAGGGGATGTTTATTTTGTTGTTCTGGGGATCTGTGTGGAAATTTGGTTAAGGTTGATGACTCTTTTAATAAAAAAAAATATTTCAAAGATTTAACAAATTGTGTTCAGCTTTTGCTCTTCAGCTTTATGCATGTTATTCTTGAATTTTCAATGGTAATCATATTTCATGTCATTGTTGTGAGTTTGTTATAACTTTATTGTGTTCAAAGTAATTTCTAGTTGCATTTTGTAAGCTTTGATTGTAACGAAGGGATATAGAAATACAAGTCTTACCAATTCATGTGTGTCATGTGTCATAATGGCTGTAAATACGTAGTGTTGTAATCTGTTAGAGTGTGCCAATTACGGTCCAGCACCTTCGACTTCAGCACTGAGGGTTTCTGTTAGGGCTACCTCTCCCTTAGCTTCAGGTATTAAACCTTTCCTGGAAACACTGGAGGGACTTTACAGGTCCCAAACTGGATTAATCCTCAGGGTTTTCTCCCGAAGCCTTTCCCATAAATGGGTATGCCGCACGGCAGCGGAGGTTTGATAATGGAGTTTCCCTCTCCATCCACAAAAAAGTGGAACTATTTAACCCATAGCTGGGATTACCAATTCATTATACACAAGTATTGTTGAATATGTCCAAAAAAAACACAGTTTGACGATACCATTGGGATAATCAGAAGTCGTAATTTGAAGGAAGCACAATGTAATAGCCAAATGAAAAAAGACAAACAATGATCTGCTAAACACTACACAGAAAACTAAAGATTGACAGCATGAACCCTTCTAAAAAACGGAGAACTCAGGTGCTCCAGAATGTTAAGAAATTCCTCTTCCAATAGTGGCACCTGTCCTTTTAAAACAATTATCAATTATTATTGACTGAACTTAAAAAGATCAAATATCGATCTGGATTTTTAATGTATATCATTTTACAAATCACTCAATTTGGGTGAACAAACTTTTTATAAATATCTGTTTTTTCTTCAGGGGTATATTTTTATAAATACCATTTGATCCACCAGTCAGTTTGGATAAGTGAGACTTGTTTTGGATAAAATGTTATCCATTACTAGTCAATTGGGTTGAGCCAAACCTTTTATAAATATAATTTTGTCTATCAGTCAATTGAGGGTATGTGGAAGTTTTTATACATATCTTTTTTTTTTTCATTCAGACATGTTTTTGAGGTATGTAGAATATTTGTTTAAAATAAATATCATTTTCTCCATCAGTCAGTTTATATAAGCAATAATTTTCTGAGATATAATTTTATCCTTGACTAGTCAATTTGAGGTGAGGGTATTGTGCATAATACTACCTTATTGGTAATGGTTGTTTATTGTAAAATTTATGACTATGTTACAATATATTATGACATATTTATTTTTGATAATTAAGTAAAAATAAAATAAAAATGTTAATATATATGTTAGTTTTCATTTGTGTTTAGCTCACCAATATCAAATTTAACCACAGGGGGTGTAATGGCTCTCTATGTTGTAGATCTGGTAGATCTGGGTTCGAGCCCCAGTCATGTCAAACCAAAGACTATAGCATTGGTATTTATTGCTTCTCTGCTAAGCAGCACTAAGGAGTAAAGGCAAAGACTTGTTGGCCCTGAAGAAGAATAATGTGCCTGAGTTAAAATCCAACTCAGAGTGTTGGTCAAGAACAAAGGAGACATCATTATCATCTCATCAAATGTATCTTGTTCTCCCCATGATAACAAATGTATCTTGTTCTCCCCATGATAACACATGTATCTTGTTCTCCCCATGATAACAAGTGTATCTTGTTCTCCCCATGATAACAAATGTATCTTGTTCTCCCCATGATAAAAATGTATCTTGTTCTCCCCATGATAACAAATGTATCTTGTTCTCCCTATGATAACAAAGGTATCTTGTTCTCCCTATGAAAACAAATGTATCTTGTTCTCCCCATGATAACAAATGTATCTTGTTCTCCTCATGATAACAAAGGAATCTTGTTCTCCCCATGATAACAAATGTATCTTGTTCTCCCTATGATAACAAATGTATCTTGTTCTCCCCATGATAACAAATGTATCTTGTTCTCCCCATGATAACAAATGCATCTTTTTCTCCCCATGATAACAAATGTATCTTGTTCTCCCCATGATGTAGCTAACAAACTGCTCATTTGGTGTTTAACAATAATCACTCACTCAGCCCCATATGAAATTTTAGGGGATGTTTATTTTGTTGTTCTGGTGATCTGTGTGGAAATTTGGTTAAGGTTGAGGACTCTATTAATAAAAAAAAATATTTCAAAGATTTACAAAAATGTGTTCAGTTTTAGCTCTTCAGCTTTATGCATGTTATTTTTGCATTTTATAAGATAAGATAAGAATAAGAAAACTTTTTTTGAATTCGGTTTTTGTATTACAGTAAACACAAGCTCTGAGGAGCTTTTTACCGAATATACGTACATGTAGTAGCACAATATACATACAAATATTAACATAATCGCATAAACACACATATAAAGCACATACAGTTAGCAAATGCAACATAAAGAGTACAAAAATAAAGGATATACTAAACATGCTGAAGCAATATCAAGTAAACATAAAATAACTAAGCAGCATTAAAACTTGGAAAAAGCACTAGAAATAAAACAGAAAGCTGAATATGTTATCTGCATACAGAACAATGACATACTGAGCCATTCCAGGACTGAATCAAATTTTTAAAGTGGTTGAAACGTTTAAGTATATTCAGTTACTGTGATGCCTTCTTACAGATTGAACTGATATGAATGTCAAAATTTAATTGATAATCTATTTCAATTCCTAAAAGATTTACTGTTTCTTCACATGAAAGTGTAGAATTCTGTATGCAAATCTCCATGTTTTTGTCAAAAGTCTTCTCCCCACCCGCAAGTACCTGAAATTTATCTGGATTAGCCTGCATGTTGTTTAATTTAAACCAATTAAAAAGAACATTTGATTCTGATTCTAAAACTGAGGTAAGTACATTAAAATCAGGATGACCATAAGACAAAGTATTGTCATTCGCACAATTATATAAAGTACCCTTTTCTACAAAATAAAAAATATCATTAATAAAGACATTAAAAAGTAGACGCCCCAAGATTGACCCTTGGTGTACACCTTTTTGGTTGTCAGACCAACTGCTCAGAATACTATTAATTTTAATTTGTTGTTTCCTATTTGATAAGTAGGACTCAAGAAGGGATACAGAATCAGTGGACATATCATAGGCCGAAAGTTTATCCAATAACATATCTTGGAGCAGGCAATCAAATGATTTGGAAAGATCCATTAGGACTGCGACAACATACTGAGTTTTGTCAAGGGCATTCCGCCAGTCCTATAATAACCTAAGCAGGGTTGTCTGACATCCATGACCTCTTCTAAAAGCACATAAATGAGGATTAAAAATATTTTCAAAGAAATCAGACAATTGCTGTTCTAAAATTTTCTCAAAAATCTTTGAAAAAATACATAGTACACTTACGGGTCTGTAGTTAGTCTTTAGAAGTGGGTCATTCTTTTTATATAAAGGTGTTACTTGTGCTTTCTTTAATTTATCCGGAAAAACACTCTGATCTATTGACATATTTAAAATACTTGTAATCTGAGGTGCAATAATAGATTTACTACATTTTATTATTTTGGCAGGTATACCATCAGCACCTGTTGCTTTTTTGATGTTGATATTATTTATAATCTTTTCAACTTTATCTGTTGATACCTTTTCAAAAACAAATTTGTTTGTGCAATCATTTTGTTTCTTTATTTCTACTAAATTTGGATGATCAGAAGGGTCGTAAACAGTATATTTTCCTTTATTCTCAGCTACAGTAGAGAAAAAAATATTAAAGTGATTGGCTACTTCTTTTTGATCATTTACAATCTTGTCAGATTCATTAACGACATTTTTTTGTTATCCACTGGACCCCTTTTCGAAAAGAATGGCTTAATAGTTTTCCAAAAGTCGCCCGATTGTGTTCCCCCAGAATAACGTTCAAAATGTATGTTTTCATTGATTTTCTTATCAATTTGGGTACAAAATTTCTTTGCTTTCTGAATTTTTCCAAATTTTTGTTGCTCTGACATTTTGTAAATTGAGAATATAGCATTTGTTTTCTGTATACAGCTCTTCTGATCTCCTGATTCATACATGGTAATAGTTTCTTTCTTTGATATCTATATTTAATTGGAGCATGCTTGTATAACACATTGATAAAATCTTGTTCATATTCATTATAAACAGAATCTATTTCATGACATGTTTGATTGATCTTAATTTGTTCTATATCATCATTGACATTTTCAATATCAAAAGTCTTGTAACTTCTATAATACCTGAGCTGTTTTGGTTCGTGAAGAACTTCACCTTTGATAACAGTACTTATAATGTTATGGCAGTCACTGACACCTGTTGGAACATTTTGTGACTTAAAACATAATGATTTCTTGTTTGTCATTATTACATCTACTAGTGATGGGATACAACCCTTTTTGAAACAGGTTGGACCATTAACAAGTTGTGATAGATTGAAAATATCACAGAAATCATTCAAGGTAGCACTTTTATCTGAATTGAGCATGTCAAAATTCAGGTCACCAAATAATAACATATGTTCATAATGTATTAAAGATCAATCGTCAAATCTAGAGAAATGTTCAGTAAATTCATTGTTTGACATAGAAGGGGGTTTATATGCCCCAGCAATCAACCACTTTCTGTCACTTATATATACTTCATGACACAGAGTTTCAATTTTTTCACTCTCTAAAGATTTGTTTCTGCTGGATGGAAAGTCAAATCTGATAACGGTAAGTAGGCCCCCCGCCGTACTGGTTCCTGTCCCTATGTTGCACGTTGTACCCATCTACACTGAACAGATTGTCAATAAAAGATTTATCAAGTTTCGCTTCAGAAATAATTAATAAATCTACAATCTTCAATATTAAAAAAGGAGTTGCTAAAAATAGGCAAAATACAGTTTGCACAGTACCAACTTTCAGATGATGTTGATAATGATTGGAATTCGCCTATTGGCAGGTCAATACATTTAATGTGATACCAATATGTACAGTCTTCACAATAAATTCCACGTTGATTTCGTTTTAATGGTTTGGAACATTTCCCACTATGATATTTTACTGGACCAGGATTAGTTGAAATGTCTCCTGATAGCAAAATAATTCTAATTATTGATGTATATGTTGTTGTATTTTGGTTTGATAAGTATTTGTAGTAACGTCTATTTGTATAATGGCGGATCTTTTTTGAGACGATCCTAGGGTATAATAAATCTAGTGAAAAGTCATAGCAAAATGGTTTTGGTTTCGTTCTCGAGTATAATCCGAGATCTTCTACCATGTATTCGTTGTCTGGGAGATCTAATTGCGTTGGAAATGCAAGGATTCGAGCTACAATTAAAGTTGTTGTTAGAGTAAACAAAAGCCCGTCTAGTCCCGTCGCCATCTTTACAATCTTTTTCAATGGTAATCATATTTCATGTCATGGTTGTGAGTTTGTTATAACTTTATTGTGTTCAAAGTAATTTCTAGTTGTATTTTGTAAGCTTTGATTGTAATGAAGGGATATAGAAATACAAGTCTTACCAATTCATGTGTGTCATGTGTCATAATGACTGTAAATACGTAGTGTTGTAGTCTGTTAGAGTGTGCCAATTACGGTCCAGCACCTCCGATTTCAGCACTGAGGATTTCTTTTAGGGTTACCTCTCCCTTAGCTTCAGGTATAATACCTTTCCTGTAAGCACTGGAGGGGCTTTACAGGTCCCAAACTGGATTAATCCTCAGGGTTTTCTCCCGAAGCCTTTCCCATAAATGGGTATGCCGCACGGCAGCGAGGTTTGATAATGGAGTTTCCCTCTCCATCCAGAGTTTGACGATACCATTGGGATAATCAGAAGTCGTAATTTAAAGGAAGCACAATGTAATAGCCAAATGAAAAAAAGACAAACAATGATCTGCTAATAAGGGTAATAACAAAATTACCGAACTCCGAACAATCTTACAAAGGGAAAGTCAAATCTCATAAGTATATAAACAGACAAAATCAGTCAACAACCAGAAAACAGTGAAAACCGTAATGACCTTGACTTAGTACAGGCATTTCTAAAGAAATGGTTGGTTGAATCAGATTTTAAAGCGCCAAACCCCCCCTTTCATTACGGCTCAAAGTCTCCGGCTGTCACTATTACAGTATTTATAACAATACTTGAACAAAACAGGTAAAACCGTTTTCAAAGCAGCACCAAACTCAGTGAAGTAAATGTCAAAAACACTCTTACGTCACACATTGATAAAAAAATATGTTTGACATTTTTGTTGACACCTTATCTTTATACATTTTCACTATTTGCAAATCCATCGTTTATAATCTTTTCTGCAGAGACGGAATATATTTCGACAAGATCTTGGTATCGGAATATAAACTTTTTAAGAGATCGAATAAGGCGAATCTTGTTATAGCCCTGGTCCAGTAGCCTGTTTCTCAGGTGAAGATGACGTTTCAGGAAATCAGAATAATTGCTTCTGGCCCTTGCATAACGAATCAATTGCGAGATGTAAGCACCATATGCAGGAGAAGCTGGTATATTGCTGCACATATTTGGAAAATTTATGATTTTAAAATTGAAGTTGTCCCGTTTATCATAAATTTTAGTACTGATTTGACCACTGTCGTCAATTTCGAGGTATAAGTCCAAAAATGGACTAGTGACTCCTATTGTAATAATAATATATATTTGCATATGTAGGTAGTGATCTATAACCGATTTTTTAAAGTACGATCAAATTAATTTATTCTAATCAACAAATGATTTTCCATAGATGATAACCTAGGAACGACGCTTAAACGTTTGGAGACCATGTACAACTTCAAAATTGACGATGGTGAGACAAATGAGGAGACAATCTTATTGTTGGGTATTTGCCGTAGTTTTTCAATCCTTCAAAAACTATTTTTTTCCAAACACATTTCCGAATAAAGGAATTTCAGTTTCTGTACTTGAAAAGTATGGTACTTTTATACACTCTATTTAAACAAACAAGATTTCTTAGCATGTTGGCAAAATTCACATCATAAAATTGAAAAAAAAAGAAAGTGGGACATTTAGGGAGACACCATAACATTCGCTATAATATCGTTAATTTTAGCGTTATAGGTATAAAAGCGAAAACTGAAGTCCTCTGTTGTGAGGAATTTACAAAAGTCAATAAGATTATAAGCTAATTTACTCGAAATTCTATATTTGTTCACCGGAACAATGAAAAAAAAACTACAGATTCGGAACCAAACGTCATATCTTTGATAGTGTAACAGGTACGGGGAAGATGCAAAATTCAGTGTCAATTGGAACAAATTATCATAAAGGCACCAATTTCGCGTTCATAAGAGACACACAGATATCATTTACAGTAAATAAAAATATTTAATTTCATTCCCATTGAAATTCGTGGAAATTCCGGATATATTGTACATATCTGTGTTACAGGTGTCAATATGAAAGCTTTTGTGACACCGTGAGCGATGTGGTAGTCGTGTTGTGCATTGTGGAAATATCATCCGCTCGGGGGCAGGTTTACAATTCCTCGGTATAAACAATTTCTTTACTTGTATTTGAACGATTATGTGGCATATAGCTAATTTGTTAACCTTTTTTGTGTTTAAATTCTTCAGACTCACCTCTCTTCTATACAAAAATTAGACTTTGTACTTCTGTGTGGTCTACATGTATCTCAGACGAAAAAAGTCCACTCGATCGTTCAATGGCGCTGGTTACGTCATTTATCAACCAACGTCATAAAGCATATGCAGTTTACTTTATTTTCGTACCAAAATTATAATATTTTCCTTCGTATATTTCCATAAATCTAGATTATGCCGCATGAATGTGGAAAAACTGTTACCAGTCTGCAGGGTTAAAATATGTGATCCTCTATTTGCGTTGCCCGACTATAGTCGGTAAATATAGGTACAAAGGATATTGATCGTTATGATATTTTTTTTCATTGATGTAAATTCACAAAATAGTCTACTTTGTTTGGTTTTAATGGGTCAATACTTTGTCATTTTTAACCATTCAAACAATACACAGAATACACAGATTGAAAATGAAAACGTCTCCAATACCATGCACAACGTCTAAGTTATTTTTTATAAACTTCTTCAGCACAATTTAAGAAATAGGTAGACAAAGGACAAAGTAAAAAGTAGGTAGACAAATGTTCATAGACCGGTGTCTAGCTGAATCACTGAAATTTACTAATAAAATAACAACAATAAATACCACACCATACCCCTAATAAATACATATGTGGCTACTAGTTCCCTGGCTTGACAGCAATAGTTCAATTAAAAAGTGACGCGGATGAGCTAGTTTTATTGGCTCAAATCTCCCATCTTAGTGAAATGATACGTTCATGCAAGTGTTTTCTACTTGTGAGTTAAACACCGACCACCGCATTTAACTGGATGAGCAGTGTCGCTGTAAAGAGTCATAAATAAGTCCTTTATGTGATATCTGATATTCCTTTTCTTCTTTAAGATTTTGATTTAACATCACATGTTCACGTTCCAACGAATTTGTCATTGCCATCTTCTAAAATCCAATTGGTGCAATGTGCTGTTTACATATATATTCTTATTTAGAACTCACTGGTCAAGTTTCTATTTTTAGCTACTTTCAGTTTCACTTTCAGTTTCACTTTCAGTTTCACTTTCATTTTGATTGTACTTTCACTTCCTTTTTTGATGATTTCCTGTTTCCTGTTTCATTGCGTACCACAATGCAATTGCACCAATGTGAAGTTTTAAATCAAGCTGTAACCTTTTCATCAATTTATGACAGACCAATATGTAAGTTAAATTATAATTTTCAAGCTCCATATTTTATATGCATATATGTATTTTTTGCGGAAAAATATTAATTTTGATGTTTTTATAGCCGAATATTTTCTTACATTTTTCCTATCATTTTAATTGTAGGGAACCCTGTCTGATAAATATTTATAATGTTTTTGACATCTTTTTCACTGTCAATTGTTTTGAATGAACCGTTTTCACTTTTTTATGAAAGAAAGTCCAATAATTGCTATTTGTAATATACACAACACTCGTCTATAAATTTTGCCAAACTTTGTATTTTATATTGTTATATTTTTGTATTTTCGACTCGACAAATAATTTGTTCAAATGTAGTTATGGTATTTACATTTTTCTTTGTAGCTTTATACCACGTGTACACATATCAACACATCATGTCAACTTTAAATAAATCATGTTATATTGGACATATGGTGTTATTTTGAACCCCGGTAAACTATCTGCTAAGTACCTAGCGGAACAGTAAAAAGATACTCATGTCAGATACCCATGGAAAGCGTACAAGACAGCTAACGATTAAAGGACAGACAATGTTTGATGAACAGCAGGAACAATTAAAAGAAAGGTGCGAAAATATTTGGATAAAAATTGAAGATCTTATGATCACAGTTCCGTCATGTCACAAATTAGGAAATATTCGAGAGTTAAACAAAGATATTGAAGCCTATTACAAAAACTTTTGTCGCCGTTCTGTAGAATACAAAGGATAGTTATCTAGAGCCAACACTGTAGAATCTCAGAAGTTTCTTACAGACCATATTGATAATTTTACAAAATGTGTTGAAACTTTTAGAAAAGTGAGTTCTGAAATTAAGAAGAAAAAACTTGAATTGGTGGAACAGTTGTCTGAAGTAAGTGAATCTTCAATAGCATCAGCAGCTAGTATAAAGCGAGCTAAGGCAGAAGCTGAAAAGGTGCGTCTTGAATTTGTTAAAAAGGAAAGTGAACTTTTGAAACAAAAGGCAGCATTAGAAGCAGACATTTGTGTTATTAAGCAAGAAAGTAAAGTTGCAGCAGCAGAAGTAGAGACGCGTGTCCTTGAACAGGGCGAACAAGAACATGAGTTGCCTTCAGTGTATGGAGATAAACATGAAGACATCCATAATTATGTTCAAAATCTTCATGTAAGTGAACAATAAACTACATTTATTTCATCTTTGTCAAATCAACAACCAAACTTTTATGTGTCAGCTCCATCTGCTCCTCAAACTACAAATGTTCTTACAAGTCAGCCAAGTTTTCCTCAGATCTCAAATGTCACTAATCCTGTATTTGTGGCAGTTCAAAGTCGGCCTAATTTTCAACCATCTGTACCACAACATTCTATGCAAAATGACTCTATTTCACCAAATGCTCTTCTACACAATGCAATGTCTGATATCACACGATTCATGTATAGAAAAGACTTTCTTCTTTCGAGATTTGTGAACTTTGATGACAAACCTGAATCTTATGAATCTTGGAGAGCTTCATTTCAAAGTGCTACAAGGGAACTAGGTGTAACTTCGTTTGAGGAAATATATCTTTTAGTCAAAAGGCTAGGACCTGAATCACTTAAATTTGCTAAAAGCATCCGTGCTGCTAATGCTCATGATCCGCCTAGAGGTTTACAGAGGATATATGGTCGTTTGCAAGAGCGTTACGGAAGACCCAAAATGGTGGAAAGTGCAATGAAACGTAAACTGCATTTGTTTCCTACACTCACAAACAAAGATAATGTGAAACTTTATGATCTCTTGGACATAATTGAGTCTGTTATGTTGAATCCGCAGTATGCTACTCTGCTTAGTTACTACAATTCTTCGTCTGGTGTTATACCGATTGTATCCAAGTAGCCTCACTTCTTACAAGAGAAATGGACAACACTAGCTTCATCTTACAAGAAAACCCATCAAGTGTCGTTTCCACCATTCAGCTTTTTCGTCCGTTTCATTCGAGATATTTGTGAAATTCGCAATGATCCTGCATTCTCTCACAGTAATTACAACCAATCAACTGCTAGTAAAACTCGTCCTTCAGTGATTTCTCGGAGATTATACATTACATCTAACAATTCAAATCGTTGTCCTTTCCCCAAAGCTGGACATACTCTAAATGACTGTCGAGGATTTAGAAAACGTTCTCTACAAGATCTTCAAAAGTTTCTTCGTGAAAACAGAATCTGTTTTAAATGTTGCGAGTCAAATGAACATATTGCAAAAAATTGTACAGCAAATATAAAATATCAAATATGTGGTAATATCCGTCACGCTACAGCTATGCATATGGACCGATCTGCTCAGAATCTGCAACCAACTTCAATACAAAGAACTACAACAGATGACGGCGGGGAGCCTCATACAGACAATATAACTTCTAGATGTACAACTTTATGTGGTGATTTACGTATTGGTCGTTCTTGCGGGAAAACAGTTCTTGTTGATGTGTACTCAGTATTAGCCCCCAACAAAACTATGAGAGTTTATGCTGCTATAGACGATCAAAGCAATCGTACTTTAGCCACTCCAGAACTATTATATCAACTTGGAATTCAAGGAAAACATGCACAATTCAACATTTCTTCATGCTCTGTCAATTCTACCTTGACTGGCAGGCTTGCCAACAATATATGTGTTCAATCAATTGATGGTGAATCTACATTTGAATTACAAGATGTAATTGAATGTAGCACTATTCCGAGTTAGTACCTGAGGTTGCAACTCCTTACGTTGCCTCTGCGCACTCACATCTTCGTCGTATTGCTCCATACTTACCTGCTCTTGAACCTAGCATCAAGGTTGAACTTTTGATCGGTCGTGATATACCTGAGATTCATCATGTACATGAACAAATTCTTGGAGATAAAGGAAAACCTTTCGCTCAAAAACTGCCACTAGGATGGGTGATTATCGGAGAAGTGTGTCTGGGCAAAGTGCATGCCCCGACCGAAATCAGTGTTCGTAAAACTCATGTTCTCAACGATGGACGAAGTACTACATTTCCGTTATGTGAATATAACATTAAGATAAGCGATCTCAAAGATGACATTTTTGTGAGAACTTCAAATGATAACAAAGTAGCACCATCTGTTGAGGACAAACAATTTCTTTCTCTGATGAAAAGTGACTTTCAACAGGATGATACAGGTCATTGGTCAGCGCCGTTGCCTTTCAAGCAGCCTAAACCTCCTATGCCTAACAATCGCCTACAAGCCCGGAAAAGAGCTCAGATTCTTGACAGTAGTTCGCGTAAGTATCAGAACAAACTTGATCAATTCATAACATTCATGGATAAAGTTTTGAAAAGTGGTGCAGCAGAAATAGCACCTAAAGACATACCTGGAGAATGTTGGTATCTCCCTCTTTTTGGGGTGTGCCACCCCAGAAAACCAGATCAAATAAGAGGAGTTTTCGACTCGTCTGCTATTTTTGAAGGTGTTTCTTTGAATAGTCTTTTGATGTCCGGACCGGATCTCACTAACAACTTGGTTGGAGTACTTATGCGTTTTCGTAAAAATGCAGTGACAACTACAAGTGATGTTGAACAAATGTTCTATCAGTTTCGTGTGACAGAGAATCATAGAGACTACATAAGATTCGTTTGGTATCAAGACAATGACTTTTCTAAACCTCTCATTGAATATCGTATGACATCTCATGTGTTTGGCGACACTCCTTCTCCTGCTGTAGTTACTTACGGTCTTCGGCAAGCTGTTGCAAAATCTGATGAAGATGTAAAGTCTTTCGTATGTGATGACTTTTATTTGGATGATGGCCTCACGTCTTTGACCGATAAGGAGCAGGCAATTAAGCTTGTGAAGAGAACACAAAAATCCTTGATGGATAACGGTCATATTCGATTACATAAAATTGTATCTAACAATGTTGATGTCATGAAAGCTTTCTCAACTGATGAACTAGGAAAAGACTTGAAAAATTTAGATTTGTATTCTGACATTTTGCCTACTCAGCAAAGTTTAGGTTTATCCTGGGATCTTCACTCTGATAAATTCATATTTCGTTTGAATGACAATAAAAAACCAGTACCCGCAGAGGTCTCTTATCGACTATCAATAGTATATTCTATCCGTTGGGTTTTATATCACCAATAGTTATCAGTGGAAAAATTCTCCTTCGTGAAGAAGTTCCACCAGAAACTGACTGGGATGAACCTCTAAGTATTGAACATGCAACTAAATGACGACTGTGGCTTGAATCTCTGAAATCTATCTGTAGGTTTGACATTCCACGTATGATCGTTCCTGTATCTGTGTCAGCGGCTAACCATCTTGAAATCCACATTTTTTTGTGATGCGTCTGAACAAGCAATATCTGCTGTGGCATATCTTAAAGTAATTGATGATTCAGGAGCAACATCATTAGGTTTTCTTGTGGGAAAGTCTAAGCTAGCACCCCTAAAAGGTCACACTATCCCTAGACCCGAACTGTGCGGTGCAGTACTCGCTACAGAATTAGGTGAAACTATTTGTAATCATATGAATTTGTCTTATGCGATTTGTCATTATTACACAGACAGTCAAGTTGTGCTGGGATACATTTCCAACACCATACGTCGATTTTATACTTATGTTGCAAATCGTGTGGAAAAAATTCACAATATATCAAAACCGTCTCAGTGGTCGTACATCTCAACAGATAAGAACCCAGCTGATGCCGGAACTAGATTTTCAAGTTCACCAGATATGACACTTGTAAACAGTTGGAATACAGGTCCAACTTGGATATTGTCACAAAAATCTAATGATTCTGATGAGAATTGTTATCTGTTAGTCTCGCCAAATGATGACAAGGAAATCCGTTCTGAAATTGTGTCTTTGAAAATTTGTATATGTGATCCGAAAATTGGTTGTCATCGATTTAGCAAATTTTCGAGCTGGAAATCTCTTGTAAAGGCGTTTTCGTTTTTGAGACATTTTATTCAACTTTGGCGATCAAAACATGCTGGTAAACAATTGTGTGTAGAAAAAGATGATCCAGGTTTTCGTAAGGACACAGAAACTTGCATCATTCGTCAGATTCAATGTGAAGCATTTGAGAAAGAAATAGAAAATTTGAAAGTACAAAAACCAATTCAAAAGGATAGTGCTATTTTGAAACTAGATCCGTTCATAGATAGCGAAGGGGTTCTACGAGTTGGAGGTCGATTAAAACATTCAAAAATGTCACTTGGTGAGAAACATCCTATACCTGGAAGTCATGCTATCGCCAAACTCCTTGTTTCTTATTATCATGAACTAGTTAGGCATCAAGGACGACACATTACGGAAGGCAAGGTTAGAAGTGCTGGACTTTGGATAACTGGCCTAAAGCGTCTAGTATGCTCTGTAATTTCTAAGTGTGTACTGTGTCGTAGATTCCATGGCAATATTACTACCCAAAAAATGTCTGATTTACCGGAAGAAAGACTCAAATCTTGTCCACCATTTACTTATGTCGGTGTGGACTGCTTTGGTCCTTGGGATATTGTGACAAGACGAACCCGTGGAGGAAGTGTCAACTCCAAGCGTTGGGCTGTCTTATTTTCTTGTCTCTCTTGCACAGCAGTTCACATAGAGGTCATTGAAGAGATGAGCACCTCATCTTTTATTAATGCGTTACGCCATTTTATGGCTATCCGAGGTAAAGTAAAGGAATTCTTCTCTGACAGAGGGACAAATTTCATAGGCGGAGCAAAAGAACTCGGAATTCCAGCAATTTGTGTTGACGACAGAACTTTGAAAACCTTTCTCAATGATCAAGGTACTGTGTGGAAATTTAACACCCCATATTCTTAACATATGGGAGGCTCGTGTGAAAGATTTATAGGCATTGCTCGCCGAATTATTGATTCTATTTTGTATGATGCTAGACATAAAAGACTTTCGCATGAGGTTCTGTGTACATTCATGGCAGAGACAACAGCCATAATGAATTCTCGTCCGTTGGTTCCTATTTCACCAGACTGTGACTCACCATGTGTTTTATCTCCAAATGCCTTGTTAACTACCAAAGCTAACGATTGTGTAGATGACTTTAGTAATCTTAACACTCGTGATGTATGTACCTCACAATGGAAATTCGTTCAAGTTCTAGCTGAACAATTTTGGTCTCGTTGGCGTCGTGAATATTTACAGACTTTACAATCACGACGAAAGTGGCAACAAACTCAAGAGAACATTCAGGAAGGTGACCTCGTAATTCTCAAAGATGGTGATCAACATAGAAACATTTGGCCTTTAGGACTTATTGAACATGTATTTCCTAGTGATGATAATCTTGTTAGGAAAGTGTTAGTAAGAACAATCATAGATGGACAACCTCGTGTATATGTAAGACCAATTACACAGACTGTTCTTTTGTGTCATAATGAACTGTAATTGACTTTTTGCTATCAAGTTCTTTGTCTATTGTATTTTTGACATTAGTTAGGTAAACTAATCTTGGGTTTCTTAATATTTACGGTGTTATGTTATTAATTTTATTTTATTTTTTGTATGTAGTGATATTTTCATATCAGACGGGGAGTGTGCTGTTTACATATATATTCTTATTTAGAACTCACTGGTCAAGTTTCTATTTTTAGCTACTTTCAGTTTCACTTTCAGTTTCACTTTCAGTTTCACTTTCAGTTTCACTTTCATTTTGATTGTACTTTCATTTCCTTTTTTGATGATTTCCTGTTTCCTGTTTCATTGTGTACCACAATGCCATTGCACCAATGTGAAGTTTTAAATCAAGTTGTAACCTTTTCATCAATTTATGACAATTAAATTATAATTTTCAAGTTCTATATTTTATATGCATATATGTATTTTTTGCGAAAAAATATTAATTTTGATGTTTTTTATAGCCGAATATTTTCTTACATTTTTCCTATCATTTTAATTGTAGGGAACCCTGTCTGATAAATATTTATAATGTTTTTGACATCTTTTTCACTGCCAATTGTTTTGAATGAACCGTTTTCACTTTTTTATGAAAGAAAGTCCAATAATTGCTATTTTTAATATACACAACACTCGTCTATAAATTTTGCCAAACTTTGTATTTTATATTGTTACATTTTTGTATTTTCGACTCGACAAATAATTTGTTCAAATGTAGTTATGGTATTTACATTTTTCTTTGTAGCTTTATACCACGTGTACACATATCAACACATCATGTCAACTTTAAATAAATCATGTTATATTGGACATATGGTGCTATTTTGAACCCCGGTAAACTATCTGCTAAGTACCTAGCGGAACATGCAAACTCATTTCATCCACAAACTATATAAGAATAGACTGAATATTCCAAAGAGGTAATCAAAAGTTGTAAATGGATTTGATTGATTTTTGGTGTTTAACACCACTTTCAGCAGTTTTTCAGCTATATCAGGGCGACCAGTTTTAGTGGTGGAAGATATTGGAGTACCCGGAGAGGACCACCGACCCTGGGCAAGCAAATTGTAAGCTTTATTCACTTGCGGCTGGGAGTCGAGTGCACCCTTTTTGTAATTTACAAAGCTGGGCGTTAACCCACGTCGTATTGGTGATAGGCTTGTCTGAGCTGTTAGATCCAACGACCTAAGTCATTGAGCCACCCCGGGCCCCCTGCTGTAAATCGAAGAAGAACAAACAATACAATGACAAAAATGAAAAGGACAAAATGACAAACAATGGTTCTTATAACACAGAAACTAGAGTGAGCACTCCCACTAAAAAACCGGGATGAACTAAGTGCTCCACAACAGGCAATTCCTGTTCCACTGGTGGCACATGCTGTTTAACATTTTTTTTTCATTTTATCAATAATTTTATTATGCAAGCGATAATAAACATGTATCCATCACAGATTTATTAAAGGTTCTATCTCTGTTTCATCAACATGCTTTGAACGCATCGGTGGTATAATGGTTAACGTGTTCGCCGCGTGATCTCATCATCTCACTAAGAATGGAGGTGTGGGCCCCGCCACTTTTCATTGAAGTGCTTATAACAAGTGAGCGACAATGTATATGTATATTGGAGTGTCAATTTTGCCTCATTCTACGATTTTTCTATTTTATTTTTTCCGACCGGTGGTATTTTTTTTTAATCAATTTCATCCGCTATTTCCTTGTCTGTTACGGGGCCGACGTGGTCGTGATCGTATTGTAGTTGGTCTTACAACTACCCGTCCAATCAGTGCCTATCACCACTAACGTTGGAGTTCGAACCCCGTTCATGGTGAGGTGTTATCGATACAACATTATGTAATACAGTTTGTCAGTGACTTGCGGCAGGTCTGTGGTTTTCTTCTCGTACTCCACTAATAAAACTGATATATTGTTGAAAATGGCGTTAAACACCATAAACCAAACCAAACAAAACCTTGTCTGTCACAATACCATTGATATAACGAAAATTAGTCAATTGTATTACTATCTAGGGTACACAATCCGATATATAATGCTTAAAGTAAGTGTTCATTTAATACACAACGCTTAACTTGTAATTCCAGGTGATGGTTGGAACATCACAAAAATCAGTTTCCGTTAAACCAGTTAATGGGATGTCAACCCTTCCCTCTTTATTGGATCTTCAACGTTTGTACAGATATAAACAATCAGGACCGGGTTGCACAAACCTCACTTAAATATAAGTCTCATTTAAACCTAAAGTGTAAATCAATAAGTTTTAATTCACCCTTAAATTTAATTGAGGTTTCTACAACTTAGTCCAGATTCGCTTCAACTCAAAAAGACACACACCTAGTATAAAAATGAATGACGGCATAAACATGATCATGTCTTCAAATTGTCAAAACTGAAATATCTATATCATACACCAATACAGCTTGTGGGGACAGAAAAAACATTAATGTATCTAAGCTTCAATGGTGTTGCGTTGGAATTAAAATAGAGTTCCATATATACATACAAAAATGATTAAAACAAATGTTCGATGAAAAATGGGTGAAATTGTGAAGAGGTGGTCTTTTTTTTTGATCAATTTCATCCGCTATTTCCTTGTCTGTTACGGGGCCGTTCATGGCGAGGTGTAATCGATACAACATTATGTAATACAGTTTGTCAGTGACTTTCGGCAGGTCTGTGGTTTTCTCCTTGTACTCCACTAATAAAACTGACAGCAACGATATAACTGATATATTGTTGAAGAGATTGATGATGTTAACATACATATGTTATTCCTTTTGCTCGTGGGGAATGTATTTATATTATAAAAAATACACTTCGTCCTATCGTGTCGTATCTATCTGTTCGGAACAAGAAAAAAACATGCATGTCTACAACCTCGGGATTTACATAGCTACATGGACCTGGTACCAATACACCAAATGCATTGTTGCATACCTGTCGTAAAAAACGTTAATTAAGATATCTTGTGCAAAAGGAAACGATATACACATTAGTCTTCCTCGTTCGTTAAGTTTAAAAACCACCCAGTAAGTCACTGCAATATACCTCTCACTTTTGTATGGTAAAAAAGAAAAATTGCATAATAAAGATCCGCTATATAATAATAATTCCTAAGAAAGGAAGTTGCGCAATAGTTCTGAGAACTATAGTCATTATATAAAGGTAATAACAAAATTACCGAACTCCGAACAATCTTACAAAGGGAAAGTCAAAACTCATAATTATATAAGCAGACAAAATCAGTCAACAACCGGAAAATGACCCTGACTTGGTACAGGCATTTCTAAAGAAATGGTGGGTTGAATCAGATTTTAAGGCGCCAAAACTCCCGCTCTCATTACGGTTCAAAGGTTTATGCCATGTTCCTCCATTTTGTTTTTAAATGTAATATTGTATTATGAGGAATAGTAGGGGCAGTATATTGTTGTGTCAAACTAAAACACTAGTCTTGTTACATAGCTTCAGGATATTTGATTTACATTCTGAAGTGATTCAGAAAAAAAAAGTACGAGATGATTTTTACTTATCGCTTTAGTTATTGCATATACAACATGGCTTTTAGTAGTAAATCAACAAATGCATGTGATCACAAAATAAAGATATATCCGCCATGTTACCCCCTCCCCCTCCTAAAAAAAACCCACCAACACTGCGACAATATTACGTTACATGCTGTTGTTGTAGATCATTAATGCAGGAAAACTTATCTTACAAATACTGTCATCACTATGCAAAAATGGGTATTTAAGCATGAAATTGCTCGGGTGTTTGATTGACAACATATTTGTTTTGTTTGGTGGGCGCGTTTTTTAACAGACAGTCGGTATTCCTATGGGTACAAACTGTACCTTTTAGTATCTTCAAACTATTCTTAAATATATTGACTGCTGTGGCAATTCAAAATACCCAAATCTATAATATTTAAAGGTTAAGATGTAGGATGAGGGGTATATGCATAAAATAAACGTTAGAGAAAACCGAAGGAGCAATCAAGAATGGACAATCCACAGCCACTGGCAACATTGGACACACAAGACACAGGACGAAGACAAACGAAACACAAGTACATAACACAGAAAGTTAAAAGGATAAGCAACACGGATCCCACCAAAAACGGTGGTGAACCTATGTGAAGGTCAAGACGTGGTTGATACCACTTATAATACGCAAACAAATAGAAATAACATACATAGCATATGAACCCTCCTACAAGCACATGAGGATAAGAAGAGTTTGAACATACCAAAAGGGGTAATCAGAATCCGTAAATCGAAGGATGGACAACACAATGGCCAAAAGAAAAAGGACAAAAAGAGAAACAACGATCTACAAAGCATTACACATAAAATTAAAGATTAAGTAAGAGGTACCACACTAAACACTGGGGAACGACTCAGGTGCTCCGCGAGGGTATGCAGTTCCTGTTCCACTATTGACACCCGTAAAATACAGATAGTGTGTCACTAACAAGTCTGTCAATACTGTATGAATACGGAAAATATACATCAAGAACAGAGAAAAGTCTGCGAATTCTACTCTATACAAACGACAAACTCCCACCATGCAATTAGCAAAAACGGATGTAGAATTAAGTGAACATGTAATACAATCCATCCGAAGCTCATGTACCTGTATATATAATGGTGTTTTGAAGATTTATTGCCAAATATGCATGCATCTAATATTAATCGTCACACAAATATTTAAAAAGCTAGAATTGTGTTTGTCGTACCTAAAAATCTAAATGGCCATGGTGTTGGAATCCATGGTTCTTGGAGTTTGTTTTACCTGTGACGTATATTATAGTTGTTTCGTATCCAGATTGCTGTTTCTTTCTAGAATATTGTTATTATCGCCAATTTATACCTTAACAAATAACAAGAATATTTGAACAATTTTTAAATCGTGTAATTTTCGAACCAATAAACCATCTGAAAAATGAACTATCGGACTACTGAACTTTTGGATTACTAAATCTTTAGACCACTGAACCATCAGATTGTAAAGCATTCGGATTACTGAAAGAAAGTTTGAAGAGATAAAATGGGTAAACAGAGGAAGGAATGACAAATACAGTAAGCAAAATTAAAAGGACAAAAGGACAAACAATGATCTACAAATACTACATAGAAAACAAAAGACTGAACAACGCGAACCACACTAAAACTGGGGGTTAATTCAGGTGCTTCGGAAATGTAAGCAATTCCTGCACCACATGCGGCAAGTCGTGTTACTCTAGTTACAAATCCGGTGATGAAAAAAAGAGGAAAGAACCGGATTGTGAATACTACAAACGGAATATATCCGTAGTCATTTGTGACTGAAATAGTCCGTAACGGCTGAGTAATTCATGGTGGCGACCGCAAAGGTGATTACTTCAACTTAACCAATATGAACCCTTGATTGAGTAGCTTCCTTGGTAGCAACGCGCCAACTCAGCATTTTTCAGCTATATCATGGCGAAAACAAGTTAACTTTCAATAAAATAATGATGAGGTCCGTTTGTACTAGACCAACACGCTTAGTTGGATTTTTATAGTGCTAGCTCACTGAAACAACAGTCCACCAATAAACATGTCGCCCACTCTGACACATTATCCTGATTCCAAGCCAACCAAGCTTTACTCCTTTTCCTTAATGCTGAATGCTGTAGCGAAGAAGCAACACATACCAATGTTATAGTTTTTGGTTTGACCCGACCGGTGCTCGAACCCACGATATACGGCACTCGACAAAACTGATTGAAGAACAGAAACAGAGAAAGTTAAATTTTGTTAAAGAATACTACTGATAAATTTAGTTCTCTCCGAAAAAGTTTTCATTTTGGTTTAGATGTGATAGCAGAAACAATTACTGATGACACACATATATGAAACAACGCATCATTTTATGAGTACAATCAAAGCCTGACCATTGACGAATCAATTATTAGGTTATTTCAAAATGTCCAAGAAGGGTTTGCCAAGGATGTTAGTTATTGAGGTTTCTATGACCGGCTAACTGCTGTAGGTATTCACTATTGTGGACAGAATACGTTCACAGAGACTAGTGCTCTGTCTGTTTTCTTCTGGCTTTTCACTTGAAACGAGCCTGTCGTTGTTGGGTCGGTATCCGTGGCTTATGTAGGATAGCCAAGAATGGGCTAGATATTGAATTGTTTGACGGTAACATCAAACACTATTGATACAGGAAGTGCTGTGCAAATCAGATAAAGAATGCAACGAATGCAACTCCATTAGCCGTAGAAAAAGAAGAAGAAATGTGGTCCATACAACAATCAACATAAGAATTTGCCTCACCAGCATTCCTTGCAGGAAAAAAGATGGAAGTCTCATTGATTGCATTGATTTTAGAGCCTTAAATAAAGTAACTAGGAAAGATGCAATTTCATTACCCTATATTGAGACCTGTATAAGACACTATAATAAAAGGAAGTACCTTCATGAGTGTATTAGACATGGCATCTGGACTTTACCAAGTAGGGGTTAGGATTATGACATTGAACGAATTTCAACAATATATCAGTTATATCATGGCGGTCAGTTTTATTAGTGGAGGAAACTGGAGTACCCGGCGAAAACCACCGGCCTGTCGCAAACCATCGACAAACTTTATCACATAATGTTTTATCGAATACACCTCGCCATTAGCGGCATTCGAACACACAACCTTAGTGATGATAGGCACCAAATTACCAAATTACCAAGTAGGGGTAGACGATAAGCTTCAATACAAAACACTCATGACCAACTATGGCCTTCTTGAAGACTCAAACTTACCATTTGCTTATGTTATATCACAGCTGTATTCAGCAGAATACTAAAACTGGTCTAACAATGATTAACATGGGTAGAATGTTTAACATATGTAGATTATGTTATTGTACTTTGGCACAGATTTTCAAAAACACATGACCAACTTATACAATAATATATCACTTTCACAAAAATAATCTGAAACTAAAACAGAAACAGTCATCTTTTCCAAATAAACGTTAGAGAAATCAAAAAATGACAATCCAGGGAAACTGGCAACGATGACAAAAATGAGGCAGAATTTCTTGGGACAATATTCGTTGTTATGTCTATCTCAATAAATCCAAATAATACCGAAACGATATCGAAGTGGTTTGTACCTAAATCAAAAAAGAATAAATATCAGATATACTGGACAATTTCGACATTTTCTTAATAAAATCCATTAAAAAATATTAATGTAATAATTGTGACGTTTTCACATCATATTCCACATCAACCGACAACCAACATCAGCACTGGATCCACCATCTTGATGTTGTTAATGCAGAATGTGAAAAACCAAGTAATAAAGTTATGCTTTATAGCAAAAAGCGTGTAAAAAAATACAAATATCATGGTTTTTTTGTTACTATACAAGATAGTGTTGATGAACTATGAATACATTTTTTAATATCAATCATTTTTTTTCTAGGTATGACAACTTGGAACTATTCAACCAGAAAAACTTCCTGTTACCTGAAATATGATTGGATTAGTTGCAGTTTATAGGGCTGTACTTAAGCGAAGAACAAATCATTTGATATGATACCATCTAGCTGAGATATCTACACGAAGGTGTAAGTATAATTTCTTTGAAAATCGACAAAAGTTATTTCCATGTCTCCAACTCTTAATAGACTTATTAATGTACATGTATATGTACATTATACATGACTCTGTTTTAGTTTCTTGTTCTCCATAAAGGAAGAATTACAAAAATATCTAGTGACAACCAGTTATACAATGGCCATCAAATCAGGTACAGATAAAGCCATGTCTTTTAGATCTTATTTTAAGTTCTCGACTTTCATAGAATGGTAAGAAAACTTACTCCTTTGTGTCTAAGAAATAATTCACGGAATCCATAGTTTGCTGGATATTTTAAAATGGGCAACATTATTTTTGTAAATTTGTTTTTTTCCTCAACTACAGTAATGCTAATATATGTCCACGTCACCAACGTCACCGGAAGAGGACAATTTACAATTTGGTGAAAGTCGATTGATGCGTTATTTTTTGTATTTTTTTTTTGTGTGGAAAAAATAAATGTTCAAAGAAACGTAACAAACGTTTCAATGTTTGCATGCATCACTGTCCTCAATAGTAAGTACATGAAACCATTCTGACATGATGGCCACAAAATGTACACTCGGAACTCTTCTGCACTGGGGGTGCAATCAAACGTTAGCGAGGACGACACAAGTCAATGGAAATTGTGAATAGGGATACATCTCAAGTGTATTCATGAGCAAGGTGAGTATTTTGTGCATAATAGCAAGAATAAAAGGAATAAATGTAACAACTTACTTTTATACCAGTGAAGTAAGAACTGAATATCCCACCGGGGTAGTTGAGTTCACACCCGTTTCTTGTGTGGAATTAGTGTTTCTCAATCCTTAGTTTTCTGTACAGTATTTTGTATATATCATTGTTTGTCTTTTGGCCGTTGTTTTGTCTGTACATTGACTTGCTTATGCATTTCACGCTTCGATGAGAACCTTAAAATTCAGTGGAGGGTGGGGGTAGGGTGGATTTGTAATAAGGCCTACAGTAATGGTCGACAATAACACCCAATTTTGGGGAGCCATAACTATCAATTTCATCGTATAACAACATAAAAATTATATCTAAGAAATTTTAAAGATTGAAAAAGAATGACTTAATTAGGTCGATATCGATTTGCGCAAAAAATGCATTCATTTTCTTGAATGGAATTTCAGACATCTTTACGTATAGGAGAATGTCCGCGTAACTCTCCATTCCTAAAAAATAATGGAGCCAAGGCCCCGAAGGTGCCGAGGCCCATTGTTTTTAAGGAATGGAGAGATACGAGGACATTCTCCAACTTAAAATCCACCCATTGTTTTATTAATTATTAATCTTGTAACAAAAAAAGTCTGTGTATAGTATCTAAAGTACAAAGAGAACAATAACTCTCCATTCCTTAAAAATAATGGAAAGGTTTGACAATAGATTTACATAACAGGTGGATATTAATTGTTGAACACTTTCTTATTACTGAACAATTTATTCGCTTGTGAGTAAGTTTGAAAAGTTAAATTTTATACCGAAAGGTTAATTGTAATACATGTATAGAGGTAAATTATGTAGAGGTAATTTACAGGTAAATATGGCGCAGTTGAATTTCATTTATGAGCGAAATTAAAACCATAAAAAATATAGACAGTGGCACAATTGAATCATTTTGAATATGCTAATTGGCGCAAATTGATTCCGACCCTTAATTACTAACAGTAATAATTGTTTGATTAGAATAACGAAAAATTGAAATATCTTTTAAACTGTAGATTTTAAAGTAGAAGTGTAAACGAGAGTTGGGTAGAGAATCAAGGGTGCTAATTTAATTTGGAAGTTTGCAGACCAGAAAGTGAACGTATTTGGCCCTGCTCATATAGAAAAATCGCATTTTAAAGGAGTTTTTGGGTGTATATTTTGACAGTTTTATGAAATACAGAGGGAATAAGTCTATTAAAGAGAACAGCCTGTGGCCCTGGGCTTAAATCCCTGAGGACAATAGACACTCGACGGTCACCCGAAAGATTCCATTGTTCTCCGTAGAGTCCGTCACCATCTCCTACACGCACTATTGAGTTCATTGATTTTTACATGTAAAATATTTTACCTGTAAAAATTGGTTGGACTGGGATATTTTTCATTATTTATATTTTTTCACTAAATATATAACACTTCTGTCTTTAATAGTGAAAAAATGAAGTCTTCATATATCATATAATATGAAGAATATATCATTGTCGTTTTGTTCGATTCTGTATGACATTTTTAATTTACATACATGTAAGAAACGGAACGAAACATGAGTTTTGAGATTGTGCAACTTCCTAATTAAAAAATGCTCGTAAAATTATTACATTTTTAAATCATAGAACCCCAGATATCAATTGGAGGATTGATTTGTTTGGTGAGGGGGGGGAGAGAGAGGGGTAGATTATGACATTGAGCACTGTCATTTTTTGAACTATTTTTTTACCAAACCTTCAACTTAACATTGGTAAAAAATACCTAAAAACTGCAAAAATTATTGATGAATCATTGATACTTGCAATTGTTTTACGTAACTATTCTACTAAGCCAAGTCATAACTTTCAACTCAAACGTGAGCTAAAAGTTTGGAAATATATATTTAACCTATTCCACTTCGAAATGCTTATCCAAAACAGGATACCGAAGTTTCGACCTTTGTGTTTGTTTGTTTTGACTTTTCATGAATACGAGGCCCGTTTTGTGTTTGGTTTTCGGTTGGATTATAAACTGTCCCTGTTTATCTTTTTTCTGTTTTTTGTGTCAAGTTGTTTTGTGTATTATTTATGTGTTATAATCAATATAAGTTAAATAATTCATCTGACCCGAGATAGTTTCAACAGTTACAAGTGTTCTTAAACCTTAATGAATTGTCAGACACATGTTCCAAGTATTTTCGGCATTGGCTTTAACGTGACATTTATTCGATTTTTACATTTGTTCTCTGTCTATTATACTTAATATGATTATACTTCAACCCGTGTCGTCATCCGAGTCATCATCACAAAAATCAATGATAATAGGGTCTATGACGCTTCTATTTATACAGTTTTCTTTACAGTATTCTTTTTCAATTTTGACCACATGTTCTTCTGCTTTTGTCCACACATCTTTTGTAATTTTTCCGAAAGCGGCGTACGTGAGTTCTTTAGCATCTTTTAATCGGAAGGTGGTATTGTTTTTAGCCACGAAACCTTTGACTTGCGCCCATATTAATTCTATCGGGTTAAGTTCACAGTGTCGAACGGGGGTTCTTAATACTTCATGTCTGTGTAAATTAGCAATTTTATCTGTTTTATAAACTACTGGGGGTTTTTTTTGTTTTATTTTTTCATATAATACTTTTTGGGTATCAGTAGCAGAAAAAGGAATGTTGTGTTGTGTAAGATAGTTTTGGAGAACAGCTTTTTTCTGACTAAAATTTGGGCATACCGTATCTTCTGTTTTAACATTGTGATAACTTGCATTATCTAACACAACCAAGCTAAGATTTTTCAGAGCAGGCATCAATTGTTTTTCAAACCACTCAAGAAAGACAACACTATTCATCTCCTGGTGATAGTCACCATCCTTTGATTTGACCAGAAACACTAAATCGCAGCCGTCAATCAAACCCTCACTTCGCGTACCTGCATGCAAAACAATCAAACGTTTGCCTTTACCCGAGGGTATTTTTGGGGCATCAGACCCATCATTCGGAAGCCACATATATTCTGTGTAGTGATTTTGGTTAACCCATGCTTCATCCATGTACACGATATCACCCTGCTTCCCTAAAAGATTTGATCTTTCTCAGATAATTGCACCTATCATTGATAATAAACACTTGATCGTACAGAACTCTTCCATTATCAGTATATCCAAGATCAATGAGAGTTAGGGTAAGCTTAGACTTTGATATTTTAATAAAATCTTTTATTTCCTTGTGCATTATTGAGACGGTGGGAGCAATTTTCCGTGAATATATACCGTGGATTGTTCTTTTAATAACACAATGATCAAAGTCGTCCAAAATTTTAGCTCTTTCATTTGGTCTATTTGACTTGCAAGGACTCTTACCATTCATAATACGGTGCACTGAAGTGTAAGACACACCCAAAGCTTTAGATGTCTTTTGATATACCCTATCAAATGAGACAATTGGCTTCTTCGTTGCCTTTTCCTTACTAAAAAAGGCAAACAACTTTTTACAAACTTATGGCATTCCGGAGATAAGACTATTTACCCATTTTACATAAAATGCAAAATGTAACAATAATTTATGAGAGAAATGCTTGTCAGGTTCGTCTAAAGTACACGTGGCTGAGAGAAAGATTTTACAGGTAAGATACCTGACGTACGGATGGCTCTTCTATAAAGTACATCTACTCCCACCCGAAAAATGACAACAAAATAGGATCAAAATACAAAATGTCATCTGAGTGCAGCCTCAGCCAAAACAATAAGAAGCATTACTGTAACATTTTTAGTTAGCACTCCTAATTCTATATAAAACTCTCGTTTATTTTGCTGTTCAAAAATCTATAGTTTAAAAGATATTTGGATTTTTCGTTATTCTAATCAAAATATTATTACTTTTTTTTTTAATTTCAGCAAACGAAGTATCTTTAATTATATCAACGTGTGTTTTAGCTGCGGAACCACCGGTCTTTTGCTCTTATTTGTTTGTGACCATAAAAACCTAAAAGTAAATGCATGAGAGATATGCTTCCACAGCTACGTACCGGAGAGAATTTATGTGTTACATGTCGACATCGTTTGGGAATATGATGTAACATGTCAACATGTGTCAGTACAAAACCGATTTTTATTGCATAATAAAAAATGCTAAAAACAATATCCGCGAATACGCATGTAAACCAGAAACCAGAAACCAGAAACCAATGAACAATGTTACTTTTATAGTATGCGCTTTTGAAACAACACACATGTAGAAGCAACGGTTATAAATGTGTATTTTTTAAAAATTACGCTTCAATACGATCGTCAGAAGGGTTTATGGAAACAATAGCCCTATTAATGAGAAAGTTTTTCCGTATT
This sequence comes from Bathymodiolus brooksi, assembly GCA_963680875.1. Classification (NCBI taxonomy): domain Eukaryota; kingdom Metazoa; phylum Mollusca; class Bivalvia; order Mytilida; family Modiolidae; genus Bathymodiolus; species Bathymodiolus brooksi. The sequence goes on along the minus strand of OY804590.1, from coordinate 24,874,274 downwards.
TACGAGATTTAAAATTTCCAAAAAAATTAGAACACCGAAGGAGCAAGCAAGAATTGACAATCCAGAGGCACCGGTAACATTGGGCACAGGACGCACATCGAAGACAAATAAAACAAAATAACACAACACAACTAAAACGAATGAGGAACACTAGGTCTACCAAAAAACCGGTGCTCTCGAAGGGTAAATAGTTTATTCTTCTTATAAGACAACGGCCGCTTTCCTCATAGTCCAGTCCGGTAAAAGTCTTGTCTGTGATAGAGGACAGAAAATGTCTATTGTTCTGTCATGTCTCAATCTGTGACGTCTTTGTAGTTTTTTTCTTCCGAAATCTCAGTTTAAAGATATATTTTACACTGCAAGCTCTTGTCAATGGTTTCGATGGTTTGTATTATAAACTATCTCAGCCTTTGAACATCGTTTTAGTTTTTTGTGTTGTCATATTATGTGTCTTTACGTTCTGAGTTCCGTGCTGTGATGTCTGTTGCGATTTCCGCATGAAAACTATGCTCGTTTCGTGTTTACCTCCAGTTGTTTGTAGGATGGCTTATGTCTTATTTACGTTATTTGTGTTTGTTTGCGTATAGTGGTGTCCAACACATATTGTGTTGTGTTTTTGGTTTGTTTGTCTTCGTCTTGTGTACCCTATGTTGCCAGTTTCTCTGGATTGTCCATTTTGCTTGTCCCTTCGGTATTCTCTAACGTTTATTCACATGACAAATAGTAGTAATTCACTTCTCTTTATGTCAGGTAAATGGTCATTCCTGTAGTATTTCTGCTTCTTGTTGTCGTGTCACCAACGGCAGCAATAACATTGGACACAGATGGAGGCTTCAATGGCGGGCTAGGTAACGCTGGAAGAATTGGTGGTGGTGGTGGTGATGGCGGTTTGGGACTAGGATTTATAGGTGAGTCAAAGTATTATTGCCAAATATTCAAATACAGTCAAAGCTGTACAAAGAGATCACCGTTGGGACAACTATTAAGTGGTCTTATAAGACAGGTGACCTCTTTAAAGAGGTTCAATTCATATGAAATTTGCTATGATAGGACAAGAAAAGGGTGACCTTTTAATACAAGTGATTGCTTAATAGAGGTGACCACATAGACAGGTTTGACTGTCCTGCATACTGTTTAAAACCAAAATCATATATCAATACAACTTTGAAATATTCTTATTCTTAATTTCAAACCACTCCATCGAAGCTTGTTATTTATGGAATTTTCCATTATTGGGACCCCCCCCCCCCCCCCCCGCCAATTGACACATATACGCAATGGAGAACTATGGATGTTGTGTATATCATTTTGTAACTTCAATGCCTGAAATTAATTCTGATACAATGTAAGCCGGAATTATCAATGGAATGTCCTCATTTATATCCTGTCAGGCACCCATAATGGACACCAGCAGTACATATCACTGTCTAAATAGGACCCCCAAAAAAAAGAACAGTAATAAAGAAAGCTATACCCTATCTCCTACAACATAAAATATAATATGATGTTTCTATACACAAACTAATATTACTTGTGTGGCTAACAACAATCTACTCTAGTCAATAGAAGGAAGAAAACAGAACAAACAGGTAGAAAACATAAACAATTTACCAACACTTATTACGAAACAAACACAAATAACGTAAACAAAACATGAGCCCTCTTACAAACAACTGGAGGTAAAGACGAATTGAACATTGTTTTTTAAGTTGGTAATTTCTGAGGTTTTGCTCTTTTATTTCAATTTTATGGTGTTGACGTTACGCGCAATGTTGGCGACACTTGACGTTACACATAATTAACGTTGATAAGAATGCTTCGCGTCTTCTGTTTCATCTTTTTATTTCATTATTTGTGTTTGCATAACTTGGGTTTGGTTGGGGTGGGGTGGGAGTAGAGTGTTTTATTATTCTTTGTTCAGTGAATAAATGTAAATTGCATCTCGACATATGTAAATAACACCCCTTAAGATTAGACCTACACTCTTTTCATATGCAAAAAAGTTTCTATGCTTCTGCTAATATGCTTAAATAAATTTGGATCGGCAGGTACATTTTAGGTTAAAAATTAAATTTCGCGAATTTTCTTGACTATTATATAATTATAGTTTCTACAATGCACACATTCTTTTTTGCAGTGCTTGTTCAAAAATGACACCAACAAAATTGAGGTCATAAAGTCATTTTTAATTAGGATCGCTCGGGTAAGCGGAAACACATTTTTTTTTCAGGTTTGGTATATTTTTTTATTTTGTTTTTTCGCTTTGCCTCCCCCCCCCCCCCCCCCCCCCCCCCCTCCCCTTTTTTCAAGTTTTGATATCGTTTGCTCGTTTTTTGGCTTCGCTTTACTATTGTTGTTTTTTTATATATTTGTTTTCATTTTAATAGAAAATTTCCCTCTGAAAAAAATAGCAAGACTTTGTGGAGCGCGACTTTATTTTGTCGTCGATAAGGAGAAACGTTTACTGGAAAAATTGGTTGAACTTCTACAATTTTACGTAGAAATCGTAATTTTTTATCCAAAATCAAGTTTGTTAAGTTCATTCTCTTCCACGGAAAACGCACATTTTTGCTATTTGGATTTAACACGAAAATTATGAGTGAAAAATATAGTTCCAAATGTGTAAAGTTTTATAGTACGTGATTTTTTTACGTCAAGTTGCAACTGGACATTTTTGTTGACCTTTAAAAATATTTTTTAGCTTTCTAAAAAAAAAATCATTTTTGAAAAGATTTTTTCGTTTTTTAAGATAATCACATTTGATAAGTATAATTTGTTGGTGAAAATTTAGTAAGAAAAAAGCTGAAATATAGTTTATTTTTTATTGGCATGCAGATCCTTTTCTTTCAGCGTTACATTCTTTTCTTTCCATGAACTTACCGATTTTTTCCTTCAAGCATTCCTTTAATCAGAAATCGTTAATGGAAAAATGGAAAAAAAAAACATACGGATAGTTTGTAACGCGTTACATGAGAACAATGTGCGCTTTCTTCCAATAATTTCGTTTTCAAAAGCAAAAATAAACCATATCTAATATAATAAAACAATTTTTCGTATAATTATCTATACAAGCATGTATCGGAAATCAAAATCCATCAATTAAAAAAAAAATCTGCATTCATTTTACTTATTTGATGTTCTATTTAGTCAAAGTATCACCAATAGCGCGCATAACGTCTGTTGTGTGTCTTGCTGTTTTCTTTTCACATCGTCTCTTTACAAGACAACATCATCGAACACCTGTATCTGTCTTATAATATTGTATCTTTGTTTAAACGTTTTGTTTCTTGAAATTTATTTATCAAAGCATTTCTGTTTTGACTTAAACAATCTAATAAGTCGAATTTCGGATAAGTCGAAATTTTGCAACGGTCCCATCAACTTCGAGATACAGAGATTCAACTGTACAAATATGCAATTTTCAGAAAAATATAATATAGATTATAAACAAACCTTTTTGTTAAATGTTATGATAATAATTGTCATACATATATGATTATCGTTTTCAGCTGCTCCGTTGATTGGACTAGCAGTTCTCACTGCTATAGCTGGCAGTACTAATACCGGGGCTACAGTCGTACCTGGATCAACTACGATTTTGAGACAAGTACCCACACCGACAGTTTGTCCAATATGTCCGACGATGACAGCACCAGTGTGTCCAACACTAACACGTATGCATTATTCTAGGCTTTCCTAAATTTACGTTTTCAAAACAAAGACAATAACTAAAGATTGAATTGAACTGACGTATGCATCATTTCTTGTGTTCCTTTCAAAGTTGTTCTTTTCTTTGATGTCCAGTATTTTTTTGTAATCAACCGCTACTACTACAATAATTCCTGTTTGCAAATTAATATACCGGTGCCACTGAGGTCTTCCATGTTTGTAGATAAGTATAACTTCAATACATATACCGGTGTCACTGAGGTCTTCCATGTTTGTAAATAAGTATAACTTTAGTACATATACTGGTGTCACTGAGGTCTTCCTTGTTTGTAAATAACTATAACTTCAGTCCATATATCGGTATCACTGAGGTCTTCCATGTTTTTAAATAGGTATAACTTCAGTACATCTACTGGTGTCACTGAGATCTTCCATGTTTGTAGATTAGTATATAACTCCAGTACATATACCGGTGTCATTGGGATTTTCCATGTTTGTAGATAAGAATAACTTCAGTACATCTACCAGTGTCACTGAGGTCTTCCATGTTTGTAGATAATCATAATTTCAGTACATCTACCAGTGTCACTGAGGTCTTCCATGTTTGTAATTAAGCATAACTTCAGTACATCTACTGGTGTCACTGAGATCTTCCATGTTTGTAGATAATCATAATTTCAGTACATCTACCGGTGTCACTGAGGTCTTCCATGTTTGTAGATATGAATAGCATTAGTACATCTATCGGTGTCACTGAGATCTTCCATGTTTGTAGATTAGCATAACTTCAGTACATCTACTGGTGTCACTGAGATCTTCCATGTTTGTAGATTAGCATAACTTCAGTACATCTACTGGAGTCACTGAGATCTTCCATGTTTGTAGATTAGTATGTGACTCCAGTACACATACCGGTGTCACTGGGGTTTTCCATGTTTGTAGATAAGTATAACTTCAGTACATCTACCGGTGTCACTGAGGTCTTCCATGTTTGTAGATAATTATAACTTCAGTACATCTACCGGTGTCACTGAGGTCTTGCATGTCTGTAGATAAGTATATCTTCAGTACATCTACCAGTGTCACTGAGGTCTTCCATGTTTGTAAATAAGCATAACTTCAGTACATCTACTGGTGTCACTGAGATCTTCCATGTTTGTAGATAATCATAATTTCAGTACATCTACCGGTGTCACTGAGGTCTTCCATGTTTGTAGATAAGAATAGCATCAGTACATATATCGGTGTCACTGAGATCTGCCATGTTTGTAGATTAGCATAACTTCAGTACATCTACTGGTGTCACTGAGATCTTCCATGTTTGTAGATTAGTATGTGACTCCAGTACACATACCGGTGTCACTGGGGTTTTCCATGTTTGTAGATAAGTATAACTTCAGTACATCTACTGGTGTCATTGAGGTCTTCAATGTTTGTAGATAAGCATAGCTTCAGTATATCTACCGGTGTCACTGAAGTCTTCCATGTTTGTAGATAAGTATAACATCAGTACATTTACAGGTGTCACTGAGGTCTTCCATGTTTGTAAATAAGTATAACTTCAGTACATCTACTGGTGTCACTGAGGTCTTCCATGTTTGTAGATTAGTATATAACTCCAGTGCATATAGCGGTGTCACTGGGGTCTTCCATGTTTGTAGATAAGCATAGCTTCAGTACATCTACCAGTGTCACTGAGGTCTTCCATGTTTGTAGATAGGTATAACTTCAGTACATCAACCGGTGTCACTGAGGTCTTCCATGATTGTAGATAGGTATAACTTCAGTACATTAACCGGTGTCACTGAGGTCTTTCATGTTTGTAGATTAGTATATAACCCAAGTACATTTACCACTGTCACTGAATTCTTTCATGTTTGTAGATAAGGATAACTTCAGTACATATACCGGTGTCACTGAGGTCTTCCATGTTTGTAGATAACTTGAGTACATCTACCGATTGACTTAATAGACACCTATTGATGAGATAGAAAGTTATTGCTGATCTAATAACCCTGGAAAACATAGGCTAATGTTGTCTTACAAGTTCAACCCTTAATGTTCTTTGTGCGAAGCGACGTCAGCCATATCTAACTGTTATGGCCGACACAAATTATCTCCCATCCGGAGAATATGACAAACAAGAAGCATTACCAATATACAATAAACAAAAAAATATGTAAGGAGTGGATGAGTTACACTCGAACGATTATTTTGTGGCAGAAATGTCACGGTTTTCTTATCTGGAATTTTCTGTTAAGAAAGGAAGTGACGTCGAAACTCGATTTTAACCTTACTTATGATATCACTAAATGCCACACATAATAATAAACTAAATAAAATGTATCAATAATATAATGATACCCGCAAATACATTTAATTATAGATTTAAATCCAAATAGTTATTGTAAATTCCAATAATAAATATATATAATAAACCAGGCCGAAGCCGAAACATTGACAACTGGTCAGATGATGCCCATGGGGACTAGAAGAGGTATCGACCCAGGGTAGCAGTAAAAACGTAGATCACGAATTAAGTGTGTACGACGCATTTCTGGAATAACCTTCACCAGTTGTCACGTGGTTAGATGTGTACTTTTGATTTGCATTTTTTGTAATTGCCACACGCAACAAATACAAATACAAAAAGTTGTATTTTAAGTCGGGCATATATATAAACAATAACATAAACTATAATGAGCTTTTAACCAACATTTATGTTGTTGTGTTATGTTTATGTTTTGCATTTATGTTGTTATGCTATGTTTATTATTTTGCATTTATGTTGTTATGCTATGTTTATTTTTTTGCATTTATGTTGTTATGCTATATTTATTTTTTGAATTTATGTTGTTATGCTATGTTTTTTATCCTTTATTGTAGCATGTACTCCAATGCCAGCTTGTCCAACGAATTACCAGAGAATGTTGCAGGTGCTGGTACTGTATTACAGAGCTGTTACAGAATAATAACACCCGCTGCTCCTTTAGATTTTCGTATGTCATCAGTAAGTATATGTACTTGCTCTAAATTATGTTGACGCATCAGTAAGTATATGTACTTGCTGTAGACTGTGTTGACGCATCAGTAAATATATGTACTTGATGTAGACTATGTTGACGCATCAGTAAGTATATGTACTTGTTGTAGACTATTTTGACGTATCAGTGAGTATATGTACTTGTTGTAGACTGTGTTGACGCATCAGTAAGTATATGTACTTGTAGACTGTTGACGCATCAGTAAGTATATGTACTTGTAGACTGTGTTGACGCATCAGTAAATATATGTACTTGAAGTAGACTATGTTGACGCATCAGTAAGTATATGTACTTGTTGTAGACTATGTTGAAGCATCAGTAAGAATATGTACTTGTTGTAGACTATGTTGACGCATCAGTAAGTATATGTACTTGTTGTAAACTGTTGACGCATCAGTGAGTATATGTATATTTTTGTACTTGCTGTAGACTGTCCTCACACATTGGTAAGTATATGTACTTGTTGTAGACTGTGTTGACGCATCAGTATGTATATATACTTGTAAACTGTTGACACATCAGTAGGTATATGTACTTGTAGATTGTGTTGACGCATCAGTAAGTATATGTACTTGTTGTAGACTGTCGACGCATCAGTAAGTATATGTACTTGTTGTAGACTGTTGACGCATCAGTAGGTATATGTAATTGCTGTAGACTGTGCTCACGCATCAGTAAGTATATGTACTTGTAGTAGGCTGTGTTGACTCATTAGTAAGTACATGTACTTGTTGTAGACTGTTGACACATCAGTAAGTATATGTACTTGTTGTAGACTGGGTTGACGCATCAGTAAGTATATGTACTTGTTGCAGACTGTTGAGGCATCAGTAAGTATATGTACTTGTTGTAGACTGTGGACGCATCAGTAAGGATCTGGACTTGTTGTAGACTGTTGACGCATCAGTAGGTATATGTACTTGCTGTAGACTGTGCTCACGCATCAGTAAGTTTATGTAGTTGTTGTTGGCTGTGTTGACTCATCAGTAAGTATATGTACTTGTTGTAGGCTGTGTTGACGCATCAGTAAGTATTATGTACTTGTTGCAGACTGTGTTGACGCATCAGTAAGTATATGCACTTGTTGTTGACTGTGCTCACGCATCAGTATGTGTACTTGTTGTAGACCTTTGACGCATCAGTAAGTATATGTACTTGCTGTAGACTGCTCTGACGCATCAGTAAGTATATGTACTTGGTGTAGTCTGTTGACGCATCAGTAAGTATATGTACTTGTAGAATGTTGACGCATCAGTAATTATATGTACTTGTTGTAGGCTGTTGACGCATCAGTAAGTATATGTACTTGTTGTAGACGGCTGATGCATCAGTAAGTATATGTACTTTTTGTAGTCTGTGCTGACGCATCAGTAAGTATATGTACTTGTTGTAGACTCTTGACGCATCAGTAAGTATATGTACTTGTTGTAGACTGTTGACGCATCAGTAGGTATATGTAATTGTTGTAGACTGTGCTCACGCATCAGTAAGTATATGTACTTGTAGTAGGCTGTGTTGACTCATTAGTAAGTACATGTACTTGTTGTAGACTGTTGACACATCAGTAAGTATATGTACTTGTTGTAGACTGGGTTGACGCATCAGTAAGTATATGTACTTGTTGCAGACTGTTGAGGCATCAGTAAGTATATGTACTTGTTGTAGACTGTGGACGCATCAGTAAGGATCTGGACTTGTTGTAGACTGTTGACGCATCAGTAGGTATATGTACTTGCTGTAGACTGTGCTCACGCATCAGTAAGTTTATGTAGTTGTTGTTGGCTGTGTTGACTCATCAGTAAGTATAAGTACTTGTTGTAGGCTGTGTTGACGCATCAGTAAGTATTATGTACTTGTTGCAGACTGTGTTGACGCATCAGTAAGTATATGCACTTGTTGTTGACTGTGCTCACGCATCAGTATGTGTACTTGTTGTAGACCTTTGACGCATCAGTAAGTATATGTACTTGCTGTAGACTGCTCTGACGCATCAGTAAGTATATGTACTTGTTGTAGTCTGTTGACGCATCAGTAAGTATATGTACTTGTAGAATGTTGACGCATCAGTAATTATATGTACTTGTTGTAGGCTGTTGACGCATCAGTAAGTATATGTACTTGTTGTAGACGGCTGATGCATCAGTAAGTATATGTACTTTTTGTAGTCTGTGCTGACGCATCAGTAAGTATATGTACTTGTTGTAGACTCTTGACGCATCAGTAAGTATATGTACTTTTTGTAGGCTGTGCTGGCGCATCAGTAAGTATATGTACTTGTTGTAGAGTGTTGACGCATCAGTAAGTATATGTACTTGTTGTAGACTGTTGACGCATCAGTAAGTATATGTACTTGTTGGAGGATGTGGTGACGCATCAGTAAGTATATGTACTTGTTGTAGACGGTGTTGACGCATCAATAAATATATGTACTTGCTGTAAAGCTATTAATAATTTCCTTGATAGACGGTTGGTTGCTACTAATAAGGAAGCTACTAAACCAAGGGTTCCTATTGGTTAAGTTAAAGTCATCACTTTGAAAGTTTTACGGTCGCCACCATGACTTGGATAACTGTTACGGAACATCTGTGTCACAAATGACCACGGATGTGTTCCACTTGTCGCTAACACTTTCTTGTCCTTTCCTTATTCATGACTTATCACAGGGTTTGTTACTAGAGTAACACGACGGGTGCCAATAGTGGACCGGGAACTGCTTCCTTTCTGGAGTTCACTCCCGGTTTTTAGTGGGGTTCGTGTTATTCGATTTTTGGTTTTCTGTGTAGTGCTTTGTAGATCATTGCTTTTGTCCTTTTCTTTATGTTGTCTGTCCTTCGATTTACGGATTCAGATTACCACATTGGTGTGTTCAAACTCTCTTTAGAGAAAAGAGAAAGGGTAATCAAGAATGGACAATCCAGAAACACTGGTAACATTGAGCACACCAGGCACAAGTTGAACACAATACAACACAGAAAACGAACAAAATGAGGAACACGGAACCCACCAAAAAAACTCCCAAAAAATACCAGGGATAAACTCAGGTTTTCCGGAATGGTAAGCAGTTTCTGCTCCTTATCAGATACCCACCAATTTTAATCATATACATGTACCGTTTCACGTTGAAAAAACGAACTTGGTAAGCATCTTAATGTTATTTGTATTTGAATATTAACGTTTTATATTGTAGCAACTTTGTACTGCAAACGGTGCTGTACCTGTAGAGTTCAATACACCTGGAGAATTTGGCGCTGTTTCGGCACTATTAGGAAGTAAGGCACATATAAATACACAAAATATATCTCCTTCTTTGTCGTTCAATACTGAAATAAACCTGTCATTTATGTCTATAACATGTTCGGGTATTCCCCAAAATGAACTTCTGGACACAACTTTATTCAGTTGTATGTCATGTATGAAGTACCTTTTCTCTAAGCATTAAGAAAAGAAACGTATTTTACTAAGAGGTAAGGTTAGGGCCGATAAAAGAAACATATTTTACTGAGAGGTAAAGTTAGGGCCGATAAAAGAAACATATTTTACTAAGAAGTAAGGTTAGGGTCGATAAAAGAAGCATATTTTACTAAGAGGTAAGGTTAGGGCCGATAAAAGAAACATAATTGACTAAGAGGTAAGGTTAGGGCCGAAAAAAGAAACCTATTTGACTAAGACGTAAGGTTACGGCTGGTAAAAGAAACCCATTTGACTAAGAGGAAAGGTTAGGGTCGATACAAGAAACATATTTTACTAAGAGGTAAGGTTAGGACCAATAAAAAAAGCATATTTGACTAAGAGGTAAGGTTAGGGCCGATAAAAGAAACCTATTTGATTAAGAGGTAAGGTTAGGGCCGTTAAAAGAAACCCATTTGACTAAGAGGTAAGGTTGGGGCCGATAAAAGAAACCTATTTGATTAAGAGGTAAGGTTAGGGCCAATAAAAGAAACATATTTGACTAAGGGGTAAGGTTAGGGCCGATAAAAGAAACATATTTGACTAAGAGGTAAGGTTAGGGCCGATACAAGAAACCTTTTTGACTAAGAGGTAAGGATAGGGTCGATAAAAGAAACCTATTTGACTAAGAGGTAAGGTTAAGGCCGATAAAAGAAACATATTTGACCAAGAGGTAAGGATAGGGTCGATAAAAGAAACCTATTTGACTAAGAGGTAAGGTTAGGGCCGAAAAAAGAAACCTGTTTGACTAAGAGGTAAGGTTACGCCTGGTAAAAGAAACCCATTTGATTAAGAGGTAAGGTTAGGGTCGATACAAGAAACATATTTTACTAAGAGGTAAGGTTAGGACCAATAAAAAAAACATATTTGACTAAGAGGTAAGGTTAGGGCCGATAAAAGACACCCATTTGACTAAGAGGTAAGGTTGGGGCCGATAAAAGAAACCTATTTGATTAAGAAGTAAGGTTAGGGCCAATAAAAGAAACATATTTGACTAAGAGGTAAGGTTAGGGCCGATAAAAGAAACATATTTGACTAAGAGGTAAGGTTCTGGCCGATACAAGAAACCTATTAGACTAAGAGGTAAGGATAGGGTCGATAAAAGAAACATATTTGACAAAGAGGTAAGGTTCTGGCCGATACAAGAAACCTATTAGACTAAGAGGTAAGGATAGGGTCGATAAAAGAAACCTATTTGACTAAGAGGTAAGGTTAGGACCAATAAAAAAACATATTTGACTAAGAGGTAAGGTTAGAGCCGATAAAAGAAACCTATTTGATTAAGAAGTAAGGTTAGGGCCAATAAAAGAAACATATTTGACTAAGAGGTAAGGTTAGGGCCGATAAAAGAAACATATTTGACTAAGAGGTAAGGTTCTGGCCGATACAAGAAACCTATTTGACTAAGAGGTAAGGATAGGGTCGATAAAAGAAACCTATTTGACTAAGAGGTAAGGTTAGGGCCAATAAAAGAAACATATTTGACTAAGAGGTAAGGTTAGGGCCGATAAAAGAAACATATTTGACTAAGAGGTAAGGTTCTGGCCGATACAAGAAACCTATTTGACTAAGAGGTAAGGATAGGGTCGATAAAAGAAACCTATTTGACTAAGAGGTAAGGTTAGGGCCGATAAACAAACATATTTGAATAAGAGGTAAGGTTAGGGCCGATACAAGAAACCTATTTGACTAAGAGGTAAGGTTAGGGCCGATAAAAGAAACCCATTTGACTTATAGGTAAGGTTAGGGCCGATAAAAGAAACCTATTTGACTAAGAGGTAAGGTTAGGGCCGATAAAAGAAACCTATTTGACTAAGAGGTATGGTTAGGGGTGGTAAAACAAACCTAGTTGACATAGAGGTAAGGTTATGGCCGATGCAAGAAACATATTTGACTAATAGGTAAGATAAGGGCCGATAAAAGAAACCTATTTGACTAAGAGGTAAGGTTACGGTCGATAAAAGACACCTATGTGACTAAGAGGTAAGGTTAGGGCCGATAAAAGAAACCTATTTGACTAAGATGTAAGGTTAGGGCCGATCAAAGAAACCTATTTGGATAAGTGGTAAGGTTCGGTCCGATATTAGAAACCTAATGGACTAAGATGTAATGTTAGGGCCGATAAAAGAAACCTATTTGACTAAGAGGTAAGGTTAGGGTAGGTAAAAGAAACCTATTTGACTAAGAGGTAAGGTTAGGGCCGATACAAGAAACCTATTTGACTAATAGGTAAGGTTAGGGCCGATAAAAGAAACCTATTTGACTAAGAGGTAAGGTTAGGGCCGATAAAAGACACATATTTGACCAAGAGGTAAGGTTAGGGGCGGTAAAACAAACCTATTTGACTAAGAGGTAAGGTTAGAGCCGATAAAATAAACCTATTTGACTAAGAGGTAAGGTTGGGGCCGATAAAAGAAACCTATTTGATTAAGAGGTAAGGTTAGAGCCGATAAAAGAAACATATTTGACTAAGAGGTAAGGTTAGGGCCGATAAAAGAAACATATTTGACTAAGAGGTAAGGTTAGGGCCTATAAAAGAAACCTACTTGACTAAGAGGTAAGGATAGGGTCGATAAAAGAAACCTATTTGACTAAGAGGTAAGGTTAAGGCCGATAAAAGAAACATATTTGACTAAGAGGTAAGGATAGGGTCGATGAAAGAAACCTATTTGACTAAGAGGTAAGGTTAGGGCCGAAAAAAGAAACCTGTTTGACTAAGAGGTAAGGTTACGCCTGGTAAAAGAAACCCATTTGACTAAGAGGTAAGGTTAGGGTCGATACAAGAAACATATTTTACTAAGAGGTAAGGTTAGGACCAATAAAAAAACATATTTGACTAAGAGGTAAGGTTAGAGCCGATAAAAGAAACCTATTTGACTAAGAGGTAAGGTTATGGTCGATAACAGATACCCATTTGACTAAGAGGTAAGGTTGGGGCCGATAAAAGAAACCTATTTGATTAAGAAGTAAGGTTAGGGCCAATAAAAGAAACATATTTGACTAAGAGGTAAGGTTAGGGCCGATAAAAGAAACATATTTGACTAAGAGGTAAGGTTATGGCCGATACAAGAAACCTATTTGACTAAGAGGTAAGGATAGGGTCGATAAAAGAAACCTATTTGACTAAGAGGTAAGGTTAAGGCCGATAAAAAAACATATTTGACTAAGAGGTAAGGTTAGGGCCGATAAAAGAAACCTATTTGACTAAGAGGTAAGGTTAGGGCCGATAAAAGAAACCCATTTGACTTAGAGGTAAGGTTAGGGCCGATAAAAGAAATATATTTGACTAAGAGGTATGGTTAGGGCCGGTAAAAGAAACCTATTTGACCAAGAGGCAAGGTAAAGGCCGATGCAAGAAACATATTTGAACAATAGGTAAGGTTAGGGCCGATAAAAGAAACCTATTTGACTAAGAGGTAAGGTTAGGGTCGATAAAAGAAACCTATTTGACTAAGATGTAAGGTTAGGGCCGATCAAAGAAACCTATTTGGATAAGAGGTAAGGTTCGGTCCGATATTAGAAACCTAATGGACTAAGAGGTAATGTTAGGGCCGGTAAAACAAACCTATTTGACTAAGAGGTAAGGTTAGAGCCGATAAAATAAACCTATTTGACTAAGATGTAAGGTTAGGGCCGATACAAGAAACCTATTAGACTAAGAGGTAAGGTTAGGGTCGATAAAAGAAACCTATTTGACTAAGAGGTAAGGTTGGGGCCGATAAAAGAAACATATTTGACTAAGAGGTAAGGTTAGAGCCTATACAAGAAACCTACTTGACTAAGAGGTAAGGATAGGGTCGATAAAAGAAACCTATTTGACTAAGAGGTAAGGTTAAGGCCGATAAAAAAACATATTTGACTAAGAGGTAAGGTTAGGGCCAATAAAAGAAACCTATTTGACTAAGAGGTAAGGTTAGGGCCGATAAAAGAAACCCATTTGACTTAGAGGTAAGGTTAGGGCCGATAAAAGAAACCTATTTGACTAAGAGGTATGGTTAGGGCAGGTAAAAGAAACCTATTTGACCAAGAGGCAAGGTAAGGGCCGATGCAAGAAACATATTTGACTAATAGGTAAGGTTAGGGCCGATAAAAGAAACCTATTTGACTAAGAGGTAAGGTTAGGGTCGATAAAAGACACCTATGTGACTAAGCGGTAAGGTTAGGGCCGATAAAAGAAACCTATTTGACTAAGATGTAAGGTTAGGGCCGATCAAAGAAACCTATTTGGATAAGAGGTAAGGTTCGGTCCGATATTAGAAACCTAATGGACTAAGAGGTAATGTTAGGGCCGATAAAAGAAACCTATTTGACTAAGAGGTAAGGTTAGGGTCGGTAAAAGAAACCTATTTGACCAAGAGGTAAGGTTAGGGCCGATACAAGAAACCTATTTGACTAAGAGGTAAGGTTAGAGCCGATAAAATAAACCTATTTGACTAAGAGGTAAGGTTAGGGCCGATACAAGAAACCTATTAGACTAAGAGGTAAGGTTAGAGTCGATAAAAGAAACCTATTTGACTAAGAGGTAAGGTTAGGGCCGATAAAAGACACCTATTTGACTAAGAGGTAAGGTTAGAGCCGATGAAAGAAACCTATTTGACTAAGAGGTAAGGTTAGGGCCGATAAAAGACACATATTTGACTAAGAGGTAAGGTTAGGGCCGGTAAAACAAACCTATTTGACTAAGAGGTAAGGTTAGTGCCGATAAAATAAACCTATTTGATTAAGAGGTAAGGTTAGGGCCGATACAAGAAACATATTAGACTAAGAGGTAAGGTTAGGGCCGATACAAGAAACCTATTTGACTAATAGGTAAGGTTAGGGCCGATAAAAGAAACCTGTTTGACTAAGAGGTAAGGTTAGGGTCGATAAAAGAAACCTATTTGACTAAAAGGTCAGGTAAGGGCCGATGAAAGAAACCTATTTGACTAAGAGGTAAGGTTAGGGCCGATAAAAGACACATATTTGACTAAGAGGTAAGGTTAGGGCCGATAAAAGAAACCTATTTGACTAAGATGTAAGGTTAGGGTGGGTAAAAGAAACCTATTTGACTAAGAGGTAAGGTTAGGGCCGATACAAGCAACCTATTTGACTAATAGGTAAGGTTAGGGCCGATAAAAGAAACCTGTTTGACTAAGAGGTAAGGTTAGGGTCGATAAAAGAAACCTATTTGACTAAAAGGTCAGGTGAGGGCCGATGAAAGAAACCTATTTGACTAAGAGGTAAGGTTAGGGCCGATAAAAGACACATATTTGACTAAGAGGTAAGGTTAGGGGTGGTAAAACAAACCTATTTGACTAGGAGGTAAGGTTAGAGCCGATAAAATAAACCTATTTAACTAAGAGGTAAGGTTAGGGCCGATACAAGAAACCTATTAGACTAAGAGGTAAGGTTAGGGTCGATAAAAGAAACCTATTTGACTAAGAGGTAAGGTTGGGGCCGATAAAAGAAACCTATTTGATTAAGAGGTAAGGTTAGGGCCGATAAAAGAAACATATTTGACTAAGAGGTAAGGTTAGGGCCGATAAAAGAAACATATTTGACTAAGAGGTAAGGTTAGAGCCTATACAAGAAACCTACTAGACTAAGAGGTAAGGATAGGGTCGATAAAAGAAACCTATTTGACTAAGAGGTAAGGTTAAGGCCGATAAAAGAAACATATTTGACTAAGAGGTAAGGATAGGGTCGATAAAAGAAACCTATTTGACTAAGAGGTAAGGTTAGGGCCGAAAAATGAAACCTGTTTGACTAAGAGGTAAGGTTACGCCTGGTAAAAGAAACCCATTTGATTAAGAGGTAAGGTTAGGGTCGATACAAGAAACATATTTTACTAAGAGGTAAGGTTAGGACCAATAAAAAAACATATTTGACTAAGAGGTAAGGTTAGAGCCGATAAAAGAAACCTATTTGACTAAGAGGTAAGGTTATGGTCGATAACAGACACCCATTTGACTAAGAGGTAAGGTTGGGGCCGATAAAAGAAACCTATTTGATTAAGAAGTAAGGTTAGGGCCAATAAAAGAAACATATTTGACTAAGAGGTAAGGTTAGGGCCGATAAAAGAAACATATTTGACTAAGAGGTAAGGATAGGGTCGATAAAAGAAACCTATTTGACTAAGAGGTAAGGTTAAGGCCGATAAAAAAACATATTTGACTAAGAGGTAAGGTTAGGGCCAATAAAAGAAACCTATTTGACTAAGAGGTAAGGTTAGGGCCGATAAAAGAAACCCATTTGACTTAGAGGTAAGGTTAGGGCCGATAAAAGAAACCTATTTGACTAAGAGGTATGGTTAGGGCAGGTAAAAGAAACCTATTTGACCAAGAGGCAAGGTAAGGGCCGATGCAAGAAACATATTTGACTAATAGGTAAGGTTAGGGCCGATAAAAGAAACCTATTTGACTAAGAGGTAAGGTTAGGGTCGATAAAAGACACCTATGTGACTAAGCGGTAAGGTTAGGGCCGATAAAAGAAACCTATTTGACTAAGATGTAAGGTTAGGGCCGATCAAAGAAACCTATTTGGATAAGAGGTAAGGTTCGGTCCGATATTAGAAACCTAATGGACTAAGAGGTAATGTTAGGGCCGATAAAAGAAACCTATTTGACTAAGAGGTAAGGTTAGGGTCGGTAAAAGAAACCTATTTGATTAAGAAGTAAGGTTAGGGCCAATAAAAGAAACATATTTGACTAAGAGGTAAGGTTAGGGCCGATAAAAGAAACATATTTGACTAAGAGGTAAGGTTATGGCCGATACAAGAAACCTATTTGACTAAGAGGTAAGGATAGGGTCGATAAAAGAAACCTATTTGACTAAGAGGTAAGGTTAAGGCCGATAAAAAACATATTTGACTAAGAGGTAAGGTTAGGGCCGATAAAAGAAACCTATTTGACTAAGAGGTAAGGTTAGGGCCGATAAAAGAAACCCATTTGACTTAGAGGTAAGGTTAGGGCCGATAAAAGAAATATATTTGACTAAGAGGTATGGTTAGGGCCGGTAAAAGAAACCTATTTGACCAAGAGGCAAGGTAAAGGCCGATGCAAGAAACATATTTGACTAATAGGTAAGGTTAGGGCCGATAAAAGAAACCTATTTGACTAAGAGGTAAGGTTAGGGTCGATAAAAGAAACCTATTTGACTAAGATGTAAGGTTAGGGCCGATCAAAGAAACCTATTTGGATAAGAGGTAAGGTTCGGTCCGATATTAGAAACCTAATGGACTAAGAGGTAATGTTAGGGCCGGTAAAACAAACCTATTTGACTAAGAGGTAAGGTTAGAGCCGATAAAATAAACCTATTTGACTAAGATGTAAGGTTAGGGCCGATACAAGAAACCTATTAGACTAAGAGGTAAGGTTAGGGTCGATAAAAGAAACCTATTTGACTAAGAGGTAAGGTTGGGGCCGATAAAAGAAACCTATTTGACTAAGAGGTAAGGTTAGGGCCGATAAAAGAAACATATTTGACTAAGAGGTAAGGTTAGAGCCTATACAAGAAACCTACTTGACTAAGAGGTAAGGATAGGGTCGATAAAAGAAACCTATTTGACTAAGAGGTAAGGTTAAGGCCGATAAAAAAACATATTTGACTAAGAGGTAAGGTTAGGGCCAATAAAAGAAACCTATTTGACTAAGAGGTAAGGTTAGGGCCGATAAAAGAAACCCATTTGACTTAGAGGTAAGGTTAGGGCCGATAAAAGAAACCTATTTGACTAAGAGGTATGGTTAGGGCAGGTAAAAGAAACCTATTTGACCAAGAGGCAAGGTAAGGGCCGATGCAAGAAACATATTTGACTAATAGGTAAGGTTAGGGCCGATAAAAGAAACCTATTTGACTAAGAGGTAAGGTTAGGGTCGATAAAAGACACCTATGTGACTAAGCGGTAAGGTTAGGGCCGATAAAAGAAACCTATTTGACTAAGATGTAAGGTTAGGGCCGATCAAAGAAACCTATTTGACTAAGAGGTAAGGTTAGGGTCGGTAAAAGAAACCTATTTGATTAAGAAGTAAGGTTAGGGCCAATAAAAGAAACATATTTGACTAAGAGGTAAGGTTAGGGCCGATAAAAGAAACATATTTGACTAAGAGGTAAGGTTATGGCCGATACAAGAAACCTATTTGACTAAGAGGTAAGGATAGGGTCGATAAAAGAAACCTATTTGACTAAGAGGTAAGGTTAAGGCCGATAAAAAACATATTTGACTAAGAGGTAAGGTTAGGGCCGATAAAAGAAACCTATTTGACTAAGAGGTAAGGTTAGGGCCGATAAAAGAAACCCATTTGACTTAGAGGTAAGGTTAGGGCCGATAAAAGAAATATATTTGACTAAGAGGTATGGTTAGGGCCGGTAAAAGAAACCTATTTGACCAAGAGGCAAGGTAAAGGCCGATGCAAGAAACATATTTGACTAATAGGTAAGGTTAGGGCCGATAAAAGAAACCTATTTGACTAAGAGGTAAGGTTAGGGTCGATAAAAGAAACCTATTTGACTAAGATGTAAGGTTAGGGCCGATCAAAGAAACCTATTTGGATAAGAGGTAAGGTTCGGTCCGATATTAGAAACCTAATGGACTAAGAGGTAATGTTAGGGCCGGTAAAACAAACCTATTTGACTAAGAGGTAAGGTTAGAGCCGATAAAATAAACCTATTTGACTAAGATGTAAGGTTAGGGCCGATACAAGAAACCTATTAGACTAAGAGGTAAGGTTAGGGTCGATAAAAGAAACCTATTTGACTAAGAGGTAAGGTTGGGGCCGATAAAAGAAACCTATTTGACTAAGAGGTAAGGTTAGGGCCGATAAAAGAAACATATTTGACTAAGAGGTAAGGTTAGAGCCTATACAAGAAACCTACTTGACTAAGAGGTAAGGATAGGGTCGATAAAAGAAACCTATTTGACTAAGAGGTAAGGTTAAGGCCGATAAAAAAACATATTTGACTAAGAGGTAAGGTTAGGGCCAATAAAAGAAACCTATTTGACTAAGAGGTAAGGTTAGGGCCGATAAAAGAAACCCATTTGACTTAGAGGTAAGGTTAGGGCCGATAAAAGAAACCTATTTGACTAAGAGGTATGGTTAGGGCAGGTAAAAGAAACCTATTTGACCAAGAGGCAAGGTAAGGGCCGATGCAAGAAACATATTTGACTAATAGGTAAGGTTAGGGCCGATAAAAGAAACCTATTTGACTAAGAGGTAAGGTTAGGGTCGATAAAAGACACCTATGTGACTAAGATGTAAGGTTAGGGCCGATAAAAGAAACCTATTTGACTAAGATGTAAGGTTAGGGCCGATCAAAGAAACCTATTTGGATAAGAGGTAAGGTTCGGTCCGATATTAGAAACCTAATGGACTAAGAGGTAATGTTAGGGCCGATAAAAGAAACCTATTTGACTAAGAGGTAAGGTTAGGGTCGGTAAAAGAAACCTATTTGACTAAGAGGTAAGGTTAGGGCCGATACAAGAAACCTATTTGACTAATAGGTAAGGTTAGGGCCGATAAAAGAAACCTGTTTGACTAAGAGGTAAGGTTAGGGTCGATAAAAGAAACCTATTTGACTAAAAGGTCAGGTGAGGGCCGATGAAAGAAACCTATTTGACTAAGAGGTAAGGTTAGGGCCGATACAAGACACATATTTGACTAAGAGGTAAGGTTAGGGGTGGTAAAACAAACCTATTTGACTAGGAGGTAAGGTTAGAGCCGATAAAATAAACCTATTTAACTAAGAGGTAAGGTTAGGGCCGATACAAGAAACCTATTAGACTAAGAGGTAAGGTTAGGGTCGATAAAAGAAACCTATTTGACTAAGAGGTAAGGTTGGGGCCGATAAAAGAAACCTATTTGATTAAGAGGTAAGGTTAGGGCCGATAAAAGAAACATATTTGACTAAGAGGTAAGGATAGGGTCGATAAAAGAAACCTATTTGACTAAGAGGTAAGGTTAGGGCCGAAAAATGAAACCTGTTTGACTAAGAGGTAAGGTTACGCCTGGTAAAAGAAACCCATTTGATTAAGAGGTAAGGTTAGGGTCGATACAAGAAACATATTTTACTAAGAGGTAAGGTTAGGACCAATAAAAAAACATATTTGACTAAGAGGTAAGGTTAGAGCCGATAAAAGAAACCTATTTGACTAAGAGGTAAGGTTATGGTCGATAATAGACACCCATTTGACTAAGAGGTAAGGTTGGGGCCGATAAAAGAAACCTATTTGATTAAGAAGTAAGGTTAGGGCCAATAAAAGAAACATATTTGACTAAGAGGTAAGGTTAGGGCCGATAAAAGAAACATATTTGACTAAGAGGTAAGGATAGGGTCGATAAAAGAAACCTATTTGACTAAGAGGTAAGGTTAAGGCCGATAAAAAAACATATTTGACTAAGAGGTAAGGTTAGGGCCAATAAAAGAAACCTATTTGACTAAGAGGTAAGGTTAGGGCCGATAAAAGAAACCCATTTGACTTAGAGGTAAGGTTAGGGCCGATAAAAGAAACCTATTTGACTAAGAGGTATGGTTAGGGCAGGTAAAAGAAACCTATTTGACCAAGAGGCAAGGTAAGGGCCGATGCAAGAAACATATTTGACTAATAGGTAAGGTTAGGGCCGATAAAAGAAACCTATTTGACTAAGAGGTAAGGTTAGGGTCGATAAAAGACACCTATGTGACTAAGCGGTAAGGTTAGGGCCGATAAAAGAAACCTATTTGACTAAGATGTAAGGTTAGGGCCGATCAAAGAAACCTATTTGGATAAGAGGTAAGGTTCGGTCCGATATTAGAAACCTAATGGACTAAGAGGTAATGTTAGGGCCGATAAAAGAAACCTATTTGACTAAGAGGTAAGGTTAGGGTCGGTAAAAGAAACCTATTTGACCAAGAGGTAAGGTTAGGGCCGATACAAGAAACCTATTTGACTAATAGGTAAGGTTAGGGCCGATAAAAGAAACCTGTTTGACTAAGAGGTAAGGTTAGGGTCGATAAAAGAAACCTATTTGACTAAAAGGTCAGGTGAGGGCCGATGAAAGAAACCTATTTGACTAAGAGGTAAGGTTAGGGCCGATAAAAGACACATATTTGACTAAGAGGTAAGGTTAGGGCCGGTAAAACAAACCTATTTGACTAAGAGGTAAGGTTAGAGCCGATAAAATAAACCTATTTGACTAAGAGGTAAGGTTAGGGCCGATACAAGAAACCTATTAGACTAAGAGGTAAGGTTAGAGTCGATAAAAGAAACCTATTTGACTAAGAGGTAAGGTTAGGGCCGATAAAAGACACCTATTTGACTAAGAGGTAAGGTTAGGGCCGATAAAAGAAACATATTTGACTAAGAGGTAAGGTTAGAGCCTATACAAGAAACCTACTTGACTAAGAGGTAAGGATAGGGTCGATAAAAGAAACCTATTTGACTAAGAGGTAAGGTTAAGGCCGATAAAAAAACATATTTGACTAAGAGGTAAGGTTAGGGCCAATAAAAGAAACCTATTTGACTAAGAGGTAAGGTTAGGGCCGATAAAAGAAACCCATTTGACTTAGAGGTAAGGTTAGGGCCGATAAAAGAAACCTATTTGACTAAGAGGTATGGTTAGGGCAGGTAAAAGAAACCTATTTGACCAAGAGGCAAGGTAAGGGCCGATGCAAGAAACATATTTGACTAATAGGTAAGGTTAGGGCCGATAAAAGAAACCTATTTGACTAAGAGGTAAGGTTAGGGTCGATAAAAGACACCTATGTGACTAAGATGTAAGGTTAGGGCCGATAAAAGAAACCTATTTGACTAAGATGTAAGGTTAGGGCCGATCAAAGAAACCTATTTGGATAAGAGGTAAGGTTCGGTCCGATATTAGAAACCTAATGGACTAAGAGGTAATGTTAGGGCCGATAAAAGAAACCTATTTGACTAAGAGGTAAGGTTAGGGTCGGTAAAAGAAACCTATTTGACTAAGAGGTAAGGTTAGGGCCGATACAAGAAACCTATTTGACTAATAGGTAAGGTTAGGGCCGATAAAAGAAACCTGTTTGACTAAGAGGTAAGGTTAGGGTCGATAAAAGAAACCTATTTGACTAAAAGGTCAGGTGAGGGCCGATGAAAGAAACCTATTTGACTAAGAGGTAAGGTTAGGGCCGATAAAAGACACATATTTGACTAAGAGGTAAGGTTAGGGGTGGTAAAACAAACCTATTTGACTAGGAGGTAAGGTTAGAGCCGATAAAATAAACCTATTTAACTAAGAGGTAAGGTTAGGGCCGATACAAGAAACCTATTAGACTAAGAGGTAAGGTTAGGGTCGATAAAAGAAACCTATTTGACTAAGAGGTAAGGTTGGGGCCGATAAAAGAAACCTATTTGATTAAGAGGTAAGGTTAGGGCCGATAAAAGAAACATATTTGACTAAGAGGTAAGGATAGGGTCGATAAAAGAAACCTATTTGACTAAGAGGTAAGGTTAGGGCCGAAAAATGAAACCTGTTTGACTAAGAGGTAAGGTTACGCCTGGTAAAAGAAACCCATTTGATTAAGAGGTAAGGTTAGGGTCGATACAAGAAACATATTTTACTAAGAGGTAAGGTTAGGACCAATAAAAAAACATATTTGACTAAGAGGTAAGGTTAGAGCCGATAAAAGAAACCTATTTGACTAAGAGGTAAGGTTATGGTCGATAACAGACACCCATTTGACTAAGAGGTAAGGTTGGGGCCGATAAAAGAAACCTATTTGATTAAGAAGTAAGGTTAGGGCCAATAAAAGAAACATATTTGACTAAGAGGTAAGGTTAGGGCCGATAAAAGAAACATATTTGACTAAGAGGTAAGGATAGGGTCGATAAAAGAAACCTATTTGACTAAGAGGTAAGGTTAAGGCCGATAAAAAAACATATTTGACTAAGAGGTATGGTTAGGGCAGGTAAAAGAAACCTATTTGACCAAGAGGCAAGGTAAGGGCCGATGCAAGAAACATATTTGACTAATAGGTAAGGTTAGGGCCGATAAAAGAAACCTATTTGACTAAGAGGTAAGGTTAGGGTCGATAAAAGACACCTATGTGACTAAGCGGTAAGGTTAGGGCCGATAAAAGAAACCTATTTGACTAAGATGTAAGGTTAGGGCCGATCAAAGAAACCTATTTGGATAAGAGGTAAGGTTCGGTCCGATATTAGAAACCTAATGGACTAAGAGGTAATGTTAGGGCCGATAAAAGAAACCTATTTGACTAAGAGGTAAGGTTAGGGTCGGTAAAAGAAACCTATTTGACCAAGAGGTAAGGTTAGGGCCGATACAAGAAACCTATTTGACTAATAGGTAAGGTTAGGGCCGATAAAAGAAACCTGTTTGACTAAGAGGTAAGGTTAGGGTCGATAAAAGAAACCTATTTGACTAAAAGGTCAGGTGAGGGCCGATGAAAGAAACCTATTTGACTAAGAGGTAAGGTTAGGGCCGATAAAAGACACATATTTGACTAAGAGGTAAGGTTAGGGCCGGTAAAACAAACCTATTTGACTAAGAGGTAAGGTTAGAGCCGATAAAATAAACCTATTTGACTAAGAGGTAAGGTTAGGGCCGATACAAGAAACCTATTAGACTAAGAGGTAAGGTTAGAGTCGATAAAAGAAACCTATTTGACTAAGAGGTAAGGTTAGGGCCGATAAAAGACACCTATTTGACTAAGAGGTAAGGTTAGAGCCGATGAAAGAAACCTATTTGACTAAGAGGTAAGGTTAGGGCCGATAAAAGACACATATTTGACTAAGAAGTAAGGTTAGGGCCAATAAAACAAACCTATTTGACTAAGAGGTAAGGTTAGTGCCGATAAAATAAACCTATTTGATTAAGAGGTAAGGTTAGGGCGGATACAAGAAACCTATTAGACTAAGAGGTAAGGTTAGGGCCGATACAAGAAACCTATTTGACTAATAGGTAAGGTTAGGGCCGATAAAAGAAACCTGTTTGACTAAGAGGTAAGGTTAGGGTCGATAAAAGAAACCTATTTGACTAAAAGGTCAGGTAAGGGCCGATGAAAGAAACCTATTTGACTAAGAGGTAAGGTTAGGGCCGATAAAAGACACATATTTGACTAAGAGGTAAGGTTAGGGCCGGTAAAACAAACCTATTTGACTAAGAGGTAAGGTTAGAGCCGATAAAATAAACCTATTTGACTAAGAGGTAAGGTTAGGGCCGATACAAGAAACCTATTAGACTAAGAGGTAAGGTTAGGGTCGATAAAAGAAACCTATTTGACTAAGAGGTAAGGTTAGGGCCGATAAAAGACACCTATTTGACTAAGAGGTAAGGTTAGGGCCGATATAAGCCGTTTAATGCCGCTACTTTTTAGTGACGAAACTGTACTAAGCCAGGGGAATGATCGACCATGCATATGTTAGGATATCGATTTTCCCGGTTTCTTCGATTTTCAGATTAGATTTTGGAACCGCCCTGGCGATCTTTTAGATTTTGCTCTGCATTTTATTATTCGAATTGTTTTTCTAATGTATCTAGAAGAGCGATAGAAACGAAAATGCCCATTTTTATTTACAAAAATAAATATATATTCTTTCAGACAATCCAGGAACATTTTTTACTGGACATTCAGATGCATTTAATAATGCCGCCAATGTTAATGTTGTAATAGGCAATAACAGTGGATTGCCGGCAGTTGGTGTTATATTTCCTGACGGAGGTAAGTATGCGACTCTGATAATCCTCGAAACGACAATTTTATTATATCATGTATTTTCAGGAAATGTTATTCCCAACCGTTATTGGTTTCTCCCTCATATTTTAGTAATCAAATTAATATAATATATAGTATAGTCCGTTTGACTTCTAGAATTTGTGCCCATAAACTTGAAATTGAAAAAGGCCGCTATTTTCAAATAAATAGAACTGAAAGATTTTGTAAAATATGCAATGATTTAGAAATTGAAGATGAAAACCATTTTCTTTGGCAGTGCGAAAAATATAGGAAAGAAAGAGAAATATTATTTAAAAAAGTATCTTAATATTATAAAAAAAATTTCCAAACTTCCATAATGATACAATGAAATCAAAATGATTACTTAACAGTAGATTGGTGCGAATTAGCAAATTATCAAATTTGTTAAAAATTAGAAAAGAGAGTATATCTTAATACAGTTATGTCATTAAATTGTTATTTATGTTGTTAATTTAGTATATATTGCATATATACATATCCTTATTGATATTGTATTACAATGGGACTTTACCAATTATTGTAATTGCATTTGTGCTAATAAATTATTGTCTATTGTCTATAAATCTTAAGAAACAAATTCTTAGAAATCCAGTTTTCAAATCAAAATTTGCTTTCTAGATGTATATTAATATATGATATATAAGGGTAATAACAATATGCGAACTCTGAGTATTAATAAACAAAAAATGGTTCATTATTAAAAAAGTTATCCAGAAACTGAGCTAATCATTATGGAAAAGGGGCTAAAAGAGACCCAAATAAAGAAATGTGCATATCTGGAGGATATATACCATTCTCTTTACTTGTCATCTGTTTTTTATGTGTTTTTCTTTACTTTGAATTGATTGGAACAAGGGTTTCCTCTATCACACATGTTTTTTGAGTAAAACTTGATTGATTGCAGTAAAACTCGTATAGGAGGAAGAGTTTGTCAAATTGCTGCGGTCGTTTCAAGATGCACATAGCGTAGGCCTTTATTATGTTTTGTATGTCTTGTTGCGACTCTTTATCATGACTTGATGTACTTTAATAAATATTGCAATGACTGTAACTTGATTTAAATTACTTTTTGTAAGTCTTGTCGTGACAATGTGTTATTACTTAATTTACTCTGTGACTCTAGCTTTGACTCTTTGACGGTCTTTGTCATTTCTTGATGTTCTTTACTAAATATTACAATGACTGTATCTTGACTTGAATTACTTTGGTAAGTATAATGCCGTGACTCTGTATCATTACTTAAAGGTATAATGTCGTTAATATATACTTTCAAAACATGAGTATATAACGTCGTGTGGTGAGATTCGACCAGAAAACGTGTAGTTTCGTTGTTTTTTGTGTGTGCAGCAGCATCTTTTACTATGCATGTACCAATTACCGAACTACATGCGCAATGGCACTACATCATGAGTTTAAACTCTCAACGCTTCCTTCAATTCCATCCAATGGCCATGTTGGTGACCTATGGTAATTCTTGTTTTATTATATCATTCGCCACAACTTCTTTCCTGTTTCTTTTTCTAGCAGAATCATGCAGTTAAAATTATCGTATGACGGTGACAACAGGCTTTGCGCATGCATAGTAAAATGTCACCTTAGGGTGTTCGAGATGTGCTTTCTTGAAAATAAAACTAAATGGATGGACTTTTTACTTTAAAAATCGATAATTAGTGTTAATTTATGTTTTTAATGTACTTCTTGAAAAAACCCATAAAACATCACAAAATCAATGACATTATACTCGTACATTTAACTTACTTCTGTAAATCAAGTCGTGACTCTGTATCATTACCTAACTTACCTCGGTAAATCAAGCCTTGATTCTGTGTCATTACTTAACTTACTTCTATACATCAAGCCGTGACTGTATCCTTACTTAACTTACTTCGGTAAACCTATCCGTGATTCTGTATCATTACTTAACTTATTTTGGTAAAGCAAGCCGTGACTCTGTGTCATTACTTAACTTACTTCTGTAAATCAAGCCGTTACTCTGTATCCTTACTTAGCTTACTTCTGTAAATCAAGCAGTTACTCTGTGTCATTACTTAGCTTTCTTTGGTAAATCAAGCCGTGACTCTGTGTCATTATTTAACTTACAATGTACGCCTAGCCGTGACTCTGTATCATTACCTAACTTACTTCTGTAAATCAAGCCGTGCCTCTGTATCAATTTACTTAACTTGCTTTGGCATATCAAGCCGTGACTCTGTATCATTATTTAGCTTACTTCTGTAAATCAAGCCGTGCCTCTGTATTAATTTACTTAACTCTGTGTCATTACTTAACTTACTTTAAGTCTTGTCATTACTCTTCCTCGTTACTTGATGTAATACTTCATGTATTGTGTCTTATGTTATGTTGCCATCTGTTGAATTTCAAACTTGTTAAATCTTGACAATGTTTAGAATCACAATTCACAATCTGCTAATGGTTAAAAATATGTGTACTTCGACGATAAGGGTTGGTTTGTTCTACACGATTTCGGAAAATATTATGTCGATCTCCGCTTGGGTAAAGCAATAGCTGTTCATTTTGCGCTTGCGTTTCCATGAGTTAGCACTTGACAAATCTAGCTCGACGTGTTGTTCTGTTACTAAGCAGACGTCCTTGTCATCTCGTCATAAAGTAGGGCCTGGGTGGCTCAATGAGTCAGGTAGTTGTAGGGCCCGGGTGGCTCAATGTGTTAGGTAGTTGTAGGGCCCGGGTGACTCAATGAGTTAGGTAGTTGGATTACCTAACAACTCATACAAGCCTATCACCAATACGCCGTGGGTTTGCGCCCGGATGTGTAAATAAGGGTAATAACAAAATTACCGAACTCCGAACAATCTTACAAAGGGAAAGTCAAAATTCATAATAATATAAACAGACTAAATCAGTTACAAAAATGGTGCAATCGACTCGCAGCCGTAAGTGATAAAGCTTACCAGTTGCTTGCCCATGGTCGGTGGTTCTCTCCTGGTACTCTGGCTTCTTCCACCACTAAAATTAGTCGCCATGATATAGCTGAAATATTGCTGAAAATGGCGTTAAAACACAAAAAATCAATCAAATCAAATCGTCATAAAGTAACTTGTTCTCTGTCTGTCATGCTATACACTGTATGATAATAGGACATTTCTAACTTCGCATTAATCACTTACTCGAAATCCCTAATTATTTATTTACATGAAGTTTATTATTTTTTCAGTCGGTAGTAATGTTGCTTACTGTGGTAATATATCAGGAGTGAATAATCCAGCAAGTCCATCTTGTTTAAATGCACAGACGGGTATAATTTGTGAAATTAGTCTTGTAAGTATCACAAAATATTTGATTGATTTTATTATTAAAACCAAGGTTCTCCTCACTCAGACATAGGTGACCTTGGTCTATTTTAGTGATACTGTTTATGCCCTTTGGTTTACTTACTCCCAAAACTTTTAAGTTATTTGATTTTGCAACCTTTTCGACTTTGATCGTACTTGATGAAGGTTATTCCAGATACGCTTCGTGCACACTAAATTTGATATCTCCTTTTTCTTTTTTTTTTCTTAAATATATTATGTATAAAGTTCAAGATTATGATTTTTTTATTTTTTTCACCAAAATTGCTAACCCAATAATAAGTGAGAATTTGCATTCTACTTTCACACGTAGAAAGCACTTGCATGGCCGCTTCATTTCTGATTGCTGAGTGAAAATAAGGAACAAACGTAGAGTACCTAAACCAGACGAGAGTATCAATCAAAAGGACGAATTAGATACCATACAACAGCAGGATAGGTTTATGGTGTTTAACAACACTTTCAACAATAGTTCAGTTATATCGTGGTGGTTCAAACGACAGCATGCTCGATATAATATATTATGGGAGAAACCCAACTTTCACGAATATTTCAGTAATATCGTGGCGGTCAGCTTTATTCAATGGTGGAAGAAACCGGATATACCCGATGTTAACCACCGACATGCGCGGATGTTGGGAGTCATAACTTTAGAGCGGTGATAAGGTCTGATTGCACAGCTATATAAATCATACTAAGATAAAATCATGGTAACAGAGAACCATCAAATCCACAACAATAAGCTCATATAATATAAGTAATGATCACATCTTTTCTTTTACAAGTGTAATAACTCAGTTTTATATTGAATATACCTTTCCTTATAGACTGGAGATTGCTTTTGTCCAGCAGGTACAGGCTGAAGTTAACTGCGTTTGTATATCTTCAACAGAAAACAGACAATAACTGGGAAAAGATTTCATTTTTCAATAAATCACCTTGTATTTACTATTTCATGTCAGCCCTGTGTCATGACAACATAGACACTATCAATTTATACAAAAACAAAACAGTTAGTTAAATACTTTCTATGCAAAATCAGAGGCCTTCGTAACATAGCTAAATAGAAGAAGAGTTTGAAGATACCAAAAGGGTAATCAGAATCCGTAAAACGAAGGAGACAACTCAATAGCCAAAAAAAGCAAAAAAACAAAAACAAAAAACATCGAAATGTTCAAATCCTACATTTCCTGGGATGCAAAACGTTGAATTTATCTTATCATTGTATGAAAGGATCCGAAAATTTTCGAACGTCTGATAAAACTGCATGATTTCAACTCTCGCTTTGTATCCCAGGAAATGCATAGGATTTGAACTTTTCGATGTTTAGATCGATAATTGGATGTGTATTAAGGTGCCCAAAGGATAAATTATGTGACAAATCAATGCAAAATGATTAACAAAAAGATCCGTACAAGCGATATGGTGAGAAATTGAAGAGAAATAAAAATAGAAGGAGTTGAAGTGGGTAATACATTGACAGTAAACAAAGTCAGTGGGGCAAAGTTAGTGGCCGGGAGCAAGTCCCTGTGCCTAGATAACACATTGCGACCTCTTGCTAGTAGAACGACAAGTATTAACAAGAATCCCAGCTCCCTGATATCGACTTTGACTCAATTATCTTATTCCAAAATTGTTGTTGAAATAATGATGTTGATATAATTGTCTCAGATAATTGTTATATATATCTTGTACCTGGTCAATTTAGCTCGGATTGATATATAATGGACAACAGTCAGTTACAATATTCCAAAGCGTTCAATCGATGCTGTATTTATAGCCTCCGGGAAAATCATTGCGCCGCTCACAGAGCTTATCACTAACGCCGTGCGCACTAAATTTGATATCTACGTTTTTATGGCAATTTTATTCCGTGGTGTGCACAACATACATTATGCATCTAGTTTCATAAATCAGTGAAAGTTTGCCCTTACTTCAATAGCAAACATGTAGATATCAAATTTACTGCGCACGACGCGTTATTATCAAAAGTTAATAATAAAAGAATAAATTGATACCACAGATGCAGCTAGGCATGCTTCATATCTTGACATACACCTCGAAATTGACAGCAATGACCGGTTAAGATCAAAACTACGTCAAAAGAGATGATTTCAATTTTCCCATTGTGAACTTTCCATTTATATGTAGCAAGATTCCAGAAGCACCTGCATATGGAGTATAAATCGCTCTGATGATCTGATATTCCATTCCAGAGCTCGTGGTTCCGATCAGGATTTCCTTGCAGCTTACGAGGAAGCTACTGAACCAAGAGTTTTTATTGGTCAAATTGAAGTCACCGCATCGGACGTTTACGGTCACCATCTCAGCTGGTTAACCTTTACGAATATCTGTGTCACAAATGACAACGGATATGTTCCACTTGTCTTAATCCCTTCACAGTCCTTTTTTGTAACTAGAGTAACACGATGGGTGCCATTAGTGGATCAGGAACTGTTTTGTCTTCTGAGGCACCTGAGTTATCCCCTGGCTTTTAGTAGGACTCGTGTTGCTCAATCTTTAGTTTTCTGCGTAGTCTTTTGTTGATCATTGTTTGCCCTTTTATCCTTTTGCGTTTGGCCATTGTGCTGTCTGTCCTTCGATTTACGGAATTTTACTACCCCTTTGATATCTTCAAACTCTTCTTAGCAACATAATTATGAATTGAAAGACCAGCTATTAATTATTAACAACATACCACTTGGATTTAACTCTTACTTAAGTTATCATCAACATACTGTTAACCGGTAGTAGTCATTCAATAAACTGACGATTTCCATTTATATGAACAAGAATTTGTTACTATGAAAACCCCGTCAAAGCTCACCAATAAAGGTGTTATAGGACATTTAATGTGAATGAAATGGCAATCTTACTTATGTTTACATGCTGTTTACCCCCTGAGCATGTGAATTCAATCCAAATACATATAATCCTGATCAAGGTTCGAAATTTTACGACCAAAGAGATGATTTCAATTTCCAAATTGTGAACTTCCCATTTATATGTAACAACATTCCAGCAACACCTATCAGGATATCTTTGATAGAGGGTTGCTGCTAACAAGAAAGCTATTGAACCAAGGGTTCCTCTTGGTTTAAGTGAAGTCATCACATCGAAAGTTTACGGTCACCACCTGAGCTGGTTAACCTTTACGGAATATCTGTGTCACAAATGACAACGGATATGTTCCACTTATCTTTATCACTTTCCGACCCTTTTTTGTTTGTGACTATTCAACTGGTTTGTAACTAGAATAACACGACGGGTGCCACTAGTGGAGCAGGAATTGCCTACTCTTCCAGAGCACCTGAGTTCACCCCCGGTTTTTAGTGGTGTTCGTGTTACTCGATCTTTAGTTTTATGTGTATGTTTTGTAGATCGTTGTTTGTTCCTTTGTACTTTTTTCTTTTGGACATTGTGTTGTCTGTTCTTCAATAAACGAATTCTAATTACCCCTTTGGTATCTTCAAACTTTTTTTGCATACAATTTATGATAGAGCTACCTCTCTTTGTTCACGTGTAATTCTTATGAAGAATTAAAATTTAGACCATTGTGTTGTCTGTCCTTCAATTTACGGCTTCTGACTACCTCTTTGGTATCGTCAAACTTTTCTTATCTTCCTTTGTTCAAATTAATTCTTAGAAAATCCCATTCCGATAGTGATATGGATGTACATTAATTTATGGTTCGTCCCACGTGACAATACAGCTGGCATATACTTTAATGAAAGACATAGGATCCCCTATAGGAACGTTTCTGTAAAGTCTGGGGTTTTTGTGGTCAAATAAGAGGTCGGGTGGCTATTTTGGATGTCGAATCGCTCTGAAAAGCAACAACATTTATTGCGGACCTTTGACGAACGATTCTGGCAAGTCTGGTGACTGAATCTCTAGAGATGGAGTCTAAAATGTTTCTGCTAATCAGATGCCAGGTCGGCCATCATGGACTTCTAATCGTTTCAAATAGATACAACACTCCTTCGTGACCCTCAGATGCCTCCTGGGCAAAATTAAGCGACCTAATGATTGCCGTGGTAGTGTTAAAAGGGAATATTGCTTACTGTGGTACATAAACGTTAGAGAACACCGAAGGGGCAATCAAAAATGGAAAATCCAGAGAAACTGGCAACATAGGGTACACAAGATGAAGAAAAACAAAACAAAACACAACACAACATGTGTTGGACACCACTATATGCAATCAAACACAAATAACATAAATAAGACAACTGGAGGTAAAGCCGAACTCAGAACGTAAAGACACATAAACAACACCAAGAAAAACCCGGCAAACAATTTAAGAAGAATTTCTACTATCTACGTACGAGGTTATTTGTAGGGTAGCGAGAATGGCCGAGTAGTTACGTAGATAGTAGAAATTCTTCTTAAATTGTTTGCCGGAAGTTAAGTTAAGTTAAGTCGCACAAAAATATAGTCCACCAAAATTCAATATGGAAGACATACTAAGTAAATGCAAAATTAATTAAAACTTTAACTTGTATCCATGAAAATAATTGAAATATAGAAAATTGTTTAAATATAACTTTATCAAATTTTCATGTAACTGACATGTGAAAAGTAGTGCGATTTATACGCCTAATGCATACAAGGTTATTTGTAGGGTAGCGAGAATGGCCGAGTAGTTACGATTGCAGTTTTGGGTGAAGACATTTTTTCTCTGAAATGTCAATTTGGAATACGGCGGCACCTTTACTATAAGCTATTCATGCATGTTTCAAGTCGAAATATGTTCCCAACAATTAGAAATCTGCAAATCCGTGTGCATGTTTATCGTCCTCGTCATTGTTGTGGAAACTTATCAACTTTTGGTTGTTTTGTTCCGATGACTTGTGGAAACTGATTAACTTTCGGTTGTTTTGTTCCGATGATTGACGATCATGATCTCGTGACGAAAAGATAAACAATCATGGATGCTGAGGTACATATGTAAGAACGCACACATTCCTGACAATGATTATTGAGGAATCTGTCTGTGAACCATTTTGTGTTGATGCAATTATTCTTATGTGGTACACACGGAATATATTTTTACTTGCATCTGACATTTTTTTCATCAACTGAACAGTGCACATGAGCGATAATCTCCCCGAAAGAGTGCAAATCTTGGGTCACGCGCATATCATTTGCATTACTGTACAGGAAAACAGAATTATCTGCTATCAAATATTTTGCGATTTGTTCTTAAAATCTGCTTTTCAGAGGATTTTTAATGTTATGCAGTTGATTTTAGGTAAAATTAAGTGACATATTAAGTGAAAATATTTAATCCAAAAATTCCACGATATTTGCCTTTCATATTATTTTAAGACAAATTTGTGCAAATTATCATTTATTTAAGCATTACAAAGGGTGTGTATACTTTAATTCCTATAATTAAACGAGACTTACCTTGGTTAAAGTCGAAGTTTGATTGGAGTTTTATGAGTCATGATACTCACTGAGGTATAAAATGAGATAGTGCTGCGCAGCTCCGACCTTCAGTTTTCAAATTAAGGATTTTTTGTTGAAATTTAAGCATGAAAACCTACATGTGATAATAATGAAAAATACAGTTTAACATTAGCATTCCATCAGAGCATAGAATACATGTATGTATACACATATACTGCATGACGAAATAAAACACAATATTAAATATTCCTCCTCTCATGGGAGGGATGGTGGGCATTT
Organism: Bathymodiolus brooksi; assembly: GCA_963680875.1. Taxonomy (NCBI): domain Eukaryota; kingdom Metazoa; phylum Mollusca; class Bivalvia; order Mytilida; family Modiolidae; genus Bathymodiolus; species Bathymodiolus brooksi. The sequence goes on along the minus strand of OY804590.1, from coordinate 24,840,397 downwards.
TATACCTCAGTGAGTCTCATGACTCATAAAACTCCAATCAAACTTCGACTTTAACCAAAGTAAGTCTCGTTTAATTTTAGGAATTTTATTTCGACTTGCTCATTTCCGGTATAAAATGAGACTTTAAAGAGAATTTTACAAAAAATCCACTTAAATAAGGGTTATAACAAAATTACCGAACTCCGAGCAATCTTACAAAGGGAAAGTCAAAACTCATAAGTATATAAACAGACAAATTCAGTCAACAACCGGAAAACTGTGAAAACCATAATGATCCTGACTTGGTACAGGCATTTCTAAAGAAATGGTGGGTTGAATCAGATTTTAAAGTGCCAAACCTCCCCCTTTCATTACGGCTCAAAGTTTCCGGCTGTCACTATAACAGTATTTATAACAATACTTGAACAAAACAGGTAAAACAGTTGTCATAACAGCACCAAACTCGGTGAAGTGAATGTCATAAACAAGCCAGAAAAGTCAAGTAATAATTAAGCTTACTATTATTACTGCTTCAGTACCCCTTTCTGCAAAGTCATCTTTCGCAATCTTCTTATCATAGAATTTAGCGAATGTCTTGAAATTAGACCATCCTGCTTTCTTTTAGATTTTATCAATTGGGACTGCATTAGATTTTGTTTTGGAAGTTGAAGCCGATCTTACACTGTGTGAACCGAATATCTTAGTATTTATTCCAGAACGGTTTAAAATCACCTTTATCCATCTAGAAATTGTGTCCTTAGTAACATTCTTGTGATGTTTCACATAACTTAATAAAAGTCTAGAAATTGACGAATCACGCATCTTCTTAGTGCGAATTAAATATTCTTTTAATACTATATATATACACAACCTCCTCTCTGGGGGGTAAGCTTTACAACTAATAACTGGCTCCTTATCACCTGGACGACTTTGTTTCACTAAATCGTCAATTTTAAAAACAAATTCTGACTTAAGTTTATGTACATTGTTCAAGCAAATCAAATGAATTGATTGAATTCGAGTTGCCTTTGTCAAAGCAAGTAGCATCGTTAACTTCAGCGTTTGATCTTTTAAGCTTATAAACTTTACTGGCGATAAAGTCCTTAATAAATTCAACACTAACTGAACATCCAATATGCAAGTATATTTCGGTCTGCAAGGACGGAGATTGAACACGCCTCTTAAATATCTTATGATTAACGGATGCTGGCCAACTAATATTGAGTCAAATTTAAGCCCTAGGGCTGATAATGCACTCCTGGCTATATTAATACTGCTGTAGCCTAAACCTTTTTCGAACAAACTGCTTAAAAATTCGATAACATTTGCTAAAGACGCTTCAAATTGAATAATTTTCCTTTTGCTACAGTAGACAAACCATTTTTGATGAATGTATCATACTGTTTTTTCGTGGAATGTTTCCATGATGACATGAGAATATTTGTTGATTTCTCAGAAAGTCTTATACTTTCGAAATATTTCCTGATACTCGACATGTAAGCAGAGTAAGTTTTTTGCCCAGCGGATGCTGTTGGTCTCGATGAGGTAATGTTAGTACATTTTTCTTTCTGCTGATGACTATAGGATTGTTTGTCACAATTTCCATTAACGCCGGAAACCAAAGTTGTGTTGGCCAGTAAGGAACAATTATCATTCCCGATGCTTTGTCTGTTTTGATTTTTCGAATGCAACGATTCAGTAAGCTGAAAGGAGGAAATAAATATATAAAATAAAATTTCCCCCAATCTACAGTAAAAGCATTTATGAACTCTGACTGAGGGTCAGGTTTCCATGAACACAATTTTTCAACCTGAAAATTCAACCTTGAGGCAAAAAGGTCAGATTGCACACAGTTTGTTAAAACATTTCTGATGCAATTTCCACTCTAATTGGTCATTAAACTTCTTCGATTTAAAATCTGCTAAAATATTTTGTTTCCCAGGTATATGGGAGCATGAAAGCCATATTTTGTTCTTGATGCAAAATAACCAAATTTGTTTGCCCACCTTATTACATGGAGTTGATTTAATACCACCTATTTTGGTAATGTAGCTTACAGCAGTGGTGTTGTCACAAAGAATCATGATATGGTTATTACTTATCTCGGCAGTGAAAGATTTGAGTGCTAAGAATATAGCCATCATTTCTAGAGTATTTATGTGATTGTTTTGTTCTTCTGCTGACCACCTGCCACCTATTCTAATGGCTCCAAGAACAGCGCCCCATCCTCTCATGGAAGCATCTGTTGTTATCGTGATTATTTGGTAATTCGTGCCTTATAACTCTTTTTTGTTTATAAACATTGGTGAACCACCAATTTGACTCTTCTCTCATGTTAGATGTGATTTTCATAGGTGCATCAAAATTACCACATGATTTTATAAGAGCAATAATTTTCGCTTTCACAATTTCACGATAGTACAATCTAGCATGGTCGACAGCTGAAAAACTTGAAACAATCAACCCTAATACCCTACCAACCTCTCTAATTTTGCTGTTTGCTTGCTTAGTAATCTGTCCCATTCATTTGCTATGATTTTTTTTTTCTCTTGTGGTAGTGAAACCGTTATTGTGTCAGAGTTGATTATTTTCCCAAGAAAAACAATCTCTTTTGATAAGGTGTCCACACAAATGTCAAGCATATTTGTTTATCAATGTGTCACGTAAAAGTGTCTTTGACATTTACTTCACTGAGCTTGATGCTGCTTTGACAACTGTTTTACCTGTTTTGTTCAAGTTGTTATAAATACTGTTATAGTGACAGCCGGAAACTTTGAGCCGTAATGAAAGCGGGAGGTTTGGCGCTTTAAAATCTGATTCAACCCTCCATTGCTTTAGAAATGCATGTACCAAGTCAGGGTCATTACGGTTTTCACAGTTTTCCGGTTGTTGACTGATTTTGTCTGTTTATATACTTATGAGTTTTGACTTTCACACCCGTCGAATAAGTCAAGCACATATATTAACATACGCTTTTCAAGGCTAGTTAACGTCACGATATGGCTTTTAATCGAATGGTTTCAATCTGTGTGATGAAAGTAAAAGAAAATACAAATTAATTTTTTTGTATTGAATTAATCTTCAAAGAGGTAATTATATGTAATTATGCTAAATCAAATTTGCAAGTTTATTTGAAGTTTTTATGAATGTATTGTCAACATACCAATTAATCAGGTATTGTCTTAAACCGTTATATAAACATGTCTAGTGTCACAATTATACATAGGTATAATCACCAACACCTGTAAATTGAGGCTCTTTCAAGGAAATTCTTTTTTAAATATAATTTATTTTTACAAAAAAAATAAAGGCAAATGTTGCTGTATTACAAAAAAAAAAAAAAAAAAAAATACACGAGTTTCCGTTTTGAAAATATATGAAAACAGCATATTTTAAACTCTAAGTGAAAATATAAATACATATAAAATAATTAAAATTAATTAGAAATAAAATAGACTTAAATTAGATTGTTTCCCTGCTATTGCTCAAACCCTTGAGCACTTTACAAAACTGCCAAAACACACATACACCAGACCAGAAGAAGCTGATGTAACATCTTTGCTAAATTCCATTTGCAACTTTGATTTTGTCGTAACCATTGTTATTGTTCAAATGTGCCTGGCTTTTAAGAAAGGGACCAGCAGATCACTAGATTTAGATTAAACTTATTTTATTGTTAACTATATAACATTTGGATCGGACACAAGTTATTCCAACTTAAAAAGATCCTCTACAAGATCACTACAAGAAAGATCACTAGACATAGGCAGAGCCATAAAAAGCGTAAATTTAATTCAGAGCTCACTAGACGGCAGAGCAAATGTTGAACAATTCAACCACCAGTGTTTTGAGAGGAGTGCTAAAATATGTGAACCGCTAGACAGTTAGGTTAAAAAACCTAGAATAAGCGGGAGACAAATAATGAGAGATAATGTTGAAGCAGAGAGTCCGGAAGACTACTTTAGGAAGTCAATAAGTGTACCTTTTCTCTACTGTACGCTAAATGAAATGAAAACAAGGTTTACCTACCTACACGCCAGAACCGCTTTGGGACTACAGTTGGTTCCATCAATTATTGAAAATATTGCTGCATAACTGAGCCCCCCCCCCCCCCATCAACAGAGTCTCTGGATCCGCCCCTGGATGATTTCATTCTCATTATTAGCATTTGTCATTGTTTATGTCCATCATTTTATTCATATCTGAGTAATCGATGAAGTAAACCACAGAAACATATAGATAAAAACAAACAAACATAATCGACCGATAACGACATCTTCTGGATTCAAGATATGATAATACTATATGATCATAATACTTACTTTTTGTCGTCGCCTGTATGTCAATCATGCCTAAGTGACTTGTACCGGAAGCTGACGGAACATTTTCGACCGGAACTCTTTGACGACAGTGATAACGGTCCTGTATTAATATATCAAATTACTTCGGGTTAGGTTTCGTTTATTGTGCTTAACGCCACTTTCAATAATATTTCAGTCATATCGTGTTGGTCAGTTCTATTGGTGGAGGAAACCGGAGGACCCGGAAGAAACAACCGATCTACCATAGGATACCATAGGAATTACAGTTGACGCTGGCATGTTGCCACTATGTCCGCCTCTAAATCCACATCATTGATGCGCGACTTTACGTCACTTCCGGAATTAGAGTTTATGTTTAAGTTTCCCGTAAAGTCATATTTGCACTCTTGGTGCTTCTAGTGCTCATCTAGGCCGATTTAAAACTGCTTAACTGTTTTTGCCTGGATAACTGATTCTGGGAGGCTATTCCATATTTCAACAATTGTAACGACGGAGGTATATATTCTCACATTCAGTCTACTTGTTTTTATCTTCATCTTCTTGCTATGTCCCCTTGTATTTGAAGTTGTGTTTAGCTCAAACATATCCACTGTTGTTAGAGGATCATAAATACCATTTATTATTTTAAATACTTCAATCATATCTCCTCGCATTCTTCTATTCTTCAGAGTGGGCATCTTGAGTTTCTTCAGTCTTTCGTTATACTCCATGTTTTTAAAGTAGGTACTTGTTTGGTGGCTCTTCTTTGTACGTTTTCTATTTTATCAATATCCCCCACTTTAAATGGAGTCCAGACTGCTTCCGCGTATTCAATATGAGGTCTAACCAAAGTTTGGAATAAATATTTGAAGCTTTGTTCATCTAAATGTGCATAAATTCTTCTGATTAGTCCCATGATGCTGTTTGCTTTGTTCACCTGATTTTGTATATGTTTGCTAAAGGACAAATTTTCATCTACAAGTGCTCCTATGTATTTTTCTCCGTCAGATTGCTCTAACTCAATTATGTTGCCATCGTTGTCATATAGATAATAGTGTTTTGTTCCTTTGTCCACGCATTTATTGGCAACTGACATCACTTTGCATTTGTTACGATGGAATTGTAATAGCCATGTATCTGACCAACTTTGTAAACTATCTAAATCTGCTTGAAGCATTTTCTCATCATTTTCCTCTCGGAATTCTCTGAAAATGTTCGCATCTTCAGCTAACATGTAGGTAGATGACTCTACCATCTCTGGCATGTCGTTAATGTAGATGACGAAGAGCATAGGGCCAAGAAAACTACCTTGTGGTATCCCGCTTGTGACATGATGGCATTTGGACTCAGTGCCATTTACAATTACTTTTTGTATTCTGTTGCTAAGAAAACTTTCGGCCCACTTAATTACCTTCTCACTTATTTTATACCTATGCATCTTATGCAGAAGTCTTCTATGTGGTACTTTGTCAAAAGCTTTCATAAAATCCATATATACTGAGTCAATTTTCCCACCCTTGTCAGAATTTTGGTCCACTCATCCATAACTTTTAGGAGTTGTAGGGTTGTTGATCTCCCAGAGATGAAGCCAAACTGCTCATTGCCGAAGAGCTTATTAGCTGACATGTGCTTTACTATAATTTCCCTTACTAGTTTTTCCATGGTTTTGCAGATTACGCTGGTCAGACTGACTGGTCTATAATTTCCTGGTTCTGCCTTGTCTCCTTTTTTGAATAGTGCAGTGATGTTCCCTTCTTTCCACAGTTGAGGAACCAAACCTTGGCACATAGACGAATTAAATATAATTGTTATAGGCTTTGATATTGTTGCACTAAGCTCCATGAGCATTTTAGGGTGAAGACCATCTGGACCAAATGATTTGTTTACATCCAGATTTTGTAATAATTTTAATATTTCACTTTCTTTGAAAGTTTTCTCTATGCATTCCTGCTTGACCTCTATAGGATGCATCAATGGTAGATCTCCCTCCCGTTCAATTGTGAATACGCTACTGAAGAAGCTAGCCAGGACTTCCGCTTTTTCCTTATCTGTTGTCGTTTTCCTTTCTTCCCCTTCTTCTGACTTAAATTTGAGCTATGATATACCAGTGTTAGTTTTCTCTTGGAGTTAGCATATTTCCAAAAAATCTTGGGATTGCTATTAGCATTTACTGCAATTTCTTTCTCCATATTAGCTTTTGCTTTCCTGATTGTGCTTTTAACTTGATTTCATGTTTTGGCGTATTCCTGATACTTTTTGTCCCCAGTTTCTCTGTATCTAGTCCAATATCTATGATTCTTTTTAATCTTCTGTATGGTTTTAGCATCCAGAGTAATATAGTTGTGTTTCCTAGCTTTGTTGCTGGCTTCTGTATTCATATGTGGTATATATTTGTTTTTTGCCTCATTGAACTTGGTCATAAAAATGTCAAACTGCTGCCCAGCATTTGTTCTTTTAATATATCATTCCAGTCACACTGAAGAAAGGTATTCATATTAATGTATTCCGCTTTGAAGTAATTCCTTCTCTCCGTTTTACATGATTTTTCTTCACAATAGCATTTGAGTACAAATTCAAGGCTACAATGATCGCTGTTTCCAAGTGGGCTGGTGTAATTTAACTCTTCTATCATATTCTCATCAGTTGTCAGTATTAGGTCCAGTGTGCTTGGTTCACAATTTTCTCTCATTCAAGTGTTTTCCATGACATGTTGGAGCAGATAGCTATCTCTGATACTTTCTACGAAGTTTTAACTATTTTTGTCACCCTTGGTTGACCAGTTGTTCCAATCCATTTTAGGGAAGTTAAAATCCCCCATTATCGTGATATGTGAGAACTTCTTTTCCTTTGATACCGTAGTTAATAGCTTGTTAAGTTCATCTAGGTTTTCTGGACTACTACTTGGACTTTTATATATGCAACCAGTAACAATATATCATTGTTGTTTAGCCTAATATGTGCCCATACACTTTCTTCCTAATTTCACATTGAATTTTATTTCTTCTGATTTCAGCTTCTTATTAATATATAATGCTGCACCTCGTTTGCTAATGTTTATTGATTCACTTAGGAATAGTCCATAACCTTCCATTTGTAGTTCTGCTTTCCCAGGCAAATATCTACAATTTTTGGAAAAAAATTATGTTATCCCAATCACTTCATAACTATTTTTTCCATCCTGTATTCTTGTTATCAATTCACCCAGTTTGTTTGGCAAACTGTCTGCATTTGTATAAAAACATTCTATGCCATTAAAATCCATCACCTTATTTACATTGGTTTCTGTTAAAACTTGACTATTTACAGTGTTTTTGGAGCATCTTACTCCTTCTACATTCTTTTTGCCGAGTCTGATTACATTCTTTATCGTCTGTTTATTTGTACCAGTTATTGCTATATCTTCTACTTTTCTCTCTTTTGGTTCAGTTTTCTTCGACTCTTCGGCTCTAAATATTATAATATTACTTTTTCGAGCCATACTTTCTTTGAATTCTTCCTACTGGCTTGTCAGTGTCCCGTCCTGGTCGTTTCCACCTGTGGCGACACTCTCTTTGTTTTCCTCGATCAAGGCTTTAACTTCATCTAGGTCAACCTTTTTGTTTAGTTTACTCTCCATCTCATCTAGCCGTTTTTCGTACTTACTGAAGTATTTGTTGCACCTCTCCTCTACTTCCTTCTCAATTTTGAGATTCTTCATTGTTTTTTCCTCACAAGTGGGGCAATACCAATATAGGTCAGAGCGTTTAGTTAGTAGTTTATACTCTGTGCTGCTTAATTTGACACAGGAACGGCAAAAATGTTTTTCACAATATTCACACTCTAGCACCTCTGCTTTATCCTCTGTGAATTTGACCGAACAAACCTTAAATGTCCACCCCTCTGTACTTGATGCATTCCCCTAGGTTGAGGTTACTGAACCCTTACGTGACATGGTTCAAATTCCAACAGGGCTTCCCTATTGCACAATCTGAAATCTAATGCCTTAGTTCAAACCCAGCAAGGCTTCCTTGCCTAATAGTATGTTAATATGATGTTTTTAGTTGTTGTTCTTGTATTATATCTGATGTGCAAGGCTTCCTTGCATAAGCTGCGCTAGCAATTTTTATTTTGTGCAAAACAAGGCCTCCTTGTTTTGGTATTTTTATTTGTTCTTGTATTATATCTGATGTGCAAGGCTTCCTTGCATAAGCTGCGCTAGGAATTTTTATTTTGTGCAAAACAAGGCCTCCTTGTTTTGGTATTTTTATTTGTTCTTGTATGATATCTTATGTGCAAGGCTTCCTTGCATAAGCTGCGCTAGAAATTTTTATTTTGTGCACAACAAGACTTCCTTGTTTTGGTATTTTTATTTGTTCTTGTATGATATCGTGCAAGGCTTCCTTGCAAAAGCTGCGCTAGAAATTTTTATTTTGTGCAAAACAAGGCTTCCTTGTTTTTGTTATTTTTTATTTGTTCTTGTATGATATCTTATGTACAAGGCTTCCTTGCATAAGCTGCGATAGAAATTTTTATTTTGTGCAAACAAATCTTCCTTATTTTAATCAATATATGTTTCTAATGTTGAGTTCCTTGTATTAGAATTTTAAGTAAACCTACGGCAGCAGTCTGGTCTTTGTGTATTTATTGACAGGGTTTCCCTATCTGAACTCTATTTAGCCTTATATATAGATATATATATATATACGTCTGAAAATTAAACCAAACAGTGTTAGAATTAGATTTTAGAGCTGTCAAATTTTTGTTCTTCCCTCGACGGGATTTGAACCCACACCATTGATACACTGCAGCACCATTCGCTTAACCTTACGTCCAGCGCCCTAAACCACTCGACCATATCCACTCCCTACTGGGGCAAGGCTTCCTTGCCGAATATACAAGTATAAGTTATAAAGTTACTGGGCAAGGCTTCCTTGCTTTTTGTACTTACCAATTGGGGTCAAGGCTTCCCTGTCCCACTACACACACGAATCGGTCTCTGCTGCTATTTATGTTGTTAGTTCTATTACCCTAAGCAACCACAGTCTAGCCAATGCTCTTACTGGATGTATGCCATCAGAATATACATTCCGGTTCTTTCTATAGCTTGTGCGTTCCGCCCCGACTCCCATTCTTGACGCAATAATGTCTTGTGATATTCAAGGTGTACCACAGTTTCTATTAATTAGTCTGAGGTGGTCATTAAAATAATCAACCATACAACAAACTTGATTGTCAGCTCTAGATGCAGCTATGGCATTCCTCTAATAGTGCTTATTTGTTGCAGTTTTACTGTTACTATTAGTTATCTTAAATTTGTTGAACCTAGTAATAGAGTAATATGGGCACTCTAGAAACACAACTGTTGCCTCTGGGTTAGCCTGTGAGAGTCTACTCTTTAAAGTTCTATACTTGCTTATTGCAAATTCAATTTTTTGATAGGGATAGGTATTAACACTAACATACTTCCCTTTCCCCCCCGTAATATCACAGGTTCCAAGCCACACTATGACGATAGGTCTCTTCGCCTTCTTCACTGCACTTTTCACTTTATAATAATGAGAATCATTGTAATTATTGGCTCCACTTTTAGCAATCACACTAATTTTCTGATTAAGTCTATCGTTCAGCACATCTCTCAGGGAGAAACCCTTACTGTCACTGAATATTATAGTCTCTTGGGATAGTTCTGTGTTTTTATACAGTCTATAGAGCTTTTTGAATTCCTTATTGATTTTGTTCAACGACAATTTTGTTTAACTAAAAATGTATGTAGTTTGGATACAATTTTAAACAAATGATGAATTTTCCCGAGACAAAATATACAATTTTAAACAAAAATTTGCATTTTCCTGCGATAAAATATAATCCTAGATAATTATCCGAGTCCACTTTTCACATTTGCCATGAACTATGATTTGATGGTCACAAATTTCGGCGATTTATAGCGATAAGGGAACGATCATTTAACTTGAGGGGTGAGGGGGGGGAATATGTTTTTTTTTCTAAAAAAATATTCTGATTCCCAATGTTGCTGAAAATAATATACTGATTTTGGTGGAGGAAAAAAATCTGATTCAGAGTTTTTGTCATATAACCTAATGTCAAATTCTGGAAAAAAAATTCGCGCTTTGCGCGACAAAAAAAATAAATATTCTAACTCTCGTGTTGTCCGAAAAAAAATTTCTGAACGAAACAAAAAACATAACCTCCCCCCCCTTCAAGTTAAATGGTTGGTCCCAAACAAATTCAAATTTTTCCTCAGAAATTTTAAGCGTCCATGCTACCGAAAGTGACGATCTGTCGCAAGTCACTAACAAACTTTATTACATAATGTTGTATCGAGTACACAGAGCCATGAGCGGGGTTCGAATTCTCGACTTTAGTGGTTATGGGCACTGATTGCACAGAAAGTTGTAAATCCAACTACCATACGATCACGACGGCCCCGAAATTACTTCGAAATGATGTCCAATAGTTGTCCGACAATACACACGTCAGAAGTAAATTATATCGGGAATTGATCACGACTTTGTTTATACCGCCAATGACGGGTGTCACCATTGGAGTAGGAACTGCTTACCATTCCGGAACACATGAGTTCAACCCCGATTTTAGTGGGGTTCGTGTTGGTCGATCTTTAATTTTCTGCATAATGTTTTGTAGATAGTTGTTTGTCCTTTCTTAACCATTGTGTTTTCTGTCCTTCCTCGATTTACGGATTCTGATTACCCCTTTGACATATTTAACCTCTTCTTCATATTAGAGAAGGTAATAATCAATCAATGTTAACTTGTTCTCATCACAAAAATAGCGGAAATACTGCTTTCTCCATTGCAATTAAACAACAATCAAATTATCTATACAGTATTTATCTAGATTGGTTTAATACTACAGTACTATTGTTGAATTAGTAAGAAAGAGCATCGATGTAAATGAACATGATAAATCATCAAATTTAAAACTTAAACAAATTAAAGGAAAGCTACAAACATTTTATTGCCGTTCTGCATTCCACAGTCACAGTAGGGTTTTCAATAATCATCATAACTCATACCCTAAAATGAGTGTTAAATGGCACCTAGCCTTTCGGTCTGCAGTTGGTTTACGTCCTTACGGTTTGTGTTGGTTTCGTGTTGTTTAATTTTTAGTTGATGTTTACACCGTTTTGTAGATCATTGTTTGTCCTTTTGTCCTTTTTCTTTTGGCCAATTCATTGTCTTTCATTTGACAGCTTCTGATTTCCTCCTTGGTATCTTCAAACTTTTCTTCAGAAATAATAATTGATGGTCACATCAGATTGCAACATAATTGTGAATCTTCTATTAGAACCACTCATAGATGAATCCTGTTGTCTTGGTCCAAATATCGCAATAATTTTGCTTCCTTTTACGATTTTTACTATTGGATTTTGGAACTGTTCCGACACCGTGTGGTATTTTTTGTTTTTCATTTTTTAGTACATGTGTATGTTTTTTTTCTCTCTCTCCAAATTTTCAATAATCAGAAATTATTATGTACTGTGATGTGGTGGCCATATTGAATTGAATATAGGACGAACATGAAACGTGCAGGCTATTTTTAAAACTATTCCTTGGAAAGTTTTGGTTCTACTAATCGCCATGTAATTCCATTGAGTAAACGTGAGTAAGTGAGTGATTGTTGTTTAATGCCAACTCGGCAATTTTTCAGCTATAGCATGGCAAGAACAAGTTAATTTTCAATGAGATGATGATGAAGTCTGCTTTGTACTAGACCAACATACTGAGTTGAATTTTTAGTTCACCTTGCCAAAGGCAATGTTAGCTTTTCCCATCACTTGGCGTCCGTCGTCCGTTAACTTTTCATATGTTAAATCTTCTCCTCTGAAACACCTTAGCCAAATGAACTGAAACTTGGTAGGAAGCATCTATGGAAGGTCCTCTATAAAGATTGCTCATTTCGTCTAATCCGTTAACAAACATGGCTACCACAGGCAATTCTTGTTTCTGATTGGCCGATTTTTTTTAATCTTCTTCTCTGGAACCGTTTGGCCAAATGAATCGAAACTTGGTAGGAAGCATCCATGGAAGGTCATCTATAAAGATTGCTCATGTTGTCCAGATCCGATAACAAACATAGCCACCACAGGAAATTATTGTTTCTGATTGGTTGATTTTTGAAAAAAAAATCTTCTCCTCTGAAACCGCTTGGCCAAATGAATCGAAACTTGGTAGGAAGCATCCATGGAAGGTCATCTGTAAAGATTGCTCATTTTGTCCAGATCCGATAACAAACATAGCCACCACAGGCAATTATTGTTTCTGATTGGTTGATTTCTAAAAAAAATCTTCTCCTCTGAAACCGAATAGCCAAATGAATCGAAATTTGGTAGGAAGCACCTATAGAGGGTTCTGTATAAAGTTTGTTCAAAACAGAATGAAAGGTGAGCGACACAGGCTCACCCTCTAGTTTATAGTTCACTGAAACAACAGTCCGTGGATAGACACGTCGCCCCATTCGGACACATTATCCTGATTCTGAGCCAACCAATCTTTGCTCTTTCTCCTTAATGCTGGTTGCTTAGGGGTGAAGCCAAAAAATACCAATGTTATAGTCTTTAGTTTGACCCCATCGGTGCTCGAACCCACGATTTACCTCACTCGAGGCGAGTACGCCAACCAATACACCACCGATGAGGTTGACGGAGTAAATGGCTAAACAAAACAAAAATGTTAAAATACAGTCATAACAGACAATTTATTTCAAAATAATCCTCATACATCAAACAAACATTTGCTCTATCAACTTAACATAACACTATAACTCAAGCAAGCAACATGTTGTCAATAAGAATGGGGAATTTCCGAGGTCCTACAAAAATAGAACCCATTCACTAAAAATAAACTGAGAAAGAAACAAGTTGTCAATAAGAATGGGGAATGTCCAAGGTCCTACTAAAATAGAACCCATTCACTTAAAAATAAACTGAGAAAGAAACAAGTTTTCAATAAGAATGGGGAATGTTCAAGGTCCTACAAAAATAGAACCCATTCACTTAAAAATAAACTGAGAAAGAAACAAACAGCAACTTCTGAAATTTATGATGAAATGATGTATAATTTTATCCAATATTTCAGAAATAACTACATTGTGAAACAGGTTACACAGTGCTTGTCATTCCCTCTATGTTTTCAATGTAATGTTTAAGTTACATTTGTAATTGAATATTCTTGACCATATAAATGTAATACATGTACAATTTGCTTGACTTAAATTTGAAAAAAAAAATCCTGTATATTTTAAGAGAAACAATGTTGTGTTTTAAATTTTGCTAAGTTAACAATAAGTTTTCATTTCAAGAAAACATTTTTTTCTAAGTTTAATTTCAATTTAGAAAAAAATGACATGACCTGATTAACATCCGAGATCTCAAAGGTCAAGAATTCCCAAACATATTGTTATCATTAGTTAGTTTTTATTGAATTCTGTATTTAAAAAATAATGAATCCAAACACAGATATTGTGGGCACTTAACATTACAAAAACAGCACCCCCCCCCCGCCCCTCCTTACACCATTCATGGGGGGTGACAATCTGAAGAAATAGTTTAAATAGTATGCTTTGTCACATGAGAGTTCAGTTGCAATGGGCAACCATTGAAATAATCTTCAACATCATGAAGACGGTAATATTTTGGCAGAAGCAGAAAAAGAGTAGAAGTCATATATGGAGTAAAATAGACCCCCATCCAAAACATCAACATATTCAAAGACATTACAAAATGTGCATCTAATCAAACAATAGGCTAGTCTAAAAAAAAGGCTATGTTAACACATTTCTTAGTTTTAGAACCGAATGGATCATGGGTCAATTATATACAAAAAGAAAATGGAAATGTCAGTTCTAGATATATTTTATACAATTATGTAACAACTGACATTTGCTTGGTGTAAAGAGAAATCCCATAATGTCAAAGGTTCTAAAACTGCGAACTAACTACTCTAAATTCACAAAGTAATGCATGCATTAATTAATGTGAAACCTGCCCCTAGATCTGTGGTGAAAATGTCAGCAGTATTTGTCTTAATTTTTTTCATCTACTTGTACAAAATCCAAATTTAGAATAATTTTCTATTTATTCAAACAAATTCTTTCATAATTTTCACTTGTCCGAATCCAGTTTTACTTGTAGCGGGCTTCGGGCAAGTGGGTTATCGCGAAGATTGTGATAAGTTAAACTAGGGCCACTGTCTTGTTGAAAAAAATCAACTCTAGATGTCTGACTGATGGCAGATACTAAGTAATGTTATTACACTTTCGTTCTTCTTTATTGTTTTGATTTACAAATATTTTTCCAAATGCGAGGTTTTGTTTGATTTTATGGTGCTTAACGCCAGTTTCAACAATATTTCAGTTATATCATGACGCCAGTTTTATTGGTAGAGGAAACCTGAGTACCCAGAGAAAACCACCAACCTGCCGCAAGTCACTGATGTGTGTTTGAATAATACGATCTCAGTCCTGTTGCATTTTTCCTATCAATAAAAACATCACACTAATTTGTGAATTTACAGTATTTGAACAAATTTAACATATACTTGAAATCAATACAACATTTTAAGCTGCTTAACAAAAGTTAACATTAACAATAAAAGTACTAAATAATGATATTCATATCAACTGAATACTCATTACAGTAACTTGGTCAAAGCAGGTAAGTAAATGATGACATTCTTCTCCGATGATGATCAAGGTACATTCCTCATTTGATGAATTTTTACTCAGGTTTCTTCTGCACTGTCCCTACATACATTGTTGATACCCCCTAACCCCTCAATGTGACAATAAATCTGAGGATTCAATGTCCATGCAGTGTCTTTAGTCAAAAATATATACCCTCCGCCTCTCCCCCCCCCCTTGAAATGGAATTTTACAATGCTTTCAAACTCAAAATGACCAAGTACAGTGAAACCTGTCTAAACCGAAGACCTGCCTAAACCAGACAGACTTTACAGTCCCATCTACCAAATGTCAATGTAATTTGACCCTGTGTAAACCAAGCACCTGTCTAAACTGAACAAATTATTCAGTCCCAAAGGGGTTCGGTTTAGACAGGTTTGACTGTATTTTATTTACACTGCTGTACTTTACGTAAAGACAAATGTATATGATTAAAAGGGACAGTCAATGTCATAAATACATCTCATCAAATGAGAAGTTACCTGTCCCTGCATAATACATCTCTATTACGAGAACTCCGATGTTGTTTCATTGCATTAATAAAATCAATGTTCTAATTAACTGACACTTGGTACGAATCGAGTCAATTCTGTCAAATTCTACACTGTGCATTAAAAAACATTGTAAGTTATACTGAAAACCATGAGTTATCTCCCTTCACTAAATTACATTAAAACTTTTTTGTTGCATTATCTCCCTTACAATAATAATTATCTCCCATGTAAAAATAATCATCTCCCTTACAATAATAATTATCTCCCTTGTAAACATAATTATATCCCTTGACAAAAATAATTATCTCTCTTGTCCAAATAATTATCTCCTTTGTCAAAATCTATTATGGATAAAAGGTCAAGTCTTAGCTTGACTTAACCTTATTATAAAAGGGAAATAACCCACTTGTTTCTTGCAAAGCAGGTGCATTCAATTGTCAATGATAATGGTCACTACAACATCCTTTTGTCGAGTTATTGTCAGAATATTGACCGAATCAATACGACACGTACATGTAGCAAACATGTCTTTCTTACTATATGTATAATCTGATCAAATAACCTTTAACAAATAATAATACAATACATGTATACTGAGTAAAAAGATGGCATTAGCTGTGTTGTATAACAGTACCTCACTATCTTCATCTCATCTGACATTGTGAGTTTTGCAGAGTAGCGTGAAAGAAAATAAATTCAAAGATCCAAATTTTCAGTCTATTGCTCGTAAAAGATATATTCGTGGATTCTTAAATTATTTAATTTTCGGATTTCCAAAATAAAAAATATCAAAATGTAGATATCGTGTTATTCACAGGTGTTCTCTGAATTTGGTGCTGTTATGACAACTGTTTTACCTGTTTTGTTCAAATATTATTATAAATACTGTTATAGTGACAGTCGGAAACTTTGAGCCGTAATGAAAGGGGGAGGTTTGGCGCTTTAAAATCTGATTCAACCCACCATTTCTTTAGAAATGCCTGTACCAAGTCAGGGTCATTACGGTTTTCACAGTTTTCCGGTTGTTGACAGATTTTGTCTGTTTATATACTTATGCGGTTTGACTTTCCCTTTGTAAGATTGCTCGGAGTTCGGTAATTTTGTTATTACCCTTATTCCTGTTAATTGAAAAGCTTTTTGAAAATTTTAAAAATACGTGGTCTGGATCCACGAAAATTGTGACAAATATTATCCTTTATATCAACTTCTACAGAAATGACAAGTAACTCGCTCATACTATGGCAGCACAAACTATCTGTGAAATCACAATCTTATTTCATTGTCTTTACATTCATTATCAACCCCACAAAATTGATAGATATTTGAAAATTGGTAAGTAAATTAATTACATATGTATGGCATATGAAACCATTCAAAATTTTCATTTTTACATTATTAATCATTGGCAGTACTATAAAGCAGATCCTATAGGATCACTAGCAAATTCCACACATATGTAAACTCTAATGGCCACGATGAACTGATGTATAGATCTTACAATTTTCAGATGACAAAACTACAGTGTTGGTTGGTTGATTTATGGTGTTTAATGCCACTTTCCACAATATTTCAGTAATATGGTGGCGGTTTTATTGGTGGAGGAAACCGGAATACCCGGAGAAAACCACCGACCTGTCACAAAACTACAGGGAGTGTAAAAGATTGTTTTAATGCTTATCCCTATGAAACCAGTTTTATAGAACACCTATAAAAAAAGTGCTGGAATATTTTTTTTTTCTCTTTCCACATTAAAAAAAATAGTAAAAGTATCAGATTGAACTACAAATATTCTATTAAAATTGGGTGAAAGGAATTCCGATATTTTTTTTTTTTTAAAACTATACTGTGAAATCATTATTAATCGTGCGTTCTAATTTTCGTGGATTTTGTGGTTCACTTAAATCACGGAAATTAAAATCCAACGAAATACAATTATCCCATTGATTGATTCCTGTAGTGTTGGAATCCACGAATTCAAGAAGCCATGGATCAATGCATTTCGCAGAAACCACGAAAATTGGGTGCCAATGAATAAATGTACTTTCACAATAAATCAATTTCTGTGACCTTATTGTACCTGAGTTCGCGGTTCAATAGTTTTGATTCCACCTTCCTGTATAGATCAGATTATACATGTCTAATCAACTTATATATATACACAGTTCATACGTAAATAAACAATAAAAACATGAGACAAACAAAGTCTAAAAACAACACGTGGTGTAATGTTGGGCAGTGACATACTATCTTTATCAATGAAGGATCCCTTGTCATAGCAACTACATCAGCATGGGGAGTAACAAATTAACGAGGGATCCCTTATTAGAGCAAATAAATAAAAACCTGGCAGTAACATATTAATATCTATTAATGAGGGATCCCTTATGATAGAACATACATCATTTATTGTTGATAAAATTACATTCCAATCCATTTTTTGTTGTTCACAAAATGAAAACTTTTTTCTTTGTTTGCCACAGGACATTTACTGATATTTTTTGGCATGAATTGTGTGTACACAAGTTTATTAAAATATACATACATATATTTATATATATTTAATAGATTAAAATGATTGCAAGAAATCAACATTACTAAAAATTAATTACAGAAATTTGCTCATCAAACACCAAATATCATAAAAATAACCAACACAAAACTTCTTACAACAGTTATAATGTACTGATTTTAGTGATGACCCATAAACGCCAAAAAAAATAAAATAATAAAAATAACAGGATTTTCTACATTGATTTAAGGTGAATACAAAAATGCAAAATAAAATATGAACGTTTTTACTAGAAGGTAATACACAATAAGAATAACACATAGTTGAGATGTCATAAACATCCCTACATATCAGTCATTGCATGAACAAAAACCATTTGATTATGGTATTAATCCCAGTAAATAATGAATAATATCTTTGGTCTTTGACTAAATTTCTTGTAAACTGTCTTCATAATATATATGTCAATAAGATGTTTTGCTGCCAAGGGGAAGCAACTCCAAAAAACATAAATAATTGTTCTAATGAATTAATTACAAAATGATAATATCTAAATAGCACCTGCAAAAAATGATTCTATGGAACACCTCAGTTGACATATACAATGATTTACTGACACCCGTAAACTACATACAATGCAATTTTGTCATTTTGTGCAATATGTACCATAAATGTTGGAAGTGAACGCCGATGGGTTGATTTGAGAAAAAACAAATAAATGTCAGTTGGAAGTAAACTATCAAAACATATTTCAGAAAAAAATAGAAACAGCATGAGAAAAGTTATCTTTTTTAGCAAAAACTTTGTACATGAAAGGTGAGTAATTACTCATTTTCCCATGATGACCACATTATCAGTAGAAAATGTGAGTAATAACTCGTTTTCCCAGCATGGTAAAATCATCACCACAGAATTTGAGTAATTTAACTCACTTGCCCAGAAGAGTCAAATCATCAACACAAAATGTGAATAATTACTTGTTTTCCCAGGATGGCCAAATCCTCAGCACAAAACATGAGTAATTTAACTCATTTTCCCAGGATGGCAAAATCATCAGAAAAAATATGAGTAATTTAACTCATTTCCTCAGAATGGTCCATTCATTAGCACCAATTTATAAGTAATTACAATAGCATGAATAAAAATAAGTTGAATAGGAGACTGGCGTTTACTACCAACATCAATAGTGTACAAAGGAACGCTATATTTCCCTATTTTACTGTAATAAAACTCCAATCACAGCCATTCTTCAGTTATTCCTCCTTTACACCTTAAAGAATATTCAGTGACAAAATGAAGAGTATCGTTAGCGCTCACCATACTTTTACAAAAATCGTCCAATAAATTGCCACTCGTTCTCTTTCCCATCAACCCATCACAGTCATCGTACGAAAATTTGAATTTACTGATCCGAATCAAATTTTTGAATTTATTTTTTATATAGTTCTTAATAAAAACAGGGTCCAATGTTAATATATGTCCTGCGGTGACGGCCATCTTGGACTACCGATCGGCATACAAAATCTCAACTTTGAAGAGGACCTTCCAATGATCATTCCTGGGCAGTTTGGTTTCTATTGTCCAATTGGTTTCAGAGAAGAAGCGTTTTGAAAAAAAAAATCCCATAGGGTCCAATGTTAAACTAAGTCCTGCCGTAACCGCCATTTTGAATTTCATATCGGAACAAAAAACCTAACATTTGCATAGGACCATCCAATGAACATTCATGTACTGATTAGGTATAATCATATTTGTAGTTTCTGAGAAGGCATTTGAACATTTTCCCAAAGGGTCCAATGTTAATCTATGTCCTGCAGTGGCGGCCATCTTGGATTTCCGATCCACATAAAAAACATAAATTTGGAAAAGGACATTCCAATGGTCATTCATTTACAGTTTTGGGTTCAGTCAGTTCATTAGTTTCCGAGAAGAGGATCTTTGAAATTTCAGCCATGTTAAATATCCGACTGGAACGAAAAACAGGAACTTTGTAGAGGACCATCCAAGGAACATTCCTGCTATGTTTGGTTCCAATTGGCCTTGTGGTTTCGGAGAAGAAGCTTGAAATGTGAAAAGCTTACAGAGGACAGACGACGGACGCCAAGTGATGACAATAGTTCCCATGGACCTATGGTCCAGGTGAACTAAATAGATTATCATGTTTTCTGAGATTAGTGAATAAGAAGCAATTATTTTGAAATGGTGTGTTAAACACCAATCAATCAATCAATGAAATGGCGTGTTTCAATATAAAACAAACAGGTTGTAGATGATGACTCGGAGGACGACACGGGTTGAAGTATAATAGTATTAAGCATAATAGAAAGAGAAAAAATGTAAAAATCGAATAAATGTCACGTTAAAGCCAATGTCGAAAATATTTGGAACATGCGTCTGCCAATTCATTAATGTCTAAGAACAATTGTAACTGTTGAAACTATCTGGGGTCAGATGAATTATTTAACTTATATTATTATAACACATAAATAATACACAAAACAACTTGACACAAAAAAAAAAAGTAAAGACTATCCAGCCGAAAACCAAACACAAAACGGGTCTCGTATTCATGAAAAGTCAAAACAAACAAACACAAAGGTCGAAACTTCGGATTCCTGTTTTGGATATACATTTCGAAGTGGTATGGTTTAAATATATATTTCCAACTTTTAGCTCACGTTTGAGTTGAAAGATATAACTTGGCTTAGTAGAATAGTTACGTAAAACAATTGCAAGTATCAATGATTCATCAATAATGTTTGCAGTTTTTAGGTATTTTTTACCAATGTTAAGTTGAAGGTTTGGTAAAAAAATAGTTCAAAAAATGACAGTGCTCAATGTCATAATCTACCCCTCTCTCTCCCCCCCCCCCCCCCTCACCAAACAAATCAATCCTCCAATTGATATCTGGGGTTCTATGATTTAAAAATGTACTAATTTTACGAGCATTTTTTAATTAGGAAGTTGAACAATCTCAAAACTCATTTTTCGTTCCATTTCTTACATGTATATAAATTAAAAATGTCATACAGAATCGAACAAAACGACAATGATATATTCTTCATATTATATGATATATGAAGACTTCATTTGTTCACTATTAAAGACAGAAGTGCTATATATTTAGTGAAAAAATAAAATTAATGAAAAATATCCCTGTCCAAGCAATTTTTACAGGTAAAATATTTTACATGTAAAATTCAATGAAATCAATAGTGGGCGTAGGAGATGGTGACAGGCTCTACGGAGAACAATGGAATCTTTCGGGTGACCATCGAGTGTATATTGTCCTCAGAGATTTAAACCCACGGCCACAGGCTGTTCTCTTTAATAGACTTATTCCTTCCGTATTTCATAAAACTTTCAAAATATACACTCAAAAACTCCTTTAAAATGCGATTTTTCTATATGAGCAGGGCCAAATACGTTCCATTTCTGGTCTGCAAACTTCCAAATTAAATTAGCACCCTTGATTCTCTACACAACTCTCGTTTACACTTTCACTTTAAAATCTACAGTTTAAAAGATATTTCAAATTTTCGTTATTCTAATCAAAAAAATATTACTTTTAGTAATTAAGGCCGGAATCAATTTGCATATTCAAAATGATTCATTTGCGCCACTGTCTATATTTTCTATTCTTTTAATGGTGCCAATAAATGAAATTCAGCTGCGCCATGTTTATCTGTAAATTACCTGTACATAATTTACCTATATACATGTATTACAATTAACCTTTTGGTATAAAATTTAACTGTCCCAGTGAACACTTTTCAAACTTACCCACAAGCGAATAAATTGTTCAGTAATAAGAAAGTTTTCAATAATTAAAATCCACCTGTTATGTAAATCTATTGTCAAAACTCTCCATTATTTTTAAGGAATGGAGAGTTATTGTTCTCTTTGTACTTTAGATACTATACACATACTTTTTTTTGTTACAAGATTAACAATTAATAAAATTAAAAAAGTACAATGGGTGGATTTTAAGTTGGAGAATGTCCTCGTATCTCTCCATTCCTTCAAAACAATGGGCCTCGGCACCATTATTTCCAAGGAATGGAGTTACGCGGACATTCTCCTATACGCAAAGATGTCTGAAATTCCATTCAAGAAAATGAATGCATTTTTGGTGCAAATCGATATAGGTCTAATTAAGTCATTCTTTTTCAATCTTTTAAATTTCTTAGATATACTTTTTATGTTGTTATACGATGAAATTGATTGCTATAGCTCCCCAAAATCTGGTGTTATTGTCGACCATTACAGTAGGCTTTATTACAATTCCACCCTACCTCCATCCTCCAATGAGTTTTAGGTTCTCATCGATGCCGTGAAATGCATAAGCAGGTCAAAGTACAGACAAAACGGCGGCCAAAATACAAACAATGATATATACTAAATACTGCACAGAAAACTAAAGATTGAGAAACACTAATTCCACACAAGAAACGGATGTGAACTCAACTGCCCCGGAAGGGCAATCAGTTCTTACTCCACTGGTATAAAAGTAACTTGATACATTTATTCCTTTTACTCTTGCTATTAGGCAAAAAGTACTCACCTTGCTCATGAATACACTTGAGATATATCCCTATCCACAATTTCCACTGACTTGTGTCGTCCTCGTTAACATTTGATTGCACCTTCAGTGCAGAAGTGTTCCGAGTGTAAATTTTGTGACCATCATGTCAGAAGGGTTTCATGTACTTACTATTGAAGACAGTGATGCATGCAAACATTGAAACGTTTGTTACGTTTCTTTGAACATTTATTTTTTCCACCCAAAAAAAATACAAAAAATAACCATCAATCGACTTTTACCAAATTGTAACTTGTCGTCTTCCGGTGCCGTTGGTAACGTGGACATGTATTATCATTACTGTAGTTGAGGAAACAACAAAATTTACGAAAATAATGTTGCCCATTTCAAAATATCCAGAAAACAATGGATTCCGTGAATTATTTCTTAGACACAATGGAGTAAGTTTTCTTACCATTCTATCAAAGTCGAGAACTTAAAATACGATCTAAAAGACATGATTTTATCTGTACTGAAGCTACATATCAAAATTTAATATAAAGATAGGGATAAAATTCACATAATCATCTACCAATAAAAAGACCTGAATTGATAGCCATTGTATAACTGGTTGTCACTAGATGTTTTTGTAATTCTTCCTTTATGGAGAACAAGAAATTAAAACAGAGTCATGTATAATGTACATGTACATTAATAAGTCTATTAAGAGTTGGAGACATGGAAATAACTTTTGTCGATTTTCTAAGAAATTATACTTACACCTTCGCGAAGATATCTCAGCTAGATGGTATCATATCAAATGTTTTTTTCTTCGCATAAATACAGCCCCAAAAACTGCGAATAATCCAATCATTTTGCAGATAACAGGACGTTTTTCTGGTTGAATAGTTCCAAGTTGTCATACCTAGAAAAAAAAATGATTGATATTAAAAAATGTATTCGTAGTTCATCAACACTATCTTGTATAGTAACAAAAAATAAACAATGATATTTATATTTTTTTACACGCATTTTGCTATTAAGCATATCTTATTACTTGCTTTTTCATATTCTGCATTAACCACACCAAAATGGTGGATCAACTGCGGATTTTGATTGTGGGTTGATGTGGAATATGATGTGAAAACGTCACAATTATTACATTAATATTTTTTAATGGATTTTATTAAGAAAATGTCGAAATTGTCCAGTATATCTGATATGTATTCTCTTTAGGTACAAACCACTTCGATATCGTTTCGGTATTATCTGGATTTATTGAGATAGACATAACAACGACTATTGTCCGTAGAAATTCGGCTTCATTTTTGTTATCGTTGCCAGTTTCTCTGGATTGTCATTTTTTGATTGTCCCTACGGTGTTCTCTAACGTTTATTTGGAAAAGATGACTGTTTCTGTTTTAGTTTCAGAATATACTTGTGAAAACGATGTATTACTTGCATAAGTTGTTCATGTGTTTTTGAAAATCTGTGCCAAAGTACAATAGCATAATCTACATATGTTAAACATTCTACCAATGTTAATCATTGTTAGACCAGTTTTAGTATTCTGCTGAATACAGCTGTGATATTACATCAGCAAATGGTAAGTTTGAGTCTTCAAGAAGGCCATATTTGGTAATGAACGGTTTTGTATTTAAGCTGATCGTCTACCCCTACTTGGTAATTTGGTAATTTGGTGCCTATCATCACTATGGTTGCGAGTTCGAATGCCACTAATGGCGAGGTGTATTCGATACAACATTATGTGATAAAGTTTGTCGATGGTTTGCTACAGGCCGGTGGTTTTCGCCGGGTACTCCAGTTTCCTCCACTAATAAAACTTACCGGCATGATATAACTGAAATATTGTTGAAATTCGTTAAATACCATAACCCTAACTCCTACTTGGTAAAGTCCAGAAGCCATGTCTAATACACTCATGAAGGTACTTCAATTTATTATAGTGTCTTATACAGGTCTCAATATTAGACCATGAAATTGCATCTTCCTAGTTACTTTATTTAAGGCTCTAAAATCAATGCAATAAATGAGACTTCCATCTTATTTTCCTGCAAGGAATGTTGGTGAGGCAAATTATTATGTTGATTGTTGTATGAACCATCTTTCTAACATCTCTTTTATGTGTGTTTCTTCTTCCTTTCCTACGGCTAATGGAGTCTTTCGCATTCGTTGCATTATTTATCTGATTTGTGCAGCACTTCTTGTATCAATAGTGTTTGATGTTACCGTCAAACAATTCAATATCCAGTCCATTCTTTGCTATCCTACATAAGATACCGACCACCAACGCCGACCCAGCAACGACAGGCTCGTTTCAAGTGAAAACCCAGAAGAAAACAGACATATCACTAGTCTCTGTGAACGTAATTTGTCCACAATACCTAAAGCAGTTAGCCGGTGGTAAAATCCTCAATAACTTACATCCTTGGCAAACACTTCTTGGATATTTTGAAATAACCTGCTAATTGATTCGTCAATGGTCAGACTTTGATTGTACTCATAAAATGATGAGTTGTCTCATATATGTGTGTCATCAGTAATTGTTTCTTCTTCCACATCTAAACCAAAAAGGAAGCTTTTTCGGAGAGAAATAAATTTATCAGTAGTATTCTTTAACAAAATTTATCTTTCTTTGTTTCTATTCTTCAATCAGTTTTGTCGAGTGCGGTAGATCGTGTGTTCGAGCACCGGTCGGATCAATCCAAAAGCTATAACATTGGTATTTGCTGCTTCTTTGCTACAGCATTCAGCATTAAGGAAAAGGAGTAAAGACTGGTTGGCTTGGAATCAGGACAATGTGTCAGAGTGGACGACATGTTTATCGGTGGACTGTTGTTTCAGTGAGCTATCACTATAAAAATCCAACTAAGCATGTTGGTCAACTACAAAGCGGACCTCATTATTATTTCATTGAAAATTAACTTGTTTTCGCCATGATATAGCTGAACAAATGATGAGTTGGCGCGTTGCTAACAAGGAAGCTACTGAACCAAGGGTGCCTAGTGGTTAAGTTGAAGTAATCACATTTGCGGTCGCCACCATGAATTACTCAGCCGTTACGGAATATTTCAGTTACAAATGACTACGGATATATTCCGTTTGTAGTATTCACAATCCGGTTCTTTCCTCTCTTTTCTATCACCGGATTTGTACCTAGAGTAACACGACTTGCCGCATGTGATGCAGGAATTGCGTACACTTCCATAGCACCTGAATTAACCCCCAGTTTTAGTGTGGTTCATGTTGTTCAGTCTTTAGTTTTCTATGTAGTGTTTGTAGATCATTGTTTGTCCTTTTGTCCTTTTAATTTTGTTTACTGTATTTGTCTTTTCTTCTTCTGTTTACAAATTGTGTGTCTTCAAACTTTCTTTCAGCAATCTGAATGCTTTACAATCTGATGGTTCAGTGGTCTAAAGAGTTAGTAATCCGAAAATTCAGTAGTCCGATAGTTCATTTCTCTGATGGTTTATTGATGCGAAAATTACACGATTTACAACTTTTTAAAATATTCTTGTTATGTGTTAGGGCATAAATTGGTGATAAAAACAATATTCTAGAAAGAATCAGCAATCTGGATACGAAACAACTATAATATATCTGACAGGTAAAACAAACTGCAAAAACCATGGAATCGAATACCGTGGCCATTTCGATTTTTGGGTACGACAAGAAAAAATTCTAGTTTATTAAATGTTTGTGTGACGATTAATATTAGGTGCATACATATTTAGCAATCTTTGAGACAGACATTTTGAACGAAATCAACATTGTTTATTCGATTCAATCATTGTATTAAATACAAGCACATTTAGTATGATGTGTAATCCATTATATTTGGGCTATGATTCCTAAAATGCATTTTTGTTTTCAAGACAGTTAGCTGCCATTTACTTGATACGTACAAGTTTCAACAAATCTTCAAAATATCATTGTATATATCGGAACATGAACTTCTGATGGATTTTATAGCATGTTCACTTAATTCTACATACGTTTTTTGCTAAATGCATGGTGGGAGTTTGTCGTTTGCATAGAGTAGAATTCGTAGACTTTTCTCTGTTCTTGATGTATATGTTCCGTATTCATACAGTATTGACAGACTTGTTAGTGAAAAATTATCTGTATTTTGCGGGTGCCAATAGTGAAGCAGGAACTGCAGACCCTTCCGGAGCACCTGAGTCACTCCCCGGTTTTTAGTGGGGTACGTTTTACTTAATCTTTAATTTTATTTGTAATGCTTTGTAGATCGTTGTTTCTCTTTTTGTCCATATTCTTTTGGCCATTGTGTTGTCTGTCCTTCGATTTACGGATTCTGATTACCTCTTTTGGTATTTTCAAACTCTTCTTATCCTAATGTGCTTGTAGGTGGGCTCATATGTTATGTATGTTATTTGTATTTGGTTGCGTATTATAAGTGGTATCAACCACGTCTTGACCTTCACATAGGTTCACCACCGATTTTGCTTGGTCCGTGTTGCTCATCTTTTTAACTTTCTGTGTTATGTATTTGTGTTTTGTTTGTCTTCGTCCTCTCTCTTGTGTATCCAATTTTGCCAGTGGCTGTGGATTGTCCATTCTTGATTGCTCCTTCGGTTTTCTCTAACGTTTATTTTTTACATATACACCTCAGACTACATCTTAACCTTTATATATTATAGATTTGGGTATTTTGAATTGCCACAGCAGTCAATTTATTTAAGAATAATTTGAAGATACTAAAATGTACAGTTTGTACCCATATAATGCCGACTGTCTGTTAAAAAACGAGTCCACCAAACAAAACAAATATGTTGTCAATCAAAACCCCGAGCAGTTTGATCTTTAAATACCCATTTTTGAACTGCAAATTAACCTAACAAATATATGTGGTTGTTTCTTGTTTTGTTTTTTTGGAGGGGGTGGGGTCAGGGGGGGAGGTGGTAACATGGCGAATATATCTTTATCTTGTGATCACATTTATTTGTTGATTTACTACTAAAAGCCATATTGTATATGCAATTACTAAAGTGATAAGTAAAAATCATCTCATGTTTTTTTTTCTTCTCTGAAGCACTTCAGAATGTAAATCAAATATCCTGAAGCTATGTAGCAAGACTAGGGTGTTTTAATTTGACACAACAATATACTGCCCCTACTATTCCTCATAATACAATATTACATTTAAAAACAAAATGGAGGAACACGGCATAATGACTATAATTCTCGGAACTATTGCGCAACTTCCTTTCTAAGGAATTATTATTATAGCGGATCTTTATTATACAACCTTTCTTTTATAGACTAACGAAATATACCTAATAAAAAGTGAGAGGTATATTGCAGTCACTTACAGGGTGTTTCTTTAGCTTAACGAACGAGGAAGACTAATGTGTATATCATTTCCTTTTGCACAAAATATTTTAATTAACGTTTTTTACGACAGGTATGCAAAAAATTATTTTTGGTGTAGTGGTACCAGGTCAATGTAGCTATATAAATCCCGAGGTTGTAGATATACATGTTTTTGTAGTTCCGAACGGATAGATACGACACGATTGGACGAAGTGTATGGTTTATAACATAAATACATTCCCCACGAACCAAAGGAATAACATATGTATGTTAGCATCATCAATCTCTTCATAATTTCAACGTGATATTAGGCCTACCCATATTTCATCGAACATTTTTTTTTAATCATTTTCCTATATATATGTATATATGTAACTGCATTTTAATTCCAACGCAACACCATTGAAGCTTAGATACGTTAATATTTTTATCAGCCCCCCACAAGCTGTATTGGTGTATGATCTAGATATAGAGCTTATTGGCGATTTCAGTTTTGACAATTTGAAGACATGATCATGTTTATGCCGTCATTCATTTTTATACTAGGTGTGTGTCTTTTTGAGTTGAAGCGAATCTGGACTAAGTTGTAGAAACCTCAATTAAATTTAAGGGTGGATTAAAACTTATTGATTTACACTTAAGGTTTAAATGAGACTTATATTTATGTGAGGTTTGTGCAACCCGGTCCTGATTGTTTATATCTGTACAAATGTTGGAGATCCAATAAAGAGGGAAGGGTTGAAATCCCATTAACTGGCTGAACGCAAATTGATTTTTATGATGTTCCAACCATCACCTGGAAATACAAGTTAAGTGTTGTGTATTAAAATGAACACTTACTTTAAGCATTATATATCGGATTGTGTAGCCTAGATAGTAATACAATTGACTAATTTTCGCTATATCAATGATATTGTAACAGACAAGGTTTTGTTTGGTTTGGTTTATGGTGCTTAACGCCATTTTCAACCAAATATCAGTTACATCGTTGCTGTCAGTTTTATTAGTGGAGTACAAGTAGAAATCCACAGACCTGCCGCAAGTCACTGACAAACTGTATCACATAATGTTGTATCGATTACACCTCGCCATGAACGAGGTTCGAACTCCAACTTTACTGATTGGACGGGTAGTTGTAAATCCAACTACCATACGATCACAACCACGACGACCCCGTAACAGACAAGGAAATAGCGATGAAATTGATAAAAAAAAGATCACCTGTCGGAACAATGAAAAAAACCTAATAGAAAAATTGTAGAAAGAGGCAAATTCGACACTCCAATATACATGGCCGCTCACCTGTTATAAGCATTTCAATAAAAAGTGGCGGGGTCCAAACCTCCATTCTTAGTGAGATGATGGGATCACGAGGCGAACACGTTAACCATTACACCACCGATGCGGTTCGAAGCATGTTGATGAAACAGAGATAGAACCTTTAATAAATCTGTGATGGATACATGTTTATTATCGTAAGCACACTTGTTAAACAGCATGTGCCACCAGTGGAACAGGAACTCCCTGTTGTGGAGTACTTAACTCATCCCGGCTTTTAGTGGGAGTGCTCATTCTAGTTTCTGTGTTATATGAACCATTGTTTGTCATTTTGTCCTTTTCATTTTTGTTATTGTATTGTCTGTTCTTCTTCGATTTACACCTGGGGGCCCGGGTGGCTCAATGAGTTAGGTCGTTGGATCTAACAGCTCATACAAGCCTATCACCAGTACGGCGTGGGTTCGCGCCCAGCTTTGTAAATTACAACAAAGGGTGCACTCGACTCGCAGCCGTAAGTGATAAAGCTTACAAGTTGCCTGCCCAGGGTCGGTGGTTCTCTCCAAGTACTCCAGCTTCTTCAACCACTTACACTAGTCGCCATGATATAACTGAAATATTGCTGAAAGTGGCTTTAAACACAATAAATCAAATCATTCAAATCAAGTCAATGCTTAATATTGATCCTTGAGTGTATTGATATAAATGTATTGTGCTAATGTGTCTGTAACCAACTGAGTACTAAGTATCTTGCATTTCAAAGAGGGTTAGGGTTATGGTGTTTAATGCCACATTCAGCAATATTTTGATTATATTGCGGCGGTCAGTTTTATTTTTTTGAGGAAAACGGAGTACATGTACTGGAGAAAACCACCGACCTGTCGCAAGTCACTGACAAACTTTATCACATAAAGTACAACTCGCCTGAGGTGGATTTGAACTTGCTGCGTAAGTGGTGATACATTTCAAAGAGTTTCATACACATTTTATAGTATATGTATATATATATTTCATAGAATTTGAATTTATTAAAAAAGAATATTTCAAAGATTTAAAAAATTGTGTTCAGCTTTAGCTCTTCAGCTTTAGACATGTTATTTTTGCATTTTCAATGGTAATCATATTTCATGTCATGGTTGTGATTTTGTTATAACTTTATTGTGTTCAAAGTAATTTCTAGTTGCATTTTGTAAGCTTTGATTTTAATGAAGGTATATAGAAATACAAGTCTTATCAATTCATGTGTGTCATGTGTCATAATGGCTGTAAATGCGTAGTGTTGTGGTCTGTTAGAGTGTGTCAATTACGGTCCAGTACCTCCGACTTCAGCACTGAGGGTTTCTGTTAGGGTTACCTCTCCCTTAGCTTCTGCTATAAGACCTTTCCTGGAAGCACTGAAGGGACTTTACAGGTCCCAAACTGGATTACTCCTCAAGGTGTTCTCCTGAAGCCTTCCCCATAAATGGGTATGCCGCACGGCAGCGAAGGTTTGATAATGGAGCTTCCCTCTCCATCCACAAAACAGTGGAACTATTTAACCCATAGCTGGGATTACCAATTTATTATGCACAAGTATTGTTGAATATGCAAAAAAAAAAGTCTGAAGATACCATTGGGATAATCAGAATTCGTAATTTGAAGGAAGCACAATGTAATAGTCAAATGAAAAAAGACAAACAATGATCTGCTAAACACACACGAAAACTAAATATTGACAGCATGAACCCTACTAAAAAACGGAGGAGAACTCAGGTGCTCCAGAATGTTAAGAAATTCCTGTTCCACTAGTGGCACCTGTCCTTTTAAACAATTATCAATTATTATTGACTGAATTTAAAAAGATCAAATATCGATCTGGATTTTTAATGTATATCATTTTACAAATCAGTCAATTTGGGTGAACAAACGTTTTATAAATATATTTTTTTCTTCTTTAGGGGTATGTTTTTATAAATACCATTTGATCCTCCAGTCAGTTAGGATAAATCAGACTTTTTTTGGATAAAATGTTATCCATTACTAGTCAATTGGGTTGAGCCAAATCTTTTATAAATATGATGTTGTCTATTAGTCAATTGAGGGTATGTGGAAGTTTTGATAAATATCTTTTTTTCATTCAGACATGTTATTGAGGTATGTAGAATATTATTTAAAATAAATATCATTTTCTCCATCAGTCAGTTTATATAAGCAATACTTTTCTGAGATATCATGTTATCCTTGACTAGTCAATTTGAGGTGAGTGTATTGTGCATAATACTACCATATTGTTAATGGTTGTTTATTGTAAAATTTATGACTATGTTACAATATATTTGGACATATTTATTATTGATAATTAAGTAAAATAAAAAATAAAAATTTTAATATCTATGTTAGTTTTCATTTGTGTTTAGCTCACCAATATCAATTTTAACCACATGGGGTGTAGTTCTGGTGGATCTAGGTTCGAGACCCGGTCAGGTCAAACCAAAGACTATAAAATTGGTATGTATTGCTTCTCTGCTAAGCAGCACTAAGGAGTAAAGGCAAAGACTTGTTGGCTCTGAAGAAGAATAATGTGTCTGAGTGAAACGACATGTTTACGGCAGACTCTTGTTTCAGTGAGCTAGCACTATTAAAATCCAACTCAGAGTGTTGGTCAAGAACAAAGCAGACATCATTATCATCTCATCAAATGTATCTTGTTCACCCCCATGATAACAAATGTATCTTGTTCTCCCCGTGATAACAAATGTATCTTGTTCTCCCCATGATAACAAATGTATCTTGTTCTCCTCGTGATAAAAAATGTATCTTATTCTCACCATGATAACAAATGTATCTTGTTCTCCCCATGATAACAAATGTATCTTGTTCTCCCCATGATGTAGATAACAAACTGCTCATTTGGTGTTTAACAATAATCACTAACTCAGCCCCATATCAAATTTTAGGGAATGTTTATTTTGTTGTTCTGGGGATATGTGTGGAACATTGGTTAAGGTTGATGACTTTTTTAATAACAAATTGTGTTCAGCTTTAGCTCTTCAGCTTTCTGCATGTTATTTTTGCATTTTATAAGATAAGATAAGAATAAGAAAACTTTATTTGAATTCTGTTTTTGCATAGCAATAAACACATGCTCTTTGGACCTTTTTACCGAATATACATAGTAGCACAAGATACATACAAATATTAACATAATCGCATAAACAGACATATAAAGCACATACAGTTAGCAAATGCAACATAAAAAAGCACATACATAAAGGACATACTAAACATGCTGAAGCAATATCAAGCAAGAATAAAATAACTAAGCAGCATTAAAACTTGGAAAAAGCACTAGAAATAACACAGAAAGCTGAATATGTCATCTGCATGCAGAACAACGACATACTGACCCATTCCAGAACTGAATCAAACTCTTAAAGTGATTGAAACTGTTTTCAGTTCTGAAATGGTTCGGAAGGTCATTCCACAGAGTTGCAGCTGCAAACATGAATGATTTTTTGCCATACCTTGTAGTTCTAACTTGAAGTACATCTAATATGTTCGAATACCTGAAAGCATATTTAGAATTCTTCACATTAACTAAATCATGAAGGCATACAGGAGCTAATTTGCTAACGATTTCATATGTCTCCAAGGCCATTGTCCTAATACGTCTGATCTGTAAGGAGGGCACTAGAGCTTTTTCAAGAAGGTTGATATATGAACTGGTTTAGTCATCGTATACAAAGCGACGTGCTCTTTCCTGCACTTTCTCTATTTTTTTTTGAATGTTTATCGGTACAAAAATGCCAAGCCAAAGGACAGAATTTAAAGTTGCTGAGAATGAAAGTGTGGAATATAGTTAATTTGCTTAATCTGTCTAAATATCGGCCCAAACGTTTAAGTATATTCAGTTCCTGTGATGCCTTCCTACAGATTGAACTGATATGAATGTCAAAATTTAATTGATAATCTATTTCAATTCCTTAAAGTTTTATTGTCTCTTCACATGAAAGTGTAGAATTCTGTATACAAATCTTCATTTTTTTGTCAAAAGTCTTCTTCCCAACTACAAGTTCCTAAAATTTATCTGGATTAGCCTGCATTGTGTATTTACTTTAAACCAATTAATAAGAACATTTGACTCTGATTCTAAAACTGAGGTAAGTACATTAAAATCAGGATGACCATAAGACAAAGCACTGTCATTCGCATAATTATATAAAGTACCCTTTTTAACAAAATAAAGAATATCATTAATAAAGACATTAAAAATTAGACGCCCCAAGATTGATCCTTGGGGTGCACCTTTTTGGATGTCAGACCAACTGCTCAGGGTACTATTAATTTTAATTTGTTGTTTCCTATTTGATAAGTAAGACTCAAGAAGGGATACATCATCAGTGGACATACCATAGGCCGAAAGTTTATCCAATAAAATATCTAGGAGTAGGCAATCATATGCTTTGGAAAGATCCATTAGGACTGCAACAACATACTGATTTTTGTCAAGGGCATTCCACCAGTCCTATAATAACCTAAGCAGGGTTGTCTGACATGCATGACCTCTTCTAAAAGCACATAAATGAGGATTAAAAATATTTTCAAAGAAATCAGACAATTGCTGTTCTAACATTTTCTCAAAAATCTTGGAAAAAATACATAGTACACTTACGGGTCTGTAGTTAGTCTTCAAAAGGGGACCATTCTTTTTATATAAAGGTGTTACGTGTGCTTTCTTTAATTTATCCGAAAAAAACACTCTGATCTATTGACATATTTAAAATACTTGTAATCTGAGGTGCAATAATAGATTTACTACATTTTATTATTGTGGCAGGTATACCATCAGCACCTGTTGCTTTTTTGATGTTGATGTTATTTATAATATTTTCAACTTTATTTGTTGTTACCTTTTCAAAAACAAATTTGTTTGTGCAATCATTTTGATTCTTTATTTCTAGTAAACTTGGATGATCAGAAGGGTCGTAAACAGTATCTTTTCCTATATTCTCAGCTACAGTAGAGAAAAAATTATTAAAGTGATTGGCTACTTCATTTTGATCATTTACAATCTTGTCAGATTCATTAAGCACAATTGTGTGTTCTCCACTGGACCCCTTTTTCGAAAAGAATGGCTTAATAGTTTTCCAAAAGTCGCCCGATTTTGTTCCCCCAGACCAACGTTCTAAAAAGTATGTTTTCATTGATTTTCATTTTAATTTGGTTACAAAATTTCTTTGCGTTCTGAATTTCTCCCAATTTTTGTTGCTCTGACATTTTGTAAATTTAGAATATAGCATTTGTTTTCTGTATACAGCTCTTCTGAGCTCCTGATTGATACGTGGTAAAGTTTTTTTTTATATATCTAGATCTAATTGGAGCATGCTTGTATAACACATTGATAAAATCTTTTGCATATTCATTATAAACAGAATCTACTTCATGACATGTTTGATTGATTTTAATTTGTTCTATATCATCATTGAAATTTTCAATATCAAAAGC
Organism: Bathymodiolus brooksi; assembly: GCA_963680875.1. Lineage (NCBI taxonomy): Eukaryota > Metazoa > Mollusca > Bivalvia > Mytilida > Modiolidae > Bathymodiolus > Bathymodiolus brooksi. The sequence continues at coordinate 24,805,780 of OY804590.1, read as the reverse complement.
CTTGTAACTTTTATAATACCTGAGCTTTTTTGGTTCGTGAAGAACTTCACCTTTGATAGCAGTACTTATAATGTTATGGCAGTCACTGACACCTGTTGGAACATTTTGTGACTTAAAACATAATGATTTCTTTTTTGTCATTATTGCATCTACTAGTGATGGGATACAGCCCTTTTTGAAACAGGTTGGACCATTAACAAGTTGTAATAGATTGAAAATATCACAGAAATCATTCAAGGTAGCACTTTTATCTGAATTGAGCATGTCAAAATTCAGGTCACCAAATAATAACATATGTTCATAATGTGTTAAAGATCAATCAGCAAATCTGGAGAAATGTTCAGTAAATTCATTGTTTGACATAGAATTGGGTTTATATGCCCCAGCAATCAACCACTTTCTGTCACCTATATATACTTCATGACACAGAGTTTCAATTTTATCACTCTCTAAATATTTTTTCTGCTGGATGGAAAGTCAGATCTGATAAAGGTAAGTAGGCCCCCGCCGTATTGTTTCCTGTCCCTAAGTTGCACTTTATACCCATGTACACTGAGCAGATTGTCATTAAAAGATTTATCATGTTTCGTTTCAGAAATGATTAATAAATCTACAATGTTTTCAGTTAGTACCTCTTTTATTTCGTCAAATTTGTACCGAAGACTATTGATGTTCAGCTGTGCTGCCATGAATTTTTTGGGATAAGATCTCCGGACATCTCTAAGGTCTTTAAACGTGTGTGTGTTTACATTTACACCGGAAGTAACAGTGGGTGCGTTTGATTTATCCTCTACATCTTCAATATCAAAAAAGGAGTTGCTAACAATAGGCAAAATACAGTTTGCAAGGTACTGTTCAAAGTAATTTATAGTTGTATTTTGTAAGCTTTGATTGTAATGAAGGGATATAGAAATACAAGTCTTACCAATTCATGTGTGTCATGTGTCATAATGGTTGTAAATGCGTAGTGTTGTGGTCTGTTAGAGTGTGGCAATTATGGTCCAGTACCTCCGACTTCAGCACTGAGGGTTTCTGTTAGGGCTACCTCTCCCTTAGCTTCTGGTATAAGACCTTTCCTGGAAGCACTGGAGGGACTTTACAGGTCCCAAACTGGATTTATCCTCAGGGTTTTCTCCCGAAGCCTTTCGCATAAATGGGTATGCCGCACAGCGGCGGAGGTGTGCTAATGGAGTTTCCCTCTCAATCCACAAAACAGTGAAACTATTTGACCCATAGCTGGGATTTCCAATTCATTATGCACAAGTATTGTTAAATATGTCCAAAAAAAAGTTTCAAGATACCATTAGGGTAATCAGAAGTCGTAATTTGAAGGAAGCACAATGTAATAGCCAAATGAAAAAAGACAAATAATGATCTACTAAACACTACAAAGAAAACTAAAGATTGACAGCATGAACCCTACTAAAAAACGGAGAACTCAGGTGCTCCAGAATGCTAAGAAATTCCTGTTCCACTAGTGCCACCTGTCCTTTTAAACAATTATCAATTATTATTGACTGAACTTAAAAAGATCAAATATCGATCTGGATTTTTAATGTATATCATTTTACAAATCAGTCAATTTGGGTGAACAAACTTTTTATAAATATCTTTTTTTTCTTTCAGGGGTATGTTTTTATAAATACCATTTGATCCACCAATCATTTAGGATAAGTCAGACTTTTTTTAGATAAAATTTTATCCATTACTAGTCAATTGGGTTAAGCAAACCTTTTATAAATATAATTTTGTCTATCAGTCAATTGAGGGTATGTGGAAGTTTTTATAAATATTTTTTTTTTCATTCAGACATGTTTTTGAGGTATGTAGAATATTTCTCCATCAGTCAGTTTACATAAGCAATAATTTACTGAGATATCATTTTATCCTTGACTAGTCAATTTGAGGTGAGGGTATTGTGCATAATACTACCATATTGTTAATGGTTGTTTATTTTAAAATTTATGACTGTTACAATATATTTTGACATATTTATTATTGATAATTAAGTAAAATAAAAAATAAAAATGTTAATATATATGTTAGTTTTCATTTGTGTTTAGCTCACCAATGTCAAATTTAACCACAAGGGGTGTAATGACTCTCTATGTTGTAGATCTGGTAGATCTGGCTTCGAGCCCCGGTCAGGTCAAACCAAAGACTATAAAATTGGTATTTATTGCTTCTCTGCTAAGCAGCGCTAAGGAGTAAAGGCAAAGACTTGTTGGCTCTGACGAAGAATAATGTGTCTGAGTGAAACGACATGTTTACGGCAGACTCTTGTTTCAGTGAGCTAGCACTATTAAAATCCAACTAAGAGCGTTGGTCAAGAACAAAGCAGACATCATTATCAACTCATCAAATGTATCTTGTTCTCCCCATGATAACAAATGTATCTTGTTCTCCCCATGAAAACAAATGTATCTTGTTCTCCCCATGATAACAAATGTATCTTGTTCTCCCCATGATAACAAATGTATCTTGTTCTCCCCATGATAACAAATGTATATTGTTCTCCCCATGATAACTAATGCATCTTGTTCTCCCCATGATAACAAATGTATCTAGTTCTCCCCATGATAACAAATGTATCTTATTCTCCCCATGATGTAGCTAACAAACTGCTCATTTGGTGTTTAACAATAATCCCTCACTCAGCCCCATATCAAATTTAAGGGGATGTTTATTTTGTTGTTCTGGGGATCTGTGTGGAAAATTGGTTAAGGTTGATGACTTTTTGGCGCAAGCCTACACATGGCTGCAGGTCCCATGAACAATAACAGACTGGAACAAATTACCGGAAAACATAATCAACAGTACATCACTGGACTCCTTCAAATCCTCCATCTCTAAACTACAGTATTAATTCTCAATAATTTACTTGTATATACGTTACATTTACTTTTTTGCTCTTCTTGCCATTAATTTGTACATATTATTAACATTTCTGGCTTTAATCTATTTCTTGTAAGTAAACCTCCACTGTGACATAGTCGTCAGCTAGTTCAAGGTGGTCACTATATGGTAGAATATAATAGTCAGTTGATGTTACCGTCCAGCCCTTCCTCCCCATTAAGCCTGTAGTCACATTATAAAGCTGAGAAATTTCTGACAGTTATGTTAAACACTAGTAATCTTACATCTCTGTTAGGGTTATGGTGTAACACCACTTTCATCATTATTTCAGTTATATAGTTTCGGTCAGTTTCTAATGGTGGAGGAAACCGGAGTACCCGGAGAAAACCTCGTCATGGGCTGGATTCTAACTCACAATTTGAGTGGTGATAGGCACTGATAGCATATGTAGTTGTAAATCCAACTATTATACGACCACGACGTAATAATAATAGTTGGCGCGTTTTATTAGGTACAATGTAAATAATTATGTTCGTTAACGTTTGAGTTTACCAATAAAATCATAAAACATGATATTTTCCACAAAAAGTTATATTCTAGCTCCAGCATACAATTTATTGAGCATATTGGTTTGTTTTCCTGGATGGTTATTTTGATTATTAAAAATCTCTGACTGTTCGCTTGAGTTCACGAATAAGAACATAAAGCATGATATTTTCCATAAAAAAGGTTATACTCTAGTATCATACAATTTTTGTGCGTATTGTTTTGTTTCTGAATCGTCACTTTGATTGAAAATAATCTCTGACTCCCTTCCCGGTACATCTTTTTATTGTGAATAGATTTATACTAATTCATACATAAAAAATGGTGAAGAGAATATATCACCGTTATTTAATTAGGTAGACCCCTATTTAGTTGTTTCTTTAACTGACATAATAGTTAGCGTGCTCGCCTCGAGTGTGAGTTCGGGCCATGATCGGGTCAAACATAAGACTATAAGATTGGTATTTGCTGCTTCTCCGCTATAGACACGCAACATTAAGGAGAATGAGCAAAGACTGGTTGGACCGGAATCAGGACAATGTGTCCGAGTGGAGCGACTTGTCTATCCGTGGACGGTTATTTCAGTGAGCTAGCACTATAAGCATCCAACTAAGCTTGTTGGTCTAGTGTAAAGCGGACCTCGTCATCATCTCATTGAAAATTAACTTGTTCTCGCCATGACATAGCTGAAAATTGCTGAGTTGGCGTTAAAAATCAATCACTCACTCACTCACTCACTCACTCACTCGCTTACTTTAACCAACATGTTTTTCGCTTGTATTTTAATTCTGGGAAAAACATATATTCAAATGGAAGCACACTTAAACAAATTACTATAATAAATTGATTTCAAAGCAAACTTTGAGATACATTTATTGTGCCTTAAACAAACATGTCTACAAGCCATTCTACTTGGATAAAATGTCAGTTTCTCTCATGTTCATTTACATCAATTTCGTTCAATTAGATTTATCAACAGCTTCTTGAGATTTTAAAAGTGATATGTACTTTATGCTAGGACAGTACATCTCCGTTACGAAAGGAGTATTATTAATGCAAATAAAATAGTACAAACAGTTATATAAGTACAGTATTTCAGCTAGACTTTGAAATCTTCAGGACAATTGCCAGTTTAATCAAAATTTATCTAGGACATTCTTTAATAATTATTTCGACGCTGTTTTTCTGTTTTCCTTCCACGCATATTTTTTTCTAACTTTTGCAACTCATTTCTTTCCTTATTCATAGCCCGACTTCTCCGTTTTCTTTCTCTTGCATTTGTCTTTCTTTCTGCCTCCGCTTTTATAAATTTTGTTGTATTTTCCCTCTGCTTTCTTTTCCGAACCGCGCAGAGAGACTGACAATTCTCTTGATTCTTGATTCGTCGTGTTTTCTGTTTTCATTTTTGTTGTCTCTCTCGTCGTTTTGCATCTCTAATTTGTTGAATCTTAGAATAAACTGGCATACCTGCAAATTATAATAACCAAATTTTAGAAAATAAAAATTTGTTTGTTCAATAAACCAAATAAATTTCAAACTTGTGTACCTATCATCAAGTTAGGGTAGTGGAAATATATGTGTACGTCCATCAAGGATATTCAGTGTTAAGGCCATACTAAGCCAGTTTGCATTTCGTTATAATTCTTTACTGTCATTTTTCATTTTGTCGTTCCACTTTTCACGAAAATTTACATTTGCTTTAATTTTAAAAAGACACATACTTCAAAGAATCTTCGCAACTAATGTACAAAGTTATGAAACAGGAAGAAAAAAATTAAATCTTCACTTCCACAGCATGATTTAGATTTTTCACTATTATTGCCAACAGGAAAGAAATAATCAAATGAAAAAATGTCACTCGCTTGCATTCAATTCTTCAAGGAAATGTCCTAAGTACAAGTATTTGCTTTGGAATGGCCTTAGTACATTTATATTTGTTATCGTCATATATAATAAATCATAAGCTCATTTCGTCTTGCTACGAAAGATTAGAAAAAAAACGTCTGCTGAAAGTTCACGAACATAATTTTTCGGAAAATAAAAATGATGATGAGATGATAATGGGTTTTTTAAATCTTTGCTCACACTTTTCTTTTATTCAGGTTTTCTGATAAGAATTCACCTACCCACCAAATTGAATTTATTCTTTAGCGTACCAGGAATTCTTCTTAATCACTTTTTCTTCTTCTTCTTCTTCTTCTTCTTCTTCTTCTTCTTCTTCTTCTTCTTCTTCTTCTTCTTCTTCTTCTTCTTCTTCTTCTTCTTCTTCTTCTTCTTCTTCTTCTTCCCCTTCTTCTTCTTCTCCTTCTCGTCAGCAGAATACTCTATATTGAGTGTTGACTCCCCGCGCATGTCCCTTCTGTTCAGCTAAAAGCAAATCGTATATACAGTTAAAAACGGAATGAACGTATTTACATCTTGGATAGCACTGTTAGGGTGATGAACCCTAACCCTGTCTGAAACTGGTCAATGGTGTTGACGTGACGTAGAGTTGGTTGTATGGTGTTCCAGGTGATGATGGTACGCGGGAAGGAAGAATATCGATATACATCAGCATTTGTATACAGTGTTCTGTAGGCTGCATTATCTCTGATTCTGTTGTCTGGTGGTGTGAGAATGTGTTCCGCATGGACATCAACTAAGTTGTAAATGAATGTTGCTCTTGCTTTGGCTCTTCGTTGTTCTAGTGACTCCCACTGTAATAATAATATATATTTGCATATTTAGGTAGTGATTTATAACCAATTTTTAAAAGTACGATCAAATTAATTTATTCTAATCAACAAATGATTTTTCATAGATGATAACCTAGGAACGACGTTTAAACGTTTGGAGACCATGTACAACTTCAAAATTGACGTTGGTGAGACAAATGAGGAGACAATCTTATTGTTGGGTGTTTCCCGTAGTTTTTCAATCATTCAAAAACTATTTTGTTCCAAACACATTTCCGAATAAAGGAATTTCGGATTATGTACTTAAAAAGTATGGTACTTTTATACATTCTATTTAAACAAACAAGATTTCTTAGTATGTTGGCAAAATTCACATCATAAAATTTAAAAAAAAAGAAGTGGGACATTTAGGGAGACACCATAGCATTCGCTATAATATCGTTAATTTTAGCGTTATAGGTATAAAATCGAAAATTGAAGTCCTCTTTTGTGAGGAATTTACAAAAGTCAATAAAATTATAAGCTAATTTACTCGAAATTCTATATTTATTCTTCGGAACGATGAAAAAAAACTACAGATTCGGAACAAAACGTCATATTTTTGATAGTGTGACAGATACGGGCAAGATGCAAATTTCAGTGTCAATTGGACCAAGTTGTCATAAAGGCACAAATTTCCCGTTCATAAGAGACACAAACATATCATTTACAGTAAATAAAGATATTTAATTTCATTCCCAATAAAATTCGTGAAAATTCCGGATATATTGTACATATCTGTGTTACATATGTCAATATGAAAGCTTTTGTGACTCCGTGAGCAATGTGGTAGTCGTATTGTGCATTGTGGAAATATCATCCGCTCGGGGACAGGTTTACAATTCCTGGGTATAAACAATTTCTTTACTTGTATTTGAACAATTCTGTGGCATATAGCTAATTTGTAAACCTTTCTTTTTGTCTAAATTCTATACAGAAATTAGACTTTGTACTGCTGTATGGTCTACAGGTATCTCAGACGAAGAAAGGTCCACTCGATCGTTCAATGGTGCTGGTTAGGTCATTTATCAACCGATGTCATAAAGCATATGCAGTTTACTTTATTTTCGTACCAAAATTATAATATTTTCCTTCGTATATTTCCATAAATCTAGATTATGGCGCATAAAAGTGGAAAAACTGTTACCGGTCTACAGGGTCAAAATATGTGATCCTCTATTTGCTTTGCTCGACTATAGTCGGTAAATATAGGTGCAAAGGATATTGATCATTATGATATTTTTTTCATTGATGTAAATTCACAAAATAGTCTACTTTGTTTGGTTTTAATGGGTCAATACTTTGTCATTTCTAACCATTCAAACAATTCACAGATTGAAAATGAAAACGTCTCCAATACCATGCACAACGTCTAGGCTATGTTTTATAAACTTCTTCAGGACAATTTAAGAAATAGGTAGACAAAGGGCAAAGTAAGAAGTAGGTAGACAAATGTTTAGAGACCGGTGTCTAGCTGAATCACTGAAGTTTACTAATACAATAACAACAATAAATACCACACCATACCCCTAATAAATACATATATGGCAACTAGTTCCCTGGCTTGACAGAAACAGTTCAATAAAAAGTGACGCGGGTAAGCTAGTTTTATTGGCTCAAATCTCCCATCTTAGTGAAATGATACGTTCATGCAAGTGTTTCCTACTTGTGAATAGAACACTGACGACCGCATTTAAATGGATGAGCAGTGTCGCTGTAAAGAGTCATACATAAGTCCTTTATATGATATCTGATATTCCTTTTCTTCTTTTAGATTTTGACTTAACATCACATGTTCACGCTCCAACGAAGTTGTCTTTACCATCTTCTAAAATCCAACTGGTACAACCTCATTTCATCCACGAACTCTATAAGAATAGACTGAATATTCCAAAGAGGTAATCAAAAGCTGTAAATGGATTTGATTGATTTTTGGTGTTTAGCGCTACTTTCAGCAGTACTTCAGCTATATCAGGGCGACCAGTTTTAGTGGTGGAAGATGCCGGAGTCCCCGGAGAGAACCACCGACCCTGGGCAAGCAACTTGTAAGTTATATCACCTGCGGCTGCGAGTCGAGTGCACCCTTTTTGTAATTTACAAAGCTGGGCGCGAACCCACGCCGTATTGGTGATAGGTTTGTATGAGCTGTTAGATCCAACGACCTAGCTCACTGAGCCACCCGGCCCCTCGCTGTAAATCGAAGAAGAACAAACAATACAATGACCAAAATGAAAAGGACAAAATGAAGTGCTTATAGCAAGTGAGCGGCCATGTATTTGTATATTGGAGTGTCAATTTTGCCTCTTTCTACAATTTTTCGATTTGATTTTTTCATTGTTCCGACAGGTAGTATTTGTTTATCAATTTCATCAGCTATTTCCTTGTCTGTTACGGGGCCGACGTGGTCGTGATCGAATGATAGTTGGATTTACAATTACCCGTCCAATCAGTGCATATCACCAATAACGTTGGAGTTCGAACCCCGTTCATGGCGAGGTGTAATCGATACAACAGTATGTAATACAGTTCGTCAGTGACTCGCGGCAGATCTGTGAATGGCGGCATAAACATGAACATGTCTTCAAAATGTCAAAGCTGAAATATCTATATCATACACCAATACAGCTTGTGAGGGGGGGGGGATAAACATATTAATGTATCTAAGTTTCAATGGTGTTGCGTTGGAATTAAAATACAGTTACATATAGCATATATACATACAAAAGGAATATAGAAAAGGGATTAAAAAAAATGTTCGATGAAAAATGGGTAGGCCTCATGTCACGTTGAAATTGTGAAGAGATTGATGATGTTAGCATACACATGTTATTCCTTTTGCTCGTGGGGAATGCATTTATGCTATAAAGCATACACTTCGTCCTATCGTGTCGTATCTATCCGTTCGGAACAAGAAAAAGACATGTATATCAACAACCTCGGGATTTACATAGCTATATTGACCTGGTACCAATACAACAAATACATTTGTGCATACCTGTCGTAAAAAACGTTAATTAAGATACCTGTCGTAAACAACGTTAATTAAGATATTTTGTGCAAAGGGAAACGATATACACATTAAACTTCCTCGTTCGTTAAGTTTAAGAAACACCCAGTAAGTCACTGCAATATACATCTCACTTTTTTATGGTATATTGCGTTCATCTAAAAAAGAAAAATTGCATAATAAAGATCCGCTATATAATAATAATTCCTAAGAAAAGAAGTTGCGCAATAGTTCTGAGAACTATAGTCATTATGCCATGTTCCTCCATTTTGTTCTTAAATGTAATATTGTATTATGAGGAATAGTAGGTGCAATATATTGTTGTGTCAAGCTAAAACACTAGTCTTGTTGCATAGCTTCAGGATATTTGATTGACATTCTGAAGTGCTTCAGAGAAAAAAAAGTACGAGATGACTTTTTCTTATCACTTTAGTTATTGCATATATAAGATGGCTTTTAGTAGTAAATCAACAAATAAATGTGATCACAAAATAAAGATATATCTGCCATGTTACCCCTCCCCCCCTAAAATAAACCCCAAAGAAAACAACCAACACTGCGACAATCTTACGCTACATGCTGTTGTTGTAGATCATTAATGCAGGAAAACTTATCTTACAAATTATGTCATCACTATGCCAGACAAATAAGAAAATGACATATGCAAACAAGAAACAACCACATATATTTGCTAGGTTAATTGGCAAGATACATGTGTTATCATGGGGAGAACAACATACAGTTGTTATCATGGGGAGAACAAGATACATTTGATGAGATGATAATGATGTCTGCTTTGTTCTTGACCAACACTCTGAGTTGGATTTTAATAGTACTAGCTCACTGAAACATGTCGTTTCACTCAGATACATTATTCTTCTTCAGAGCCAACAAGTCTTTGCCTTTTCTCCTTAGTGCTGCTTAGCAGAGAAGCAATAAATACCAATTTTATAATCTTTGGTTTGACCTGACCGGGGCTCGAACCTAGATCCACCAGATATACAACATAGAGGGCCATTACACCCCCTGTGGTTAAATTTTATATTGGTGAGCTAAACACAAATATATTAAAAATTTTATTTTTTATTTTATTTAATTATCAATAATAAATATGTCAAAATATATAATAAGATAGTCATAAATTTTACAATAAATAACCATTAACAATATGGTAGTATTATGCACAATACCCTCACCTCAAATTGACTAGTCAAGTATAAAATTATATCTCAGAAAAGCATTGCTTATATAAACTGACTGATGGAGAAAATGCTTTGTTCTTGACCAACACTCTGAGTTGGATTTTAATAGTGCTAGCTCACTGAAACAAGAGTCTGCCGTAAACATGTCGTTTCACTCAGACACATTATTTTTCTTCAGAGCCAACAAGTCTTTGCCTTTACTCCTTAGTGCTGCTTAGCAGAGAAGCAATACATACCAATTTTATAGTCTTTGGTTTTGACCTGACCTGACCGGGGCTCGAACCTAGATCCACCAGAACTACAACATAGAGCGCCATTACACCCCCTGTGGTTAAATTTGATATTGGTGAGCTAAACACAAATGAAAACTAACATAGATATTAAAATTTTTTTTTTTTCATTTTACTTAATTATCAATAATACATATGTCCAAATATATTGTAACATAGTCATAAATTTTACAATAAACAACCATTAACAATAGGGTAGTATTATGCACAATACCATCACCTCAAATTGACTATTGAAGGATAACATGATATCTCAGAAAAGTATTGCTTATATAAACTGACTGATGGAGAAAATGATATTTATTGTAAAAAATATTCTACATACCTCAATAACATGTCTGAATGAAAAAAAGATATTTATCAAAACTTCCACATACCCTCAATTGACTGATAGACAACATTATATGTATAAAAGATTTGGCTCAACCCAATTGACTAGTAATGGATAACATGTTATCCAAAAAAGTCTCTCTTATCCAAACTGACTGGTGGATCAAATGGTATTTATAAAAACATACCCCTGTGAAAAACAAAAGATATTTATAAAAAGTTTGTTCACTCAAATTGACTGATTTGTAAAATGATATACATTAAAAATCCAGATCGATATTTGATCTTTTTAAGTTCAGTCAATAATAATTAATAATTGTTTAAAAGGACAGCTGTCACTAGTGGAACAGGAATTTCTTAACATTCTGGAGCACCTGAGTTCTCCGCCATTTTTCACTAGGGTCCATGCAGTCAATCTTTAGTTTTCTGTGTAGTGTTTAGCAGATCATTGTTTGTCTTTTTTCATTTGGCTATTACATTGTGCTTCCTTCAAATTACGACTTCTGATTATCCCAATGGTACCACCAAACTGTTTTTTTTCACATATTCAACAATACTTGTGTATAATGAATTGGTAATCACAGCTATGGGTTAAATAGTTCCACTGTTTTGTGGATGGAGAGGGAAACTCCATTATCAAATCTCCGCTGCCCTGCGGCATACCCATTTATGGGAAACCCTGAGGATAAATCCAGTTCGGGACCTGTAAAGTCCCTCCAGTGCTTCCAGGAAAGGTATTATACCAGAAGCTAAGGGAGAGGTAACCCTAAAAGAAACCCTCAGCGCTGAAGTCTGAGGTACTGGACCGTAATTGGCACACTCTAACAGACCACAACACTACGCATTTACAGCCATTATGACACCTGACACACATGATTTGGTAAGATTTGTATTTCTCTATCCCTTCATTACAATCAACGCTTACAAAATGCAACTAGAAATTACTTTGAACACAATAAAGTTATAACAAACTCACAACCATGACATGAAATATGATTACCATTGAAAATGCAAAAATAACAAACTGAAGAGCAAAAGCTGAACACAATTTTTTAAATCTTTGAAATATTTTTTTTTTATTAAATTCAACTTCTATGAAAAATATATATACATATACTATAAAATGTTTGTGAAACTCTTTGAAATGTATCACCACTAACGTAGCAAGTTCAAATCAACCTCAGGCGAGGTGTACACGACAACATTATGTGATAAAGTTAGTCAGTGACTTGCGACAGGTCGGTGGTTTTCTCCAGTATGTGTACTCCGTTTTCCTCCAACATTAAAACTGACCGCCACAATATAATCAAAATATTGCTGAATGTGGCATTAAACACCATAACCCTAACCCTCTTTGAAATGCAAGATACTTAGAACTCAGCTGGTTACAGACACATTAGCACAATACAATTATAACAATACACTCAAGGATCAATATTAACCATTGACTTGATTTGATTGATTTGATTTATTGTGTTTAAAGCCATTTTCAACAATATTTCAGCTATATCATGGCGACTAGTGTAAGAAACCGGAGTACCCGGAGAGACCCACCGACCCTGGGCCAGCAACCTGTAAACTTTATCACTTACGGTTGCGAGTCGAGTGCACCCTTTGTTGTAATCTACAAAGCTGGGCGCGAACCCAGACCGTACTGGTGATATTTTTTTCATCAATTTCATCCTCTATTTCCTTGTCTGTTACGGGGCCGTCGTGGTCGTGATCGTATGGTAGTTGGATTTACAACTACCCGTCCAATCAGTAAAGTTGGAGTTCGAACCCCGTTCATGGCGAGGTGTAATCGATACAACATTATGTGATACAGTTTGTCAGTGACTTGCAGCAGGTCTGTGGATTTCTGCTTGTACTCCACTAATAAAACTGACAGCAACGATATAACTGATATATTGTTGAAAATGGCGTTAAACACCATACACCAAACCAAACAAAACCTTGTCTGCCACAATATCATTGATATAGCGAAAATTAGTCAATTGTATTAATATCTAGGGTACACAATCCGAAATATAATGCTTAAAGTAAGTGTTCATTTTAATACACAACGCTTAACTTGTAATTCCAGATGATGTTTGGAACATCGCAAAAATCAGTTTCCGTTAAACCAGTTAATGGGATTTTAACCATTCCCATTTTGACCTGGTACCCCTACATCAAATAAATTTTCGCATACCTGTCGTAAAAAACGTTAATTAAGATATTTTATGCTAAAGGAAACGATATACGCATTAGTCTTCCTCGTTCGTTAAGCTTAAGAAACACCCAGTAAGTCACTGCAATATACCTCTCACTTTTTTTATGCATATTGCGTTCGTCTATAAAAGAAAGGTTGTATAATAAAGATCCGCTATAATAATAATTCCTTGGAAAGGAAGTTGCGCAATATTTCCGACAATAATAGTCAGTGTTTTTAAATGTAATATTGTATTATGAAGAATAGTAGGGGCAGTATATTGTTGTGTCAAATTAAAACACTCTAGTCTTCTTACATAGCTTCAGGATATTTTATTTACATTCTGAAGTGCTTCAAAGAAGAAAAAAAGCATGAGATGATTTTTACTTATCACTTTAGTAATTGCATATACAACATGGCTTTTAGTAGTAAATCAACAAATAAATGTCATCACATAATAAAGATATATCCACCATGTTACCCCCTCCCCCTAACCCCCCCCCCCCCCCCCCCCTCCAAAAAAACAAGAAACAACCACAAATATTTGTTAGGTTAATTGGCAATTCAAAAATGGGTATTTAAACATCAAACTGCTCGGGGTTTAGATTGACAACATATTTGTTTTGTTTGGTGGACGCGTTTTTTAACAGACAGTCGGTATTCCTATGGGTACAAACTGTACATTTTAGAATCTTCAAACTATTCTTAAATAAATTGACTGCTGTGGCAATTCGAAATACCCAAATCTATAATATATAAAGGTTAAGATGTAGGCTGAGCGGTATATGTATAAAATAAACGTTAGAGAAAACCGAAGGAGCAATCAAGAATGGACAATCCACAGCCACTGGCAACATTGGACACACAATACACAGGACGAAGACAAACAAAACACAAATACATAGCACAGAAAGTTAAAAGGATGAGCAACACGGACCCCACCAAAAACGGGGGTGAACCTATGTGAAGGTCAAGACGTGGTTGATACCACTTATAATACGCAAACAAATACAAATAACATACATAACATATGAGCCCTCTTACAAGCACATGAGGATAAGAAGAGTTTGAACATACCAAAAGGGGTAATCAGAATCCGTAAATCGAAGGACAGACAACACAATGGCCAAAAGGAAATGGACAAAAAGAGAAAAAACGATCTACAAAGCATTACACATAAAACTAAGAACCGTGGAGGGACTCAGGTGCTCCGGAAGGGTATGCAGTTCCTCCTCCACCATTGGCACCCGTAAAATACAGATAGTTTGTCACTAACAAGTCTGTCAATACTGTATGAATACGGAACATATACATCAAGAACAAAGAAAAGTCTGCGAATTCTACTCTATACAAACGACAAACTCCCACCAGGCAATTAGGAAAAACGTATGTAGAATTAAGTGAACATGTTATAAAATCCATCCGAATCTCATGTACCGGTATATATAATGGTGTTTTGAAGATTTGTTGAAACTTGTACTTATCAAGTAAATGGCAGCTAACTGTCTTGAAAACAAAAATGCATTCTAGGAATCATAGCACAAATATAATGGATTACACATCATACTAAATGTGCTTTTATCTAATACAATGATTGAATCGAATAAACAATGTTGATTTTGTTCAAAATGTTTGTCTCAAAGACTGCCAAATATGTATGCACCTAATATTAATCGTCACACAAACATTTAAAAAGCTAGAATTTTTTTGTCGTACATAAAAATCTAAATGGCCATGGTGTTGGATTCCATGGTTCTTGGAGTTTGCTTTACCTGTGACGTATATTATAGTTGTTTCGTATCCAGATTGATGATTCTTTCTAGAATATTGTTTTTATCACCAATTTATGCCTTAATCCATAACAAGAATATTCGGAAAATTTGTAAATCGTGTAATTTTCGAACCAATAAACCATCAGAGAAATGAACTATCGAACTACTGAACTTTCGGATTACTAAATCTTTAGACCACTGAACCATCAGATTGTAAAGCATTCGGATTACTGAAAGAAAGTTTTAAGACACAAAATGGGCAAACAGAAGAAGGAAAGACACATACAGTAAACACAATTAAAAGGACAAAAGGACAAACAATGATCTACAAACACTACATAGACAACTAAAGACTGAACAACACGAACCACACTAAAAACTGGGGGTTAATTCAGGTGCTTCGGAAGTGTAAGCAATTCCTGCACCACCGGTGGCAAGTCGTGTTACTCTAGTTACAACTCCGGTGATAAAATAGAGAGGAAAGAACCGGATTGTGAATACTACAAACGGAATATATCCGTAGTCATTTGTAACTGAAATATTCCGTAACGGCTGAGTAATTCATGGTGGCGACCGCAAAGGTGATTACTTCAACTTAACCACTAGGAACCCTTGGTTCAGTAGCTTCCTTGATAGCAACACGCCAACTCAGCATTTGTTCAGCTATATCATGGCGAAAACAAGTTAATTTTCAATGAAATAATGATGAGGTCCACTTTGTACTAGACCAACACGCTTAGTTGGATTTTTATAGTGCTAGCTCACTGAAACAGCAGTCCACCGATAAACATGTCGCCCACTCTGACAGATTATTTCAAAATGTCCAAGAAGGGTTTGCCAAGGATGTTAGTTATTGAGGTTTTTACGACCGGCTAACTGCTGTAGGTATTCACTATTGTGGACAGAATACGTTCACAGAGACTAGTGCTCTGTCTGTTTTCTTCTGGCTTTTCACTTGAAACGAGCCTGTCGTTGTTGGGTCGGTATCCGTGGCTTATGTAGGATAGCCAAGAATGGGCTGGATATTGAATTGTTTGACGGTAACATCAAACACTATTTATACAGGAAGTGCTGCACAAATCAAATAAAGAATGCAACGAATGCGAAAGACTCCATTAGTCGTAGAAAAAGAAGAAGAAACACACATAACAGAGATTTTAGAAAGGTGGTCCATACAACAATCAACATAAGAATTTGCCTCCCCAACATTCCTTGTGGGGAAAAAAGATGGAAGCCTCATTTATTGCATTGATTTTAGAGCCGTAAATAAAGTAACTAGGAAAGATGCAATTTCATGACCTAATATTGAGACCTGTATAAGACACTATAATAAAAGGAAGTACCTTCATGAGTGTATTAGACATGGCATCTGGATTTTACCAATTAGGGGTTAGGGTTATGGCATTTAACGAATTTCAACAATATTTCAGTTATATCATGGCGGTCAGTTTTAATAGTGGAGGAAACTGGAGTACCCGGCTAAAACCACCGGCCTGTCGCAAACCATAGACGAACTTTATCACATAATGTTGTATCGAGTACACCTCGCCATTAGCGGCATTCGAACTCACAACCTTAGTGATGATAGGCACCAAATTACCAAATAAACTGGCAACGATGACAACAATCAGGCAGAATTTCTTGGGACAATAGTCGTTGTCATGTCTATCTCAATAAATCCAGATAATACCGAAACGATATCGAAGTGGTTTGTACCTAAAACAAAAAAGAATAAATAGCAGATATACTGGACAATTTCGACATGTTCTTAATAAAATCCATTAAACAATATTAATGTAATAATTCTGACGTTTTCACATCATATTCCACATCAACCAACAACCAACATCAGCACTGGATCCACCATCTTGGTGTGGTTAATGCAGAATGTGAATAACCAAGCAATAAAGTTATGCTTTATAGCAAAAAATGTGTAAAAAAATATAAATATCATGGTTTTTTTATTACTATACAAGATAGTGTTGATGAACTACGTACACATTTTCTAATATCAATCATTTTTTTCTAGGTATGACAATTGGAACTATTCAACCAGAAAAACGTCATGTTACCTGAAATGTGACTGGATTAGTCGCAGTTTATAGGGCTGTATATAAAGGAAGAAAAACACATTTGATATGATACCATCTAGCTGAGATATCTACGCGAAGGTGTAAGTATAATTTCTTAGAAAATCGACAAAAGTTATTTCCACGTCTCCAACTCTTAATAGACTTATTAATGTACATGTACATTATACATGACTCTATTTTAGTTTCTTTTTCTCCATAAAGGAAGAATTACAAACACATCTAATGACAACCAGTTATACAATGGCCATCAATTCAGGTCTTTTTATTGGTAGATGATTATGTGAATTGTATGCCTATCTTTATATTAAATTTTGATATGTAACTTCAGTACAGATAAATTCATGTCTTTTAGATCTTATTTTAAGTTCCCGGCTTTCATAGAATGGGAAGAAAACTTACTCCATTGTGTCTAAGAAATAATTCACAGAATCCATAGTTTGCTGGATATTTAAGAATGGGCAACATCATTTTCGTAAATTAGGTTTTTTCCTCAACTACAGTAATGCTAATATATGTCCACGTCACCAACGTCACCGGAAGAGGATAATTTACAATTTGGTAAAAGTCGATTGATGGTTTTTTTTGTATTTTTTTTGTGTGCTAAAATTAAATGTTCAAAGAAACCTAGCAAACGTTTCAATGTTTGCATGCATCACTGTCCTCAATAGTAAGTACATGAAACCATTCTGACATGATTGCTACAAATTTTACACTCGGAACTCTTCTACACTGGGGTTGCAATCAAATGTTAACGAGGACGACACAAGTCAGTGGAAATTGTGGATAGGGATATATCTCAAGTGTATTCATGAGCAAGGTGAGTACTTTTTGCATCATAGCAAGAATAAAAGGAATAGATGTATCAACTTACTTTTATACTAGTGAAGAAAGAACTACTTACCCTTCCGGGGTAGTTGAGTTCACACCCATTTCTTGTGTGGAATTAGTCTTTCTCAATCATTAGCTTTCTGTGCAGTATTTTGTATATATCATTGTTTGTCTTTTGGCCGCTGTTTTGTCTGTACTTTGACTTGCTTATGCATTTCGCGGCATCGATGAGAACCTTAAAACTCAATGGAGGGTGGGAGTAGGGTGGATTTGTATTAAGGCCTACATTAATAGTCGACAATAACACCCGATTTTGGGGAGCCATAAATATCAATTTCATCGTATAACAACATAAAAAGTATATCTAAGAAATTTAAAAGATTGTGAAAGAATGACTTAATTAAGGCCGATATCGATTTCCGCAAAAAATGCATTAATTTTCTTGAATGGAATTTCAGACATCTTTACGTATAGGAGAATGTCCGAGTAACTCTCCATTCCTTAAAAATAATAGAACCGAGTCCCCGATGGTACCGAGGCCCATTGTTTTTAAGGATTGGAGAGATACGAGGACATTCTCCAACTTAAGATCCACCCATTGTACTTTATTAATTTTATTAATTATTAATCTTGTAGCAAAAAAAAAGTCTGTGTATAGTATCTAAAGTACAAAGAGAATAATAACTCTCCATTCCTTAAAAATAATGGAGAGTTTTGACAATAGATTCACATAACAGGTGGATTTTAATTGTTGAAAACTTTCTTATTACTGAACAATTTATTCGCTTGTGAGTAAGTTGGAAAAGTTAAATTTTATACCGAAAGATTAATTGTAATACATGCATAGAGGTAAATTATGTAGAGGTAATTTACAGGTAAATATGGCGCAGTTGAATTTCATTTTTGGCGAAATTAAAACCATAAAAAATATAGACAGTGGCGCAATTGAATCATTTTGAATATGCTAATTGGCGCAAATTGATTCCGGCCCTTAATTACTAAAAGTAATAATTTTTTGATTAGAATAACGAAAATTTGAAATATCTTTTGAACTGTAGATTTTAAAGTAGAAGTGTAAACGAGAGGTGTGTAGAGAATCAAGGGTGATAATTTAATTTGGAAGTTTGCAGACCAGAAAGTGAACGTATTTGTCCCTGCTCATATAGAAAAATCGCATTTTAAAGGAGTTTTTGGGTGTATATTTTGAGTTTTATGAAATACGGAGGGAATAAGTCTATTAAAGAGAACAGCCTATGGCCTTGGGTTTAAATCCCTGAGGACAATAGACATTCGACGTTCACCCGAAAGATTTCATTGTTCTCCGTAGTGCCCGACACGCACTATTGAGTTCATTGATTGTTACATGTAAAATATTTTACCTTAATCTGGGACATTTTTCATTATTTATATTTGTTCATTAAATACAGTAAAACCCCGCTTTATTGCCCCTCGATTCACCGCCAAACTCGCGTATCGCCAAGAATTTCTGCAGTCCCGTTTTCCGTATGTAGTAATAACCCCGTTAAAATGCCAAACTCGCATACCGCCATCCGCCACGGTAATTGAAGATCAAACGGTCAATTTACTGTTATTTAAACCTCGATCATAATGCCAATCAATAATGTCACACCTCGGTGATTTTAGAATGCCTGTCAATCAAGGTAAGTAAACAAGCAGTCAAGGCAAATAGATATCGCTGTGGAAACAGTTAATTGTTTTCTTTATAATAAAATTTTACAACCCTGAACTGATTACTTTTCATTCTGAATAAAGCTTAATAAATTTGTTTGTGTGTTCTTTCATTTGTGTTGAAAATGTCGACGCCTAAACGTAAAAGAAATTTGCTTGATTTTCGACAGAAAAGAGAAATTGTAGAAATTAAGAATCAATCGATATATTGGAAAATGATGTCCTCCAGTGACCTCGACTTTCTGAACATTAATGAAGAAATAAGTGCAAGCCTTCCTTGTAATGGGTTATAATCCACGTGAACATGTTGTGAATTATTTGATTGTGAATGCATGCGTAAACACGACAGAAATGTTTATATGTGAATAGATTTTTAACAACTTCCGGTTATAGAAATCAAATGTTCTTCCAAACCAGATACTGACGGTGACACGCTTCTAAGTGTTGTATAAACATTTTTCAATTAAAGTATAACACCCTTGCTTCTATAAACATATGTTATCACCTTTCTTTAAACAATTAATGATCAATTATCCATAAGTTAACTGTACATTTGCCCCGGGGACAGAATTAATCTTGTGACACGACAACGAGTGAGAGAAAAAACGTTATTGTTCTTTATTAAGTTGTGATAAACAAAAATTGAAAATAAAATGGAGAGTAAATATTTGTAAGACGTAAAAACGAATTTAATATATATTAAAGGAAATTGCTAGTATACGTGCTAACAACGTAATTTCAGTAGATTTTTTTTCTTTTCAAATTCGATAAAATAAATTCTGCTAAATTTAAAAATGCCGAAATTTTCTACAACTGTCAAAATGAAACTTATATATTAGATGTGACGTGGCCAACAATGTCATAGTCGACGGCATTTAATTATTATTATAATTATCATTAGTATGAGTATTTAGTATATTTTATGGGCAGATTTGTTCATTGTAACATACAATATTTATATTTTTATTTTGTAATGAATCACTGTAATGACATTGCCCCTTGTGGGCCCTCTATTGGACAATAAAAAAAATCTTATTCTTATTCTTATATTAGAATATATATTAAAATTTAAATTGTAAGTGATAATACTCATTTCGGTAAACTTGTCAAAATCAAACCGTCAGTCATTCCAAATTTAAAATCAAACTGTTGACTTTCGGTTTTCTGTCCTTACTCAGTTTATCGCCAAACTCGTTACAATGCCAAAATCTGGCTGGACAGATGGTGGCGGTTTAACGAGGTTATACTGTATATAGTACTTCTGTCTTTAATAGTAAACAAATTAAATCTTCATATATCATATAATATGAAGAATATATCATTGTCGTTTTGTTCGATTCTGTATGACATTTTTTATTTATATACATGTAAGAAACGGAACGAAAAATGAGCTTAGAGATTGTGCAACTTCCTAATTAAAAAATGCTCGTAAAATTAGTACATTTTTAAATTATAGAACACCACAGATCAATTGGAGGATTGATTTGTTTGGTGGGTGGGGGAGGGGGTAGTTAATGACATTGAGCACTGTCATTTGTTTAGCTATTTTTTTCCAAACCGTCAACTTAACGTTGATAAAAAATACCTAAAAACTGCAAAAAAAATTGATGAATCATTGATACTTGCAATTGGTTTGCGTAACTATTCTACTAAGCCAAGTTATATCTTTCAACTCAAGCGTGAGCTAAAAATTTGGAAATATATATTTAACCTATTCCACTTCGAAATGCTTATCCAAAACAGGAATCCGAAGTTTCGACCTTTGTGTTTGTTTGATTTGACTGTTCATGAATACAAGGCCCGTTTTGTGCTTGGTTTTCGGTTGGATTATAAACTGTCCCTGTTTATCTTTTTTTTGATTTTGTGTTAAGTTGTTTTGTGTATTAATATGTATTATAATCAATATAAGTTAAATAATTCATCTGATCCCAGATAGTTTCAACAGTTACAAGTGTTCTTAAACCTTAATGAATTGTCAGACACATGTTCCAAGTATTTTCGACATTGGCTTTAACGTGACATTTATTCGATTTTTACATTTGTTCTCTGTTTATTATACTTAATATGATTATACTTCAACTCGTGTCGTCATCCGAGTCATCATCACAAAAAATATTCTTTTTAAATTTTGACCACATGTTCTGCTTTGGTTCACACATCTTTTGTATTTTTTCCGAAAGCAGTGTACGTGAGTTCTTTAGCATCTTTTAATCGGAAGGTGGTATTGTTTTTAGCCACGAAACCTTTGACTTGCGCCCATATTAATTCTATCGGGTTAAGTTCACAGTGTCGAACGGGGGTTCTTAATACTTCATGTCCGTGTAAATTAGCAATTTTATCTGTTTTATAAACTACTGGGATCTTTTTTGTTTTATTTTTTCATATAATACTTGTTTGGAATCAGTAGCAGAAAAAGGAATGTTGTGTTGTGTAAGATAGTTTTGGAGAACATCTTTTTTCTGACTAATATTTGGGCATACCGTATCTTCTGTTTTAACATTGTGATAACTTGCATTATCTAACACAACCAAGCTAGGATTGTTCAGAGCAGCCATCAATTGTTTTTCAAACCACTCAAGAAAGACAACACTATTCATCTCCTGGTGATAGTCACCATCCGTTGATTTGGCCAGAAACACTAAATCGCAGCCGTCAATCAAGCCCTCACTTCGCGTATCTGCATGCAAAACAATCAAACGTTTGCCTTTACCCGAGGGTATTTTGGGGCATCAGACCCATCATTCGGAAGCCACATATAATCTGTGCAGTGATTTTGGTTTAACCCATGTTTCATCCATGTACACGATATCACCTGCTTCCCTAAAAGATTTGATCTTTCTCAGATAATTACACCTATCATTGATAATAGACACTTGATCGTACAGAACTCTTCCATTATCAGTATATCCAAGATCAATGAGAGTTAGAGTAAGCTTAGACTTTAATATTTTAATAGAATCTTTTATTTCCTTATGTATTATTGAGACGGTCGGAGAAATTTTCCGTGAATATAAACCGTTGATTGTTCTTTTAATAACACAATGATCAAAGTCGTCCAAAATGTTAACTCTTTCTTTGGGTCTATTTGACTTGCAAGGCCTCTTACCATTCATAATACGGTGCACTCAAGTGCAGGACACACCCAAAGCTTTAGATGTCTTTTGATATACCCTATCAAATGAGACAATCGGCTTCTTCGTTGCCTTTTCCTTACTAAAAAAGGCAGACAACTGTTTACAAACCTTTGGCATTCCGGAGATAAGTCCGACTTTTTACCCATTTTACATTAATTGCAAAATGTAACAATAATTTATGAGAGAAATGCTTGTCAGGTTCGTCTAAAGTACACGTGACTGATAGAAAGATCTTACAGGTAAGATACCTGACGTACGGATGTCTCTTCTATAAAGTCATCTACTCCCACCCGAAAAAAGACCAAAAAAAATAGTATCAAAATACAAAATTTCATCTGAGTGCAGACTCAGCCAAAACAATGTAACATTTTTTGTTAGCACTCCTAATTCTAATTAAAACTCTCGTTTACTTTGCTGTTCAAAAATCTATTGTTTAAAAGATATTTGGATTTTTCGTTATTCTAATCAAAAAATTATTACTTTTTTTTTAGTTCAGCAATCGAAGTATCTTTAATTGTAGCAACGTGTGTTTTAGCTGCGGAACCACAGGTCTTTTGCTCCTTTTTGTTGGTGACCAAAAAATCCTAAAAGTAAATGCATGAGAGATATGCTTCCACAGCTACGTACCGGAGAGAATTTAATGTGTTACAGGTCGACATCGTTTGGAAATATAATGTAACATGTCAACATGTGTCAGTGCAAAACCGATTTTTATTGCATAATAAAAAACGCTAAAAACAATATCCGCAATAACACATGTAAACCAGAAAACGCGAAAATTGTTACCAATGAACAATGTTACTTTTATAGTATACGCTTTTGAAACAACACACATGTAGAAGCAACAGTCATAAATGTGTCTTTTTTAAAAAATTACGCTTGAATACGATCGTCAGAAGGGTTTTAAGGAAACAATAGCCCTATTAATGAGAAAGTTTTTTTCGTATTTACGAGATTTAAAATTTCCATAAAAATTAGAACACCGAAGAAGCAAGCAAGAATTGACAATCGGTAACATTGGGCACAGGACGCAGATCAAAAACAAATAAAACAAAATAACACAACACAACTAAAACGAATGAGCAACACTAGGTCTACCCAAAAAACCGGTGCTCACGAAGGGTAAATAGTTTATTCTTCTTATAAGACAACGGCCGCTTTCCTTATAGTCAAGTCCGGTAAAAATCTTGTCTGTGATAGAGGACAGAACATGCCTATTGTTCTGTCATGTCTCAATCTGTGACGTCTTTGTAGTTTTTTTCTTCTGAAATCTCAGTTTAAAGATATATTTTACACTGCAAGCTCTTGCCAATGGTTTAGATGGTTTGTATTATAACCGATCTAAGCCTTTGAACATCGCTTTAGTTTTTTGTTTTGTCATATTATGTGTCTTTACGTTCTGAGTTCCGTGATATGATGTCTGTTATGATTTCCGCATGAAAACTATGCTCGTTTCGTATTTACCTCCAGTTGTTTGTAGGATGGCCTATATCTTATTTACGTTATTTGTGTTTGTTTGCGTATAATGGTGTCCAACACATATTGCGTTGTTTGTTTTGTTTGTTTGTCTTCGTCTTGTGTACCCTATGTTGCCAGTTTCTCTGGATTGTCCATTTTGCTTGTCCCTTCGGTATTCTCTAACGTTTATTCACATGATTTGTCTTTGACAAATAGTAGTAATTCACTTCTCTTTATGTCAGGAAAATGGTCATTCCTGTGGTATTTCTTACTTCTTGTTGCCGTCCCACCAACGGCAGCCATAAAAGTCAACACAGACGGAGCCTTCAATTTCAGGCTAGATGACTCTGGAGGAATTGATGGTGGTGGTGATGGCGGTTTGGGACTAAGCTTTATAGGTGAGTCAAAGTATTATTGCCAAATATTCAAATACAGTCAAAGCTGTATAAAGAGATCGCCGTTGGGACAAAGATTATGTGGTCTTATAAGACAGGTGACCTCTTTAAAGAGGTTCAATTCATATGAAATGTTCTATGATAGGACAAGAAAAAGTGGCATTTTAATACAAGTGATTGCTTAATAGAGGTGACCACATAGACAGGTTTGACTGTACTGCATTCTGTTTAAAACCAAAATCATATATCAATATCAACCCCCTCACCCAATTGACACATATACGCGATGTAGAACTCTGGATGTTGTGTATATCATTTTGTAACTTCAACGCCTGAAAATCTGATACAATTTAAGCCGGAATTATTAGTTCTAATAATAAAATCCTAAATGCTCGCTTACTCCCAAGGGTTATAACGGGATGCCATTACACGTAATGGAGCAGCCGCTGAGATTTTTTGAGCTCGCTTACAGAGTTTCTGACGCCTGCATTTATCAATAATAAGACATAGCCTTTCCTTTTGTCCATTATTATAACAAGTTTTTATCACCTACCAGTATTTTAGAATGTAATTCCCACAAAATAAAAATCCATGTTTACTTTCTCTCTGAATATTTTGAATTTCGTCATTTCCGGCCTCCCTATTTGGATGTCGATATACCATATTTGGGATTTGAGGCGTGAATATTTACATCAGCGTGTAGTAAGAAATACCATGTTTAGAAAAGCTCCGCCTTCCGTAGTTTCCGGTTATGGAAAACGATCGATAAATTTGAACAAGGTTGTTGCTACCTTTGAAAAGCATATATTTCTCAGCCAAACCGATTTAGCAAGGACTAGGATCATCAGTAATGCAATGTAGTTATAATGAAATGCTTGAAGCGTAAATAGCGAGTTTATATGTTTCAACTGGAACTTTTTGTTTGTTCCATTGTGATGAATGGGACCGCGTTGTAGCTCTGCCGAGACACAAGTTTGTCACAGGAGCTACATTATTGCAGCTAGGAATTATCAATGGAATGTCGTCATTTCTATCTTGTCAGGCACCCATAATAGGTAACAGCAGTACATATGACTGACTAAATAGGACCCCAAAAAAATGAACGGTAATAAAGAAAGCTATACCCTATCTCCTAACATAAACAATTCACCAACACTTATTACGGGAACAAACACAAATAACGTAAACAAAACATGGGCCCTCTTACAAACAACTGGAGGTAAAGGCGAAGTGAACATCGTTTTTCAAGTTGGTATTTTCTGAGGTTTTGCTACTATTTTTCAATTTTGTGGTGTTGACGTTACGCACAATGTTGGCAACACTTGGACGTTTAACGCGATATTGCGTCCAGTGAAAAATGGTGTCAATGTCTTAATAAAAAAGTCCAGGATTTCAGTGTTGTAAAGCAAAATTCAAATATGCGTATATCTAAATAAAGCTTAAAACAACGCGCTTCTACCTGGCTATTATTCCTAAGTTCCTAATAATTTATTCTAATTATTTCAGGGTTCAAAGTTGTACTCTTACGCTAATATTTTGCTGTCCGACGTAACAGTTTGAAGTTCAGAAAATAGTTTTTTCGTTCGTTTCTCGGTAAAGTCAATTCCGAAATGCGCGCAATTTGACATCCCAACTCTATGTAATGTGTTTAGTGTGATGTCATATCCATTTGTTTGTCGGTTGAAATTTTGATGAAATCGGACAAGACAAATCCAGTCTCGATATCTTTCCGAACTCATAAACAGGTAAGACAACCCTCATTATGCAAGTATTTAAGCAAAAACAGACACATATAAATATTATTTCTTTTTTACTAGAAGAAAGTACCCATAAAACAGATAACATTTATAGGTATAATGCTAAAATCGAGTTTTCCTTTTTGCGACAGTGACCAAATTGCTATGTCTAGCCACAATGTCCAAACGTCGCTTTTTAGTTTTTTTCGACGAGATGCCGCTATTTGAGTAGACATTATAAATAAAATACCAAAGAGAAATAACAAACTGTATAATATGGAAGAAAGTTCCCATACCTGGCGAAAATATACATGTAGAATGTGTAAGGTTTGCTTGCTCATTAGTTTTTTTGCCCGACTTTTCCATGTCTAGCCAAAATGTTCAATATGGCAAAAACGTCACGCTTTTTGTTTATATCATTGCCATTTGCATAACGTCAGCAAGTTAACTTGTTACGCTGCACGACGCAATGTCGTGCGAAACGTCTTGACGTTACACATAATTAACGTTGATAAGAATGTTTCGCGTCTTCTTTTTCATCTTTTTATTTCATTATTTGTGTTTGCATAACTTGGGTTTGGTTGGGGTGAGGTGGGAGTAGTGTATTTTATTATTCTTTGTTCAGTGAATAGATGTAAATTGCATCTCGACATATGGAAGCAACACCCTTTAAGATTAAACCTACACTCTTTTCATATGAAAAAGAGTTTCTATGCTTCCGCTAATATGCTTAAATAAATTTGGATCGCAGGTACATCTTAGGTTGAAAATTAAATTTCGCGAATTTTTTTAACTATTATATAATTATAGTTTCTACAATGCACACATTCTTTTTTGCAGTGCTTGTTCAAAAATGACACCAACAAATTTAAGGTCATGAAGTGATTTTTAGCTAGGATCGCTTTGCCCCCCCCTTTTTTTTCAAGTTTTGATATCGTTTGCTCGTTTTTTTGTTTCGCTTTTTTGTTGTTGTTTTTTGATATATTTGTTTTCATTTTAATAGAAAACTTCCCTCTGAAAAATATAGCAAGACTTTATGAAGCGCGACTTTATTTTGTCGTCGATAAGGAAAAACGTTTACTGGAAAAATTGGTTGAACTTCTACAATTTTACGTAGAAATCGTAA
The DNA here is from genome assembly GCA_963680875.1 of Bathymodiolus brooksi. Classification (NCBI taxonomy): domain Eukaryota; kingdom Metazoa; phylum Mollusca; class Bivalvia; order Mytilida; family Modiolidae; genus Bathymodiolus; species Bathymodiolus brooksi. The sequence continues at coordinate 24,778,413 of OY804590.1, read as the reverse complement.
TTTTTTTTATCCGAAATCAAGATTGTTAAGTTCATTCTCTTCCACGGAAAACGTACATTTTTGTTATTTGAATTTAGCACGAAAATTATGAGTGAAGAATATAGTTCCAAATGTGTAAATTTTATACTTCGTGATTTTTTTACGTCGAGTTGCAACTGGACATTTTTGTTGACCTTTAGAAATATTTTTTAGCTTTCTAAAAGATTTCTTCGTTTTTTAAGATAATCACATTTGATAAGTATATTTTTTGTGTTAAAAATTATTAAAAAAAATTCTGAAATATAGTTTGTTTTTAATTGGCATGCAGATCTTTTTCTTTCAGCGTTACATTCTTTTCTTTCCATGAGCCTACCGATTTTTTTCTACAAGCATTCCTTTAATCAGAAATCGTTAATGACGTCATAAAGTACGCTGACTCTGTTTCCGGTCCCACAAAAAATTGGTCAGAAAAAGTTTTTTTTTAGGTTTTAACAGAGAACAAATGTAAAAAAAAACATACGAATAGTTTGTAACGCGTTACATGAGAAAAATGTGCGCTTTCTTCCAATAATTTCGTTTTCAAAAGCAAAAATAAACCATATCTAATATAATAAAACAATTATTCGCATAATTACCTATACAAGCATGTATCGGAAATCAAAATCCATCAATTTAAAAAAAATCTGCATTCGTTTTACTTATTTCATGTTCTCTTTAGTCAAAGTATCGCCAATACCACGCATAACGTCTGGTGTGTGTCTTGCTGTTTTGTCTTCACATCGTCTCTTTACAAGACAGCATCATCGAACACCTGTATCCGTCATTTGTTCGAGTACTTAGGACACGAGGAGGACTTACTCATTTATATTTATGTTTTGTTTTTATTTATATAGTACATATACATGTGTCTTGCTCTAAGTCTTGAATTGTAATAGATTCACACATTTAATTATTTGATAAGTCCTTTTAGCATCGACCATTGGTGTTAGAGTAAACAAAAGCCCGTCTAGTTCCGTCGCCATCTTTACAATCGTTTTCAATGGTAATCATAGTGCATGTCATGGTTGTGAGTTTGTTATAACTTTATTGTGTTCAATGTAATTTCTAGTTGCATTTTGTAAGCTTTGATTGTAATGAAGGGATATAGAAATACAAGTCCTACCAATTCATGTGTTTCATGTGTCATAATTTCGCGTAGTGTTGTGTTCTGTTAGAGTGCACGTGTGCCAATTACGGTCCAGCACCTGCGACTTCCGCACTGATGGTTTCTGTTAGGGTTACCTCTCCTTTAGCTTCTGGTATTAGACCTTTCCTGGAAGCACTAGAGGGACTCTACAGGTCCCAAACTGGATTTATTCTCAAAGTTTTCTCCCGAAGCCTTTCTCATAAATGGGTATGCCGCACGGCGGTAGAGGTTTGATAATGGAGTTTCCCTCTCCATCCACAAAACAGTGGAACTATTTAACCCATAGCTGGGATTACCAATTCATTATACACAAGTATTGTTGAATATGTAAAAAAAAAAGTTTGAAGATACCATTAGGGTAATCAGAAATCGTAATTTGAAGGAAGCACAATGTAATATCCAAATGAAAAAAGACAAACAATGATCTGCAAAACACTACACAGAAAACTAAAGATTGACAGCATGAACCCTACTAAATAACGGAGAACTCAGGTGCTCCAAAATGCTAAGAAATTCAGTCAATTTGGGTGAACAAATTTTTTATAAATATCTTTTTTTTTCTTTCAGGGATATGTTTTTATGAATACCATTTGATCCACCAGTCAGTTTGGATAAGTCAGACTTTTTTTTGATAAAATGTTATCCATTACTAGTCAATTGGGTTGAGCCAAATCTTTTATAAATATAATGTTGTCTATCAGTCAATTGAGGGTATGTGGAAGTTTTTATAAAAAAAAAAATTTCCTTCAGACATGTTATTGGGGTATGTAGAATATTTTTTAGAATAAATATAATTTTCTCCATCAGTCAGTTTATATTAGCAATAATGTTCTGAGATATAATTTTATCCTTGACTAGTCAATTTGAGGTGAGGGAATTGTGCATAATACTACCCTATTGTTAATGGTTGTTTATTGTAAAATTTATGACTATGCTACAATATATTTTGACATATTTATTATTGATAATTAAGTAAAATAAAAAATTAAAATTGTAATATATATGTTAATTTTCATTTGTGTTTAGCTCACCAATATCAAATTTAACCACAGGGGGTGTAATGGCTTTCTATGTTGTAGATCTGTTAGATCTGGGTTCGAGACCCGATCAGGTCAATCCCCAGAGACTATAAAATTGGTATGTATTGCTTCTCTGCTAAGCAGCACTAAGGAGTAAAGGCAAAGACTTGTTGGCTCTGAAGAAAAATAATGTGTCTGAGTGAAACGATATGTTTACGGCAGACTCTTGTTTCAGTGAGCTTGCACTATTAAAATCCAACTCAGAGCGTTGATCAAGAACAAAGCAGACATCATTATCATCTCATCAAATGTATACTGTTCTCCCCATGATAACAAATGTATCTTGTTCTCCCCATGATAACAAATTTATCTTGTTCTCCCCATGATAACAAATGTATCTTGTTCTCCCCATTATAATAAATGTATCTTGTTCTCCCCAGGAAAACAAATGTATCTTGTTCTCCCCATGATAACAAATGTATCTTATTCTCCCCATGATGTAGCTAACAAACTGTTCATTTGATGTTTAACAATAATCACTCACTCAACCCCATATCAAATCTAAGGGGATGCTTATTTGTTGTTCTGGGGATCTGTGTGTAATATTGGTTAAGGTTGATGACTTTTTGGCACACGCCTACAACACCAATGATGTCTGCCGTTGTACCAACTTCAAGTGTTACGGTTTTCAGACACCTACACATGGCTGCAGGTCCCAAGAACAATAACAGATTGGAACAAATTACCGAAAAACATAATCAACAGTACATCACTGGACTCTTTCAAATCCTACATCTCTAAACTACAGTATTAATTCTCAATAATTTACTTGTATATACATTATAGTTACTTTTTTGCTCTTCTTGCCATTAATTGTACATATCTTTTTATTTTTTCTCAATATCACAGATTTTATTTAGTAAATATCTTGTTACATTTTTACTTCAGAGTCCAAGTTGCTCTGAAGTATCCCTGTGAAATTCGGTTTTGAATATCCAGGGAAATACTCAAAACTATAATTACATATAAAACTATTTTATTCTAATATATTCTATTGCATAAGTTATGATCACAGTTTATTTAATATATGAATGAACAATGAATTCATTCCCAGTAATTTATTTTCCTTCATTTTTCTTTGAAATTCATTTTTAAACAACAGATAAACATCAATTGTCTTTGTCTTTTGTTCGGATACATAATAGGATTTGTAAATTGTAAATGCCAATATAGTTAAAAAATAATTTAGGTGAAAATATTCTTTGTCGAAAATTTTGTACCCAAATACTAAATGTTGAAGTCTGATATTGTTTTCAAATTGGACCTTTTTTAACATTTCATTTATTCTATTCCAAAATATATCTAAATATTTACACGACATAAAAAAGTGATCATAATCTTCTTCTACATTACAAACATTACATAAACTGTCAGTTGATATTTTCCATTTGAACAGATATGATTTGGTTGGAATAATAAATTGCAATAGTTTCCATCTAAATATTTTCAATTTGTTTTCTAACAAAATTTTAAAAATAAATTCATATAAGTCTGTTATATTTTGAAAATCTTGGATATCCAAGTAAGTTGTCCAAAAATGTTTACCTATAGGTTTGATAAAAACTTTGTTTTTGATAATATTGTAAAAATCTTTGCTAACTAATTTATCCATATCAATCACCCTACCAGCAGAAATAATATTTTCTTTTTTTATATTAATAGTAGTTTTCACAGATTTTTCTTCTGATAATTGCACATACCACTCTTTAGGAATTGCCTTTTTTAGTCGACTAAATTCACTTAAAAAATTTATTTTATTTTTTAATTTCTCTATCAAATAGTCTTGTGATACCCTTCCATTTTCGTCAGTTATGTCGTTCACATACAACAGGTTGTATAAATTAAACTTTTATTATTAAATTTTATATATTTATTTCTCCAAATATTTTGGTTTCTTATCTCTCTAAAATTAGTTGGTGTTTTTGTTTGTCTACCTCCAAATTCTACCCAATAATTTATTATTTCTTTATAGAACTCTGGGATATCATTAAAATTTTCTATTGATTTACTATTGTCCATATTCATTTTAAAAATTAGCCAGTTTTTTCCAAATTTATCAAAATATTTTCTTGGTATTACTTTCCAATTTGATGTTTTTGAACTAAGTAGTCTTTTGACCCATGACACTTTGAGCGATTTAAAATAACTGTTTATATCAACCATATTCAACCCACCTCCCCCCCCCCTTTCATAATACCCTATTAAAGTTAATCTTTTGATGTTATCCGGTTTCCCATTCCAGATAAATCTGTCAAAACCAGATTCAATTTCTTTTATATACATCTTTGGTACTGAACATGGACTGGCTAGGAAGGTAGATATCGGCACGATGAGTGTTTTTATAATAAGAATTTTCCCCATAATAGTTAGATTTCTTTTTCCCCATGCGGTAAATTGATTTTTCATTTCTTCAATTTTCTTTTCCCAGTTAAGTTTTTGACATTCTTCCTTGTTATGTCCAAAGAATATACCTAATGCTATAACAGGATTCTGTGTCCATTTAATACCTCTAATTTTGTCTTTGCAATTTTTTAGTTTACCGATCCATATGCCCTCTGTTTTATTTCTATTTAGAATTAATCCTGAAAATTACCCAAATATTTCTATTTCATTCATGACTAAAGCTATATCAGTTTTGAAACTCACAAATAACGTTGTGTCGTCTGCTAATTGAGATATTTTAATGAAGTGTGCTTTATCATCAATTTTTACTTTTATCCCGTTAATATTTTTATTTTCTCTAAGACTTAACGCCATAATTTCCACGGAAATAACAAATAAAAGGGCAGATAAAGGATATCTTTGACGGTTTCCTCTAGTGTTTTTAAAAATTTCAGATATCCATCCACTATTTATCACACAGGTTTGTATATTATTATATAATGTTTCCACCCAAGTAACAAAAGAATAATTGAACCCATAATGTTTTAGTGTTGAAAACATAAAATCCCATTTTAAAGAATCAAAAGCTTTTGAAAAATCTAAAAAGATAATTGCCCCTTCTATCTTATAAATGTTTGAATAATCTATAATGTCTTGAATCTGTCTTATATTAAAACCTATAAATCTATTTTTAATATAACCGGTTTGATCTTCGTTGATAAGTTTTGGCAGAATTTTTTTCAAACGTTGAGCTAAAGTGTACGAAAGGAGTTTTAGATCAACATTCAATAGAGATATTGGTCTATTGTTATCTAATTTCAATGGGTCATCTTTTTTAAATAAAAGAGTTAGTACACTTGTTCTTTGAGAAAAAGACAGTTGCCTATCTTCGTGACACTTATTTAAAATAAAGACTATAAAATATTGTATACTTTCCCAAAATGTCCTATACAATTCTACCGTTAATCCGTCTATGCCGGGAGATTTATTTAATTTCATTTTAGAAATAGCCTCTGTACATTCTTCCACCGATAACTGTCCATCACATACATTCAAATCTTCTTGATTGACTTTACTTTCTAGTTTTGTTCTATATATATAATCATTTAAGTTCTGTTTATCTGGGTTTGTTGATGTATACAACCTTTTGTAATACTATTTTATTTTATCTAAAATGTCTCTTTGGTTTGTAATTATATTCCCCTCATCATCTAATAATTTTGTGATCGACTTTTTAATTTGTCGTTTCTTTTCTAAACCTAAAAAATAAGCATTGTTTTTTTTTCACCAAATTCTACCCATTTCTCCCGAGATCTAATCTGCGCGCCTTTTGCCTTTTGATCGTAAATTTGTTCTAACTCTTTTTCTAACTTGTCTTTTTCATTGTTTAGTATTTTATTATCTATAACTGCAGTGTCACTGCATGCTAGTTTAGCTTCTAATGTCTTTTCTAAAGTTCTCGTTAGCTCCCTTGTTTCTTTCGCTTTTATTTTACTAAACGTCATAGTTATCTCTCTTATTTCTACCTTAAGCGCGTCCCATAATAGTCTGCAGTTTTTTAAATCATTATTGACTTTAGCGGAATATTTTAATATTATGTCGTTTATCTTATCTTGATAGTCTTTATCATTTAAAATTGAATTATTCATCTTCTAAAAACCCTTAGCTTTTTCTTCCACACTTGACAAGAAATTTAAGAATACACTTTGATGATCTGTATATTTAATACATACTGGTTTAGTTTTACACCAGTTGATTCTAGACTTGAAATTTGTATTAACTAAAATATAATCAATTCTACTAGCTTGTGATTTGTCTTTTCTGCGCCAAATGAATTGTCTTTTATTACTATTGAGTTCTCGCCAGATATCAATTAAATCATTTGTTTTCAATAACGTTTTAAGACTATTTACCGTCTGATATTTTGCTTTACTACTGTTGCTTCTTCTATCTATTTCCTTTAATGTTTCGTTAAAGTCTCCTGCGATCATAGGTATTCCTATTCCGTGATCTTTTAAAAAGGTATTTACTTTTTTGAAGAAGTTATTTTTTGTTGTTTTACAATTTGGTGCATATAATCAAACTAGGGTAAATATAGTATCTTTTATATTTATATTCAGTAAAATTATTCTTCCTTCAGTATCTATTAATTGACTTATAATTTCGTAATCTAATTGATTTCTTATTAAAATAGCCACCCCCCTGCTAGAGTTATTTCCATGACTACAAAAACATTGATAATCTGACTGTTCTTCAATAAAACATTTACTTTCGTTATTAAAGTGTGTTTCTTGCAGAAATACAATTGAACAATTTTAATTTTGTATCCATTGTAACAATCTTCGTTGTTTATCTTTTATCTGCAACCCATTTACGTTGAGGGTGCAAAAATTAATTATATTGCTGGACATTATCATATAACAAAATGATCAAATTATTTTCGAATAAAATATCACATCTGAACAAAAAAGTCAAATATTTACAAACCCAATTTTCATATTTACACATAATGACAAATTTCGGACATAGGTACGTTTTGATTCTCACTTTTATATTTACAATGTATACATTACGAATTCTCCTTACATTGCACACGGGTAATGTTTATAAATTTTATAAAAAATAACTTTACAACAACACATATGAACAAAAAAGTCAAACCTTTACAAACACAATTTTCTTTCTTGTACATGATGAGAAATATCTCACATAAGTACATTTCGTTTTTCACATTTATATTTACAATATTACTGTATACATTACAAATTCTCCTAACATTCCACTCCATGTTTTGATTTCTATATTTGTAATAATTGACCTTGTAGGTGCTCGTGGGTGAACTTTCTGACACGTGTGTATTAATGTTTATACATTTTATAACCATCGACTTTACTACGATATATATATTGGGATTTACCGATTTATTTTTATAGACTATTCTATGTTTGTGTATGTAAATAATGTAAGTGTGTTTTATAAATATTACGAAGAGTAAATTAGAAAAGTTATGTACTGGTAAAAGGACAATAGACAATTTTCTGATTACATAAGGTAAGAACATTTCAATTTTTTGTATGAAATCTTTATATGTACTTTCACGGTGTAATGTTTTCATTTGTACCCTTGTATATATCATCTCTTTTATTTGCTGATAAGAGAGGTATTTCATTGATGCATTTGCTTTTAAAGTTGTGGAATGGTTTTGTAGTTCAACATATTGATAACATGATTCTTACTTGGAATATTATGTTCCGCAAATATATTACCATCGTGTTATCAGTTTTCGTGCTATTATCGATTTTCAGATATAGCGATTAACAGTGTTAATCCTCCATTCATATGACGATTGGAATTTTCAAAGAATGACTAGTTAAATATTTCTTTGTGCATAAGATTGTTTTTAAAGCCATTTTTGTATTTTAATATACTCTCGATTACCTGGCAACTTTTGTTGTCAGTAAAATGGCGTCATCTGTTTCCGTGGCAAATAAAAACAAGGCCGATATACGGGATGGAAACGAATATAAAATCCGGAAATGGCTGGTTTTAAAATTTCATGGTTCTGGCCATCTACCAAATCATACTACATCTAAATAAAATAACAGAATGTTTGAAAATGACCACTTTCAAAATTGTGTTTACTTTTGATGTTTTTTTTAGTGCTGAAACCACAATGCACTGCAAAGTGACATGTATTTTATATAAGAAACAGGCACATTTCAGTCGGCTCTTTTGTTTATAAATACGATAAGTGACCCCATGATAGTTACATGACAGGAAGAGCAGGTGTCTGAGAGGTAGATGACATAGTTAAATTTTATATAGCCCTTCTGGATTTTTTTCCAGCTACTTTATAAATGAAGTACATTTTTGGCATTACAAAAAGTATGGTTCAGTCGGTAGGTTCACTGTTTTTGGTACTTACGTCTTTAAAAGTAAACTTTATCATTTTTTACAAATGTCAGCTTTCGCATTGTTTATGTTCCATAAATAGAAACCGAAAGACACGTCAACAATAATGCGTGCGCTGTGGAAATCAAAATAAAATGGATACCACGAAAACAGATGACGCACGAAAACACATACCGTGACGATAATATCTCATATAATAAAATGACATATGATTTCCACGGGTACATCGCTGTTTTACCACCCATATTGTTGTGTTTATAATTATCTTGAGTACGTAGCGGTAAACTATTTCTACATTTAATGCCAATCACATGTTGTTTAATTACACGGTACAAATGACCCATTTTCTCGACAGATAAGTTTAGGTGTACTTTTATTTGTTTACGTCTATATTTAGCATTGGAAAGCTCCACTGTTATAACGGTTTTCCATAAAATATACACTATGCCTCTTACTATTATTTCGGACGCATATATGACATATAATTCTTTCAAATGATATATTAAATCACAAATTATAATGCCTATTACATACAAAATCATGACTACATTAATATTCATAATATTTTCAATTACATTCTCAAATATAGCATCACATTTTTTTTCTATATTTCTACAGTTTTGTACTCTTATTTTGAGCTTTAGATTCATGTTTTTTATATATTTTTTTAATAATTATATATATGCATAAGATAAAATCGAATTGGCTATATGTATATATTGTTAAAATGTAAATTAACTAATTTTAACCATTAGACTTTTTTCTTTTTTTTTTCTTCTCTACTAGGTGGTGTGGGCGGAGTGTGTTGGGAAGTAGATTTTAGCTTACTGGCTAGTGTTGTAAAGCTCTTAATGCTACTTTGCCCAAGATTGTTTTGTTCTTTTCTCATTGATGCTTCATTATCACTGGCTTTGATTGATCCTAACTTGCCATTTTTTTTGTTTGACTGTCCTTTTGGCTTTCTTCCAGAATCATTCACATTGTTTGTATTACTGTTTTGTTCTATATTTTTACTACACTCCTCCTCATTCTGATGTTCAGTTTGTCTTTCTTCTTTTTCAATTTCAATAGTTTCATTTTGTTCTTCACTTTGCACTTGTTCTCTATCTTTGTTTTCCTCATGCACTTTTCTTATATCATGACTAAACTCTTCCCTTTGTGGCATCTCTTCATCAAATCGAGTTCTATCCATAGCATGTAGACAATCTATTTGCTTGTGTCCAGTCTGTTTGCACCTTCTGCATTTCCACTCATTTTCACAATTGAAAATAAAGTGTCCAGGCTCAAGACACTTGTGACAAACCACTTCAGGTCTTGTCTGTTGTGGTTGCCCTTAATGGCTTATACATGCATTGCATCTTCCTATTTTAACTGCTTTAAGCATTGGGGATGTTAATGTTTTACTGATAATAATTCTGTCCCCTGTTTCACAACCAGTGAGTCTACCATCTACTCTTAGCTGTTCCCTATGCATGTACAGAATTTCCCCATCTCTTACTTTTACCATGACCTCAAGTGTTCTTCTGATTTGTCCATCATCTGCAGATAATGGTACTCCTTTCACTCTTATTCTTGTTGTATCTGGTCTTTGTCTTGCAGGATGTCTGGGATTTGTGTGTGAAATCCTACATGTCTACCTCTCATTGTTACACCTGATGTTATTAATGTTAATCTGTCTATTTCGTTGTCCATGTAGATCCTCCACATAGACCTGACTCTTTGTATGCCCTTTATAGCTGCTGGATCTACAATAGCACCTATGGTCTTGTATATTTCAACGTGTGTGACCCACATGGGCTTTGTTACCTTGACACTACCAAAAATGTCTTGGTCTTGTAAGAAAATAGGTTTAGCAGTGTTTGGATTGTCTATTTCATCGTCATTTGGGTCTTGAACATCTGGGGGTTTACTGTTCCTGCTCAAATATGTTTGAACAACATTGGCATAGGACGCCGCCATTGTTTGTTGTGATTGTTCATCGTCACTTGATTCATTCTCATATTCATTTTCATTCATTTTCACCTGTTTTGTTCGTATATTATTATAGGGAAATCAACTATGAAACTAATTTACACCATTTAACGTCTCTGTTATCTCTTGAAAAAGTCGATTTATGTATTTTTTTGGAACGTCCACTAAAAGAAGCCTTAGCATTTAAGGGACGTAACTGTACATATTATTAACATTTTTGGCTTTTAATCTATGTCTTGTAAGTAAACCTCCACTGTGACATAGTCTTCAGCTAGTTGAAGGTGGTCACTATATGGTAGAATAGAATAGTCAGTTGATATAACCGTCCAGCCCTTCCTCCCCATTAAGCCTGTCGTCACGTTATCAAGCTGAGAAATTTCTGACAGTTATGTTAAACACTAGTAATCCTACATCTCTGTTAGGATTATGGAGTAACACCACTTTCATCATTATTTCAGTTATATAGTTTCGGTCAGTTTATAATGGTGGAGGAAACCGGAGTACCAGGAGAAAACCTCGTCATGGGCGGGATTCGAACTCACAACTTGAGTGGTGATAGGCACTGATAGCATATGTAGTTGTAAATCCAACTATTATACGACCACGACGTAATAATAATAGATGGTGCGTTTTATTAGGTACAATGTAAATAATTATGTTCGTTAACGCTTGAGTTTACGAATAAAAACATAAAACATGATATTTTCCACAAAAAAGTTATACTCTAGCTCCAGCATAAAATTTATTGAGCATATTGGTTTTTTTTCCTTGATCGTCACTTTGATTATTAAAAATAATCTCTGACTGCTCGCTTGAGTTCACGAATAAGAACATAAAGCATAATATTTTCCATAAAAAAGGTTATACTCTAGTATTATACAATTTTTTGTGCGTATTGTTTTGTTTCTGAATCGTCACTTTGATTGAAAATAATCTCTGACTCGCTTCCCGGTACATCTTTTTATTGTGAATAGATTTATACTAATTCATACATAAAAAATAGTGAAGAGAATATATCACCGTTATTTAATTAGGTAGACACCTATTTGGTTGTTTCTTTAACTGACATAATAGTTAGCGTGCTCGCCTCGAGTGTGAGTTCGGGCCATGATCGGGTCAAACATAAGACTATAAGATTGGTATTTGCTGCTTCTCCGTTATAGACACGCAACATTAAGGAGAATGAGCAAAGACTGGTTGGACCGGAATCAGGACAATGTGTCCGAGTGGAGCGACTAGTCTATCCGTGGACGGTTGTTTCAGTGAGCTAGCACTATAAACATCCAACTAAGCTTGTTGGTCTAGTGTAAGGCGGACCTCGTCATCTTCTCATTGAAAATTTCTTGTTCTCGCCATGATATAGCTGAAAATTGCTGAGTTGGCGTTAAACAACACTCACTCACTCACTCACTCACTCACTCACTCACTCGCTTACTTTAGCCAACATGTTTTTCGCTTGTTTTTTTATTCTGGGAAAAACATATATTCAAATGGAAGCACACTTAAACAAATTACTAAAATAAATTGATTTCAAAGCAAACTTTGAGATACATGTGTGTCTTAAACAAACATGTCTACAAGCCATTCTACTTGGATAAAATGTCAGTTTCTCTCATGTTCATTTACATCAATATCGTTCAATTAGATTTATCAACAGCTTCTTAAGATTTTAAACGTGATATGTACTTTATGCTAGGACAGTACATCTCCGTTACGAAAGGAGTTTTATTAATGGAAAGAAAATAGTACAGACAGTTATATAAGTTCAGTATTTCAGCTAGACTTTGAAATCTACAGAACAATTGCCAGTTTAATCAAAATTTATGTAGGACATTCTTTAATAATTATTTCGACGCTGTTTTTCTGTTTTCCTTCTACGCATATTTTTTTTCTAACTTTTGCAACTCATTTCTTTCCTTAGTCATAACCCGACTTCTCCGTTTTCTTTCTCTTGCATTTGTCTTTCTTTCTGCTTCCGCTTTTATAAATTTTGTTGTATTTTCCCTCTACTTTCTCTTCCGAACCGCGGAGAGAGACTGTGACAATTCTCTTGATTCTTGATTCTTGATTCTTCTAAACAGAGTTTCCATTTTTGTTGTCTCTCTCGTCGTTTTGTATCTCTAATTTGTTGAATCTTAGAATAAACTGGTATACCTGCAAATTATAATAACCAAATTTTAGGAAATTAAATTTTGTTTGTTGCATAAACCACATAAATTTCAAAATGTTGTACCTATGATCAAGTTAGGGTAGCGGAAATATATGTTTACGACCATCAAGGATATGCTGTGCTAAGGCCATACTAAGCCAGTTTGCATTTCGTTATAATTCTTTAGTCATTTTTCATTTTGCCGTTCCATTTTTCACGATAATTTACATTTGCTTTAATTTTAAAAAGACACATACTTCAACGAATCTTCGCAACTAATGTACAAAGTTATGAAACAGGAAGGACAATTTTAAATCTTCACTTCCACAGCATGATTTAGATTTTTCACTATTATTGCCAATAGGAAAGAAATAATCGAATGAAAAAATGTCACTCGCTTGCATTTAATTCTTCAAGGAAATGTCCGAAGTACAAGTATTTGCTTTGGAATGGCCTTAGTACATTTATATTTGTTATCGTCGTATACAATAAATCATAAGCTCATTTCGTCTTGTTAAGAAAGTTTAGAAAAAAAAACGTCTGCTGAAAGTTCACGAACATATTTTTTCGGAAAGTAGAAATGATGATAATGTGTCTTCTTCTACTTCTTCTTCTTCTTCTTCTTCTTCTTCTTCTTCTACTTCTTCTTCTCGTCAGGAGAATACTCTACATTGAGTGTTGACTCTCCGCGAATGTCCCTTCTGTACAGCTAAAAGCAAATCGTATATACAGTTAAAAACGGAATGAACCTGTTTACATCTTGGATAACACTGTTAGGGTGGTGGACCCTAACCCTGTCTGCAACTGGTCAATGGTGTTGACTTGACGAATAGTTGGTGTTATGGTGTTCCAGGTGATGATGGTACGCGGGAAGGAAGAATATCGATATACATCAGCATTTGTATACAGTGTTCTGTAGGCTGCATTACCTCTGGTTCTGTTTTCTGATGGTGTGAGAATGTGTTCCGCGTGGACATCAACTAAGTTGTACATGAATGTTGCTCTTGCTTTGGCTCTTCCTTTTTCTAGTGACTCCCACTGTAATAATAATATATATTTGCATATTTAGGTAGTGATCTATAACCGATTTTTTAAAGTACGATCAAATTAATTTATTCTAATCAACAAATGATTTTTCATAGATGATAACCTAGGAACGACGTTTAAACGTTTGGAGACCATGTAGAACTTCAAAATTGACGTTGGTGAGACAAATGAGGAGACAATCTTATTGTTGGGTGTTTCCCGTAGTTGTTCAATCATTCAAAAACTATATTGTTCCAAGCACATTTCCGAATAAAGGAATTTCGGTTTATGTAGTTAAAAGTATGGTACTTTTATACATTCTATTTAAGCAAACAAGATTTCTTAGTATGTTGGCAAAATTCACATCATAAAATTGAACAAAAGGGAAGTGGGACATTTAGGGAGACACCATAACATTCGCTATAATATCGTTAATTTTAGCGTTATAGGTATAAAATCGAAAACTGAAGTCCTCTTTTGTGAGGAATTTACAAAAGTCAATATAATTATAAGCTAATTTACTCGAATTTTCACTGGAACGATGAAAAATAAACTACAGATTCGGAACAAAGCGTCATATTTTTGATAGTGTAACAAGTACGGGCAAGATGCAAATTTCAGTGTCAATTGTACCAAGTTGTCATAAAGGCACCAATTTCCCGTTCATAGGAGACACAAAAATATCATTTACAGTAAATAAAGATATTTAATTTCATTCCCAATGAAATTCGTGGAAATTCCGGATATATTGTACATATCTGTGTTACAGGTGTCAATATGAAAGCTTTTGTGACACCGTGAGCGATGTGGTAGTCGTGTTGTGCATTGTGGAAATATCATCCGCTCGGGGGTAGGTTTACAATACCTCGGTATAAACAATTTCTTTTCTTGTATTTGAACATTTCTGTGGCATATAGCTAATTTGTAAACCTTTCTTTTTGTTTAAATTCTATACAGAAATTAGACTTTGTACTGATGTATGGTCTACATGTATCTCAGACGAAAAAAGGTTCACTCGATCGTTCAATAGCGCTGGTTACGTCATTTATCAACCGACGTCATAAAGCATATGCAGTTTACTTTATTTTCGTACCAAAATTATATTATGTTCCTTCGTATATTTCCACAAATCTAGATTATGCCGCATAAAAGTGGAAAAACTGTTACCGGTCTACAGGGTCAAAATATGTGATCCTCTATTTGCTTTGCTCGACTATAGTCGGTAAATATAGGTACAAAGGATATTGATCATGATGATATTTTTTTCATTGATGTAAATTCACAAAATAGTCTACTTTGTTTGGTTTTAATGGGTCAATACTTTGTCATTTCTAACCATTCAAACAATTCACAGATTGAAAATGAAAACGTCTCCAATACCATGCACAACGTCTAGGCTATGTTTTATAAACTTCTTCAGGACAATTTAAGAAATAGGTAGACAAAGGGCAAAGTAAGAAGTAGGTAGACAAATGTTTAGAGACCGGTGTCTAGCTGAATCACTGAAGTTTACTAATGCAATAACAACAATAAATACCACACCATACCCCTAATAAATACATATATGGCAACTAGTTCCCTGGCTTGACAGAAACAGTTCAATAAAAAGTGACGCGGGTAAGCTAGTTTTATTGGCTCAAATCTCCCATCTTAGTGAAATGATACGTTCATGCAAGTGTTTCCTACTTGTGAATAGAACAATGACGACCGCATTTAAATGGATGAGCAGTGTCGCTGTAAAGAGTCATACATAAGTCCTTTATATGATATCTGATATTCCTTTTCTTCTTTTAGATTTTGACTTAACATCACATGTTCACGCTCCAACGAAGTTGTCTTTACCATCTTCTAAAATCCAACTGGTACAAACTCATTTCATCCACGAACTCTATAAGAATAGACTGAATATTCCAAAGAGGTAATCAAAAGCTGTAAATGGATTTGATTGATTTTTGGTGTTTAGCGCTACTTTCAGCAGTACTTCAGCTATATCAGGGCGACCAGTTTTAGTGGTGGAAGATGCCGGAGTACCCGGAGAGAACCACCGACCCTGGGCAAGCAACTTGTAAGTTATATCACTTGCGGCTGCGAGTCGAGTGCACCCTTTTTGTAATTTACAAAGCTGGGCGCGAACCCACGCCGTATTGGTGATAGGTTTGTATGAGCTGTTAGATCCAACGACCTAGCTCACTGAGCCACCCGGCCCCTCGCTGTAAATCGAAGAAGAACAAACAATACAATGACCAAAATGAAAAGGACAAAATGAAGTGCTTATAGCAAGTGAGCGGCCATGTATTTGTATATTGGAGTGTCAATTTTGCCTCTTTCTACAATTTTTCGATTTGATTTTTTCATTGTTCCGACAGGTAGTATTTGTTTATCAATTTCATCAGCTATGTCCTTATCTGTTACGGGGCCGACGTGGTCGTGATCGAATGATAGTTGGATTTACAATTACCCGTCCAATCAGTGCATATCACCAATAACGTTGGAGTTCGAACCCCGTTCATGGCGAGGTGTAATCGATACAACAGTATGTAATACAGTTCGTCAGTGACTCTCGGCAGATCTGTGAATGGCGGCATAAACATGAACATGTCTTCAAAATGTCAAAGCTGAAATATCTATATCATACACCAATACAGCTTGTGAGGGGGGGGGATAAACATACTAATGTATCTAAGTTTCAATGGTGTTGCGTTGGAATTAAAATACAGTTACATATAGCATATATACATACAAAAGGAATATAGAAAAGGGATTAAAAAAAATGTTCGATGAAAAATGGGTAGGCCTCATGTCACGTTGAAATTGTGAAGAGATTGATGATGTTAGCATACACATGTTATTCCTTTTGCTCGTGGGGAAAGCATTTATGCTATAAAGCATACACTTCGTCCTATCGTGTCGTATCTATCCGTTCGGAACAAGAAAAAGACATGTATATCAACAACCTCGGGATTTACATAGCTATATTGACCTGGTACCAATACAACAAATAAATTTGTGCATACCTGTCGTAAAAAACGTTAATTAAGATACCTGTCGTAAACAACGTTAATTAAGATATTTTGTGCAAAGGGAAACGATATACACATTAAACTTCCTCGTTCGTTAAGTTTAAGAAACACCCAGTAAGTCACTGCAATATACATCTCACTTTTTTATGGTATATTGCGTTCGTCTAAAAAAGAAAAATTGCATAATAAAGATCCGCTATATAATAATAATTCCTAAGAAAAGAAGTTGCGCAATAGTTCTGAGAACTATAGTCATTATGCCATGTTCCTCCATTTTGTTCTTAAATGTAATATTGTATTATGAGGAATAGTAGGTGCAATATATTGTTGTGTCAAGCTAAAACACTAGTCTTGTTGCATAGCTTCAGGATATTTGATTGACATTCTGAAGTGCTTCAGAGAAAAAAAAGTACGAGATGACTTTTTCTTATCACTTTAGTTATTGCATATATAAGATGGCTTTTAGTAGTAAATCAACAAATAAATGTGATCACAAAATAAAGATATATCTGCCATGTTACCCCTCCCCCCCTAAAATAAACCCCAAAGAAAACAACCAACACTGCGACAATCTTACGCTACATGCTGTTGTTGTAGATCATTAATGCAGGAAAACTTATCTTACAAATTATGTCATCACTATGCCAGACAAATAAGAAAATGACATATGCAAACAAGAAACAACCACATATATTTGCTAGGTTAATTGGCAAGATACATGTGTTATCATGGGGAGAACAACATACAGTTGTTATCATGGGGAGAACAAGATACATTTGATGAGATGATAATGATGTCTGCTTTGTTCTTGACCAACACTCTGAGTTGGATTTTAATAGTACTAGCTCACTGAAACATGTCGTTTCACTCAGATACATTATTCTTCTTCAGAGCCAACAAGTCTTTGCCTTTTCTCCTTAGTGCTGCTTAGCAGAGAAGCAATAAATACCAATTTTATAATCTTTGGTTTGACCTGACCGGGGCTCGAACCTAGATCCACCAGATATACAACATAGAGGGCCTTTACACCCCCTGTGGTTAAATTTTATATTGGTGAGCTAAACACAAATATATTAAAAATTTTATTTTTTATTTTATTTAATTATCAATAATAAATATGTCAAAATATATAATAAGATAGTCATAAATTTTACAATAAATAACCATTAACAATATGGTAGTATTATGCACAATACCCTCACCTCAAATTGACTAGTCAAGTATAAAATTATATCTCAGAAAAGCATTGCTTATATAAACTGACTGATGGAGAAAATGCTTTGTTCTTGACCAACACTCTGAGTTGGATTTTAATAGTGCTAGCTCACTGAAACAAGAGTCTGCCGTAAACATGTCGTTTCACTCAGACACATTATTTTTCTTCAGAGCCAACAAGTCTTTGCCTTTACTCCTTAGTGCTGCTTAGCAGAGAAGCAATACATACCAATTGTATAGTCTTTGGTTTGACCTGACCGGGGCTCGAACATAGATCAACCAGAACTACAACATAGAGCGCCATTACACCCCCTGTGGTTAAATTTGATATTGGTGAGCTAAACACAAATGAAAACTAACATAGATATTAAATATTATTTTTTTTCATTTTACTTAATTATCAATAATACATATGTCCAAATATATTGTAACATAGTCATAAATTTTACAATAAACCACCATTAACAATAGGGTAGTATTATGCACAATACCATCACCTCAAATTGACTATTGAAGGATAACATGATATCTCAGAAAAGTATTGCTTATATAAACTGACTGATGGAGAAAATGATATTTATTGTAAAAAATATTCTACATACCTCAATAACATGTCTGAATGAAAAAAAGATATTTATCAAAACTTCCACATACCCTCAATTGACTGATAGACAACATTATATGTATAAAAGATTTGGCTCAACCCAATTGACTAGTAATGGATAACATGTTATCCAAAAAAGTCTCTCTTATCCAAACTGACTGGTGGATCAAATGGTATTTATAAAAACATATATCATGGCGACTAGTGTAAGTGGTGGAAGAAACCGGAGTACCCGGAGAGACCCACCGACCCTGGGCTAGCAACCTGTAAACTTTATCACTTACGGTTGCGAGTCGAGTGCACCCTTTGTTGTAATCTACAAAGCTGGGCGCGAACCCAGACCGTACTGGTGATATTTTTTTCATCAATTTCATCCTCTATTTCCTTGTCTGTTACGGGGCCGTCGTGGTCGTGATCGTATGGTAGTTGGATTTACAACTACCCGTCCAATCAGTAAAGTTGGAGTTCGAACCCCGTTCATGGCGAGGTGTAATCGATACAACATTATGTGATACAGTTTGTCAGTGACTTGCAGCAGGTCTGTGGATTTCTGCTTGTACTCCACTAATAAAACTGACAGCAACGATATAACTGATATATTGTTGAAAATGGCGTTAAACACCATACACCAAACCAAACAAAACCTTGTCTGCCACAATATCATTGATATAGCGAAAATTAGTCAATTGTATTAATATCTAGGGTACACAATCCGAAATATAATGCTTAAAGTAAGTGTTCATTTTAATACACAACGCTTAACTTGTAATTCCAGATGATGTTTGGAACATCGCAAAAATCAGTTTCCGTTAAACCAGTTAATGGGATTTTAACCATTCCCATTTTGACCTGGTACCCCTACATCAAATAAATTTTCGCATACCTGTCGTAAAAAACGTTAATTAAGATATTTTATGCTAAAGGAAACGATATACGCATTAGTCTTCCTCGTTCGTTAAGCTTAAGAAACACCCAGTAAGTCACTGCAATATACCTCTCACTTTTTTTTATGCATATTGCGTTCGTCTATAAAAGAAAGGTTGCATAATAAAGATCCGCTATAATAATAATTCCTTGGAAAGGAAGTTGCGCAATATTTCCGACAATAATAGTCAGTGTTTTTAAATGTAATATTGTATTATGAAGAATAGTAGGGGCAGTATATTGTTGTGTCAAATTAAAACACTCTAGTCTTCTTACATAGCTTCAGGATATTTTATTTACATTCTGAAGTGCTTCAAAGAAGAAAAAAAGCATGAGATGATTTTTACTTATCACTTTAGTAATTGCATATACAACATGGCTTTTAGTAGTAAATCAACAAATAAATGTCATCACATAATAAAGATATATCCACCATGTTACCCCCTCCCCCTAACCCCCCCCCCCCCCTCCAAAAAAACAAGAAACAACCACAAATATTTGTTAGGTTAATTGGCAATTCAAAAATGGGTATTTAAACATCAAACTGCTCGGGGTTTAGATTGACAACATATTTGTTTTGTTTGGTGGACGCGTTTGTTAACAGACAGTCGGTATTCCTATGGGTACAAACTGTACATTTTAGTATCTTCAAACTATTCTTAAATAAATTGACTGCTGTGGCAATTCAAAATACCCAAATCTATAATATATAAAGGTTAAGATGTAGGCTGAGCGGTATATGTATAAAATAAACGTTAGAGAAAACCGAAGGAGCAATCAAGAATGGACAATCCACAGCCACTGGCAACATTGGACACACAATACACAGGACGAAGACAAACAAAACACAAATACATAGCACAGAAAGTTAAAAGGATGAGCAACACGGACCCCACCAAAAACGGGGGTGAACCTATGTGAAGGTCAAGACGTGGTTGATACCACTTATAATACGCAAACAAATACAAATAACAGACATAGCATATGAGCCCTCATACAAGCACATGAGGATAAGAAGCGTTTGAACATACCAAAAGGGGTAATCAGAATTCGTAAGTCGAAGGACAGACAACACAATGGCCAAAAGAAAATGGACAAAAAGAGAAACAACGATCTACAAAGCATTACACATAAAACTAAAGATTAAGTAAGACGTACCCAACTAAAAACCGTGGAGGGACTCAGGTACTCCGGAAGGATATGCACTTCCTCCTCCACCATTGGTACCCGTAAAATACAGATAGTTTGTCACTAACAAGTCTGTCAATACTGTATGAATACGGAACATATACACCAAGAACAGAGAAAAGTCTGCGAATTCTACTCTATACAAACGACAAACTCCCACCAGGCAATTAGGAAAAACGGATATAGAATTAAGTGAACATGTTATAAAATCCATCCGAATCTCATGTACCGGTATATATAATGGTGTTTTGAAGATTTGTTGAAACTTGTACTTATCAAGTAAATGGCAGCTAACTGTCTTGAAAACAAAAATGCATTCTAAGAATCATAGCACAAATATAATGGATTACACATCATACTAATTGTGCTTTTATCTAATACAATGATTAAATCGAATAAACAATGTTGATTTTGTTCAAAATGTCTGTCTCAAAGATTGCCAAATATGCATGCACCTAATGATAATCGTCACACAAACATTTAAAAAGCTAGAATTTGTTTTGTCGTACCTAAAAATCTAAATGGCCATGGTGTTGGATTCCATGGTTCTTGGAGTTTGTTTTACCTGTGACGTATAGTATAGTTGTTTCGTATCCAGATTGCTGATTCTTTCTAGAATATTGTTTATATCACTTTAACCCATAACAAGAATATTTGAAAAAATTGTAAATCGTGTAATTTTCGAACCAATAAACCATCAGAGAAATGAACTATCGGACTACTGAACTTTCGGATTACTAAATCTTTAAACCACTGAACCATGAGATTGTAAAGCATTCGGATTACTGAAAGAAAGTTTCAAGACACAAAATTGGTAAACAGAAGAAGGAAAGACAAATAAAGTAAACAAAATTAAAAGGACAAAAGGACAAACAATGATCTACAAACACTGCATATACAACTAAAGACTGAATAACACGAACCACACTAAAAACCGAGGGTTAATTCAGGTGCTTCGGAAGTGTAAGCAATTCCTGCACCACATGCGGCAAGTCGTGTTACTCTAGTTACAAATCCGGTGATAAAAAAAGAGGAAAGAACCGGATTGTGAATACTATAAACGGAATATATGTTGGGGTCGGTATCCGTGGCTTATGTAGGATAGCCAAGAATGGGCTGGATATTGAATTGTTTGACGGTAACATCAAACACTGTTGATACAGGAAGTGCCGCACAAATCAGATAAAGAATGCAACGAATGCGAAAGACTCCATTAGCCGTAAAAAAAAAGAAGAAACACACATAACAGAGATGTTAGAAAGGTGGTCCATACAACAATCAACATAAGAATTTGCTTCACCAACATTCCTTGCGGGAAAAAAAGGTGGAAGTCTCATTTATTGCATTGATTTTAGAGCCTTAAATAAAGTAACTAGGAAAGATGCAATTTCATGGCCTAATATTGAAACCTCTATAAGACACTATTATAAAAGGAAGTACCTTCATGAGTGTATTAGACATGGCATCTGGATTTTACCAAGTAGGGGTTAGGGTTATGGCATTGAACGAATTTCAACAATATTTCAGTTATATCATGGTGGTCAGTTTTATTAGTGGAGGAAACTGGAGTACCCGGCGAAAACAACCGGCCTGTCGCAAACCATTGACAAACTTTATCACATAATGTTGTATCGAGTACACCTCGCCATTAGTGGCATTCGAACTCACAACCTTAGTGATGATAGGCACCAAATTACCAAATTACCAAGTAGGGGTAAGCGATAAGCTTAAATACAAAACCGTTCATTACCAAATATGGCCTTCTTGAAGACTCAAACTTACCATTTGCTGATGTAATATCACAGATGTATTCAGCAGAATACTAAAACTGGTCTAACAATGATTAACATGGGTAGAATGTTTAGCACATGTAGATTATGTTATTGTACTTTGGCACAGATTTTCAAAAACACATGACCAACTTATATAATTAATACATCGTTTTCACAAAAATAATCTGAAACTAAAACAGAAACAGTCATCTTTTCCAAATAAACGTTAGAGAACACCGAAGGGGCAATCAAAAAATTACAATCCAGAGAAACTGGCAACGATGACAAAAATGAGGCAGAATTTCTTGGGACAATAGTCGTTGTTATGTCTATTTCAATAAATCCAAATAATACCGAAACGATATCGAAGTGGTTTGTACCTAAAGAGAATAAATATCAGATATACTGGACAATTTCGACATTTTCTTAATAAATTCCTGTAAAAAATATTAATGTAATAATTGTGACGTTTTCACATCATATTCCACATCAACCCACAACCAACATCAGCACTGGATCCACCATCTTGGTGTGGTTAATGCAGAATGTGAAAAACCAAGTAATAAAGTTATGTTTTATAGCAAAAAGCGTGTAAAAATATATAAATATCATGTTTTATTTTGTTACTATACAAGATAGTGTTGATGGACTACGAATACATTTTTTAATATCAATCATTTTTTTTCTAGGTATGACAACTTGGAACTATTCAACCAGAAAAAACGTTCTGTTACCTGAAATTTGACTGGATTATTCGCAGTTTATAGGGCTGTATTTAAACGAAGAAAAAAACCATTTGATATGATACCATCTAGCTGAGATATCTACGCGAAGGTGTAAGTATAATTTCTTAGAAAATCGACAAAAGTTATTTCCACGTCTCCAACTCTTAATAGACTTATTAATGTACATGTACTTGTTTCCTGTTCTCCATAAAAGAAGAATTACAAAAAACATCTAGTGACAACCAGTTATACAATGGCCATCAATTCAGGTCTTTTTATTGATAGATGATTATGTGAATTTTATCCCTATCTGTATATTAAATGTTGATATGTAACTTCAGTACAGATAAAGCCATGTCTTTTAGATCTTATTTTAAGTTCTCGACTTTCATAGAATGTTAAGAAAACTTACTCCATTGTATCTAAGAAATAATTCACAGAATCCAACAAAATTTACGAAAATAATGTTGCCCACTTTTAGTTAGCACTCCTAATTCTAAATAAAACTCTGGTTGATTTTGCTGTTCAAAAATCTATTGTTTAAAAGATATTTGGATTTTTCGCTATTCGCTAATCAAAAAATTATTACTTTTTTTTCTCTTTTTTTTTTAGTTCAGCAATCGAAGTATCTTTAATTGTAGCAACGTGTGTATTAGCTGCGGAACCACAGGTCTTTTGCTCTTTTTTGTTGGCGACCATAAAAACCTAAAAGTAAATGCATGAGAGATATGCTTCCACAGCTACGTCCCGGAGAGAATTTACGTGTTACATGTCGACATCGTTTAGGAATATGATGTGACATGACAACATGTGTCAGTACAAAACCGATTTGTATTGCATAGTAAAAAAACGCTAAAAACAATATCCGCGAATACACATGTAAACCAGAAAACGCGAAAATTGTAACCAATGAACAATGTTACTTTTATAGTATGCGCTTTTGAAACAACACACATGTAGAAGCAACAGTCATAAATGTGTCTTTTTAAATAATTACGCTTGAATACGATCGTCAGAAGGGTTTATAGAAACAATAGCCCTATTAATGAGAAAGTTTTTCGTATTTACGAGATTTAAAATTTCCATAAAAATTAGAACACCGAAGGAGCAAGCAAGAATTGACAATCCAGAGGCACCGGTAACATTGGGCACAGGACGCAGATCGAAGACAAATAAAACAAAATAACACAACACAACTAAAGCGAATGAGCAACACTAGGTCTACCAAAAAACCGGTGCTCTCGAAGGGTAAATAGTTTATTCTTCTTATAAGACAACGGCCGCTTTCCTCGTAGTCAAGTCCGGTAAAAGTCTTGTCTGTGATAGAGGACAGAACATGTCTATTGTTCTGTCATGTGTGACGTCTGTGACGTCTTTGTAGGTTTTTTCTTCTGAAATCTCAGTTTAAAGATATATTTTACACTGCAAGCTCTTGCCAATGGTTTCGATGGTTTGCATTGTAACCGATCTAAGCCTTTGAACATCGTTTTAGTTTGTTGTGTTGTCATATTATGTGTCTTTACGTTCTGAGTTCCGTACTGTGATGTTTGTTACGATTTCCGCATGAAAACTATGCTCGTTTCGTGTTTACCGCCAGTTGTTTGTAGGATGGCTTATGTCTTATTTACGTTATTTGTGTTCGTTTGTGAATAGTGGTGCCCAACACATATTGTGTTGTGTTTTTGGTTTGTTTGTCTTCATCTTGTGTACCGTATGTTGCCAGTTTCTCTGGATTGTCCATTTTGCTTGTCCCTTCTGTATTTTCTAACGTTTATTCACATGATTTGTCTTTGACAAATAGTAGTAATTAACTTCTCTTTATGTCAAGAAAATGGTCACTCCTCTGGTATTTCTGCTTCTTCTTGTCGTGTCACCAACGGCAGCCATAGCACTGGACACAGATGGAGGCTTCAATGGCAGGCTAGTTGACGCTGGAGGAATTGGTGGTGGTGGTGATGGCGGTTCGGGACTAGGCTTTATAGGTGAAGCAAAGTATTATTGTCAAATATTCAAATACAGTCAAAGCTGTATAAAGAGATCACCGTTGTGACAAAGATTGAGTGGTCTTATAAGACAGGTGTCCTCTTTAAAGAGGATCAATTTATATGAAATTTTCTATGATAGGACAAGAAAAGGGTGACCTTTTAATACAAGTGATTGTTTAATAGAGGTGATCACATAGACAGGTTTGACTGTACTGCATTTTGTTTAAAACCAAAATCATATATCAATACAACTTTGAAATATTCTTATTCTTAATTTCAAACCACTCCACCGAAGCTTGTAATTTATGGAAATTTTCCATTCTTGGGACACATATACGCGATGGATAACTATGGATGTTGTGTATATCATTTTGTAACTTCAATGCCTGAAATTCTGATTCAATGTAAGCCGGAATTATCAATGGAATGTCTTCATTTCTATCCTATTAGGCACCCATAATGGGCACCAGCAGTACATATGACTGACTAAATAGGAACCCAAAATAAAGAACAGTAATAAAGAAAACTCCTACAGCATAAAATGTAATCTGATGTTTTTATGCACAAACTAATATTGCTTGTGTGCCTAACAACAATCTAATATAGTCAATAGAAGGAAGAAAACAGAACAAACAGGTAGAAAACATAAACAATTCACCAACACGTATTACGGAAACAAACACAAATAACGTAAACAAAACATGGGCCCTCTTACAAACAACTGGCGGTAAAGACGAATTGAACATCGTTTTTCAAGTTGGTATTTTCTGAAGTTTTGCTCTTATTTTTCAATTTTGTGGTTTTGATGGCGACACTTGACGTTACACATAATTAACGTTGATAAGAATGTTTCGCGTCTTCTTTTTCATCGTTTTATTTCATTATTTGTGTTTGCATAACGTGGGTTTGGGTGGGGTGGGAGTAGAGTGTTTTATTATTCTTTGTTAAGTGAATAGATGTAACGTGCATCTCGACATATGTAAACAACACCCTTTAAGATTAGACCTACACTCTTTTCATATGCAAACAAGTTTCTATGCTTCCGCTAATATGCTTAAATAAATTTGGATCGGCAGGTACATTTTAGGTTGAAAATTAAATTTTGCGAATTTTTTTGACTATTATATAGTTTCTGCAATGCAAACATTCTTTTCTTGCAGTGCTTGTTCAAAAATGACACCAAAAAATTAAGGACATGAAGTCATTTTTAATTAGGATCGCTCGGGTAAGCGGAAACACATTATTTTCTTCATGTTTGGTAAAAAAAAATATTTTGTTTTCGCTTTGCCCCCCTCCTTTTTTTTTCTTCAAGTTTTGATATCGTTTGCTCGTTTTTTTGTTTCCCATTGACAGAAATTTGCTGAAAAGAAGTAATCCAGATATAACACTTGATACTTGAGGCAAAGACCTACTTGATCTATGTGTAAGTCACCAAATCAGGGTCCTCAGTGGTCTGGTCCTTGGGGATATGCTTGGCCACTACACATGTTGTACTCCAAATGGAGCCAGTGTGGTGGATTACGTTATGGTGTTGGAGGGTATCCTGGACCAAGTTCTATATTTTAAAGTAACTAACTTTAGTCCCACTCTTGCTGATACACACTGCAAGCTGGAATGGACAATGTCAGCTAAATTTGTATCCTAACTGAAAACCGATAACACATTTGTTCAGCCCATATCTCCAAATTGTATTTTGTCTGAAGAATCATCTGAACAATTCCGGTTTGCATTGTGCTCCACAGAAATACAAAGTAAACTCAAAAATTTCAATTCAAATACTATTGAAGGAACAGAGATTTCAGTGGATGGTGCGCAGCAGAGCTCTCTGAAATTCTATTTTCTGCAGCAAAATCCTCTTTAAACAGATGCAAGGTATTTAAAAAAGATTTCCCAAAAAACAAAAAATGGTTTGATAAAGACTTGAAAAAATCTAGATTGAATTTGATTAATTATGGTAAAATTTATTCAAAATTTCCTCGAGACAATTATGTCAAAAACCATTATTACAAACTTCAGAGAGAATATAACAAATTGCGAAAATTTAAGTATAGACAATATAAACAAACTTTAATCAATCAACTTGACTCACTACATGATAATAATCCAAAACTCTATTGGAATCTTATAAATGACCTTAGACAACAGAAAGAGAAAGATCAGAGGGGCTATGTTGTTGACCCACCCTCCTGGGTGTCTCACTTTGAAAAATTGAATCAAGTGAAGGATGAATTTAAAGAGCGGTTGAAAAACGTTGAGATCCAGCTTGACATGTTAGAAAAACAAACAACTTTTAATGAGCTGGACATGCACATCAGTAAAGCTGAAATTGCAAAGGCCATTTCTAAGTTAAAATATGGAAAATCACCTGGACTAGATAACATTTCCACTAATATGTTGAAATGTGCTCAAAATGAATTATTGCCCAGCATCGAAAAACTCTTCAACTCTTGTCTATCCAGTGGAAATTATCCAAAAAATTGGGCTGTTGGATATATTACACCTATTCATAAAGCAGGTGACATCTCGGATCCTAACAATTGTAGGGGTATTTCAGTTACAAGTGCACTAGGAAAACTCTTCAGTTCTATCCTAGATAACAGACTAGATATGTTTTTAGAAAAACATCAAATTATTGATACATGTCAGGTTGGATTTACCAGGAAAGCCAGAACAACTGATCACTTGTTTATATTGAAATGTATAATTGATACATATTGTAACTCTAAAGATGGTAGAGTGTTTGCCTGCTTTGTAGATTTTCAAAAGGTATTTGACACTGTCATTCACACCGGTATCAAAATCAAATTACTACACGGTGGGGTAGGCTCCCTATTCTATAATATAATAAGTAGAATGTATGAAATTAGTAAATCCTGTGTTAAAGTTTCAAATGGTATGACTGATTTCTTTCCTATTAAAGTTGGGGTAAAGCAAACGACAATCTAAGACTCAACTTATTTAAGATATTTATAAATGATTTCCCAGATTACGTCAGGAACTGCCCAGATCCGGTACAATTAAATGATAAGCCTATCCACTGCCTTATGTATGCAGATGATATAATTCTGTTATCTTCTACGCAGAGCCTACAAGCAAAACTTGATATCCTTGATAGTTATTGTAATGATTTTTTAGTATACATATATTTGATCACACAATCAAGCCCATTGTACTTTATGGCTGTGAAATATGGGACACTTTTAACTCAAATACAGCTAGATTTAGAAATGGAACTGTATCTCCGGACAGAATTTACTCAAATCTCATTTGTGAAAAATTACATACTAAATTTTGTAAATTTATTATAGGTGTTCATAAAAAACCCACCAACTTTGCTGTTTTTTTCAGAACTTGGTCGTTTCCCACTCTATTACGATATTATAAAAAGTATTTTCCACTATTGGAACCGACTGGAATATGTAGAAAAATTTCCTTTACTACAAAATGCTTATGAACAATCAAAGCAACTATATAATCAAAACAAATCATCATGGTATCTCCAACGTATACTTCAAAATTTTCCAACAATTAGTCAATTGAAAGGAAAGAAAATTTCAAAAACCAGCCTCAATAGACAAATCAAAGAGGGCTTTTTGGAACTATGAAAAAATCAGATGAAGCAATACTCAGAAAGGAAGCTTCGCACTTACACCACATTCAAAGTACATTTTGGGTTTGACAATTATCTATATGTTATTGGTAATTTTGAGCATAGGAGATGTTTAACTAAACTATGAATCTCAGCACATCGTCTACATATTGAGACTGGTAGATACCAGGGTATCCCTCCACACTGTGGGCAGTGCGACTCGGGAGAGGTAGAAGATGAAATTCATTTTCTACTTTGCTGCAGCAAATTTAGAGAGGAGCGACAACAGCTGTTCAGATCAATATCTCAATCGTGTAACAATTTTTTACAATTAAATCCTCAAGAAACATTTTACTGGTTAATGACATGTGAGGATGTATCCGTTTTAAAAGAGTTATGTCAATTTATTTATAAATACTGCAGATAATTCAAATAACTGAATAACACTGCTTCAATTGTATTTACAAAATCTACATATTACTGTCTAAAATATATTATTGTTTCCCTACACTAGACACGAGGAGGAATGTTCATGGCTAATCTTAGTATATGCAATGCATTTCCTGAAGTACTGTCCCTTGGTTTCTGTTGCAGATTAAACGATACATCTCTTTATTCCCATTTTAGTTTATTACTTGAACTACTTGCTTTCCTGGATCAGACACGGGGAGAATCGAAATGCGATTCTTAAGCACCGTCCCCTGGTGTCTCCTCCAGCTAAGTAATCACAGTCCTTTCATCAAACACATGATGTTTTACTACTTGAGCCGCTTGCTTTGCTGGACCAGACACGGGGAGAATCAAAATACAATTCTTAAGCATCGTCCCCTGGTGTCTCCTCCAGCTAAGTAATCGCATACATGTAGTCCATTCTTCAACCATACGATACACTCTTGCAACATTACTCCTTGCCTCTCCTCGGGTCGTGCTGCCGAACACAGCCTACTTATTTATATATTGTTTGTAGCATATATCATTTAAATAGTTAGAATTGTCTTGTTTATGAACATATGTCTCCATTCTGTATTGTTGTAACTGTTGGTATAATTATGAATGTATATTTGTTATTGCCCCTTGAGGGACCTTAATTGGAATAAAATATATTGTATTGTTTTGTATTGTTTCGCTTTTTTGTTGTTGTTTTTTTATATATTTGTTTTCATTTTAATAGAAAAATTCCCTCTGAAAAATATAGCAAGACTTTATGAAGCGCGACTTTATTTTGTCGTCGATAAGGAAAAACGTTTACTGGAAAAATTGGTTGAACTTTTACAATTTTACGTAGAAATCCTAATTTTTTATCCGAAATCAAGTTTGCTAAGTTCATTCTCTTCCACGGAAAACGCACATTTTTGCTATATGGATTTAGCACGAAAATTATGAGTGAAAAATATAGTTCCAAATGTGTAAATTTTATACTTCGTTGATTTTTTACGTCAAGTTGCAACTGGACATTTTTGTTGACCTTTAGAAATATGTTTTAGCTTTCTTAAAAAAAATCATTTTTGAAAAGATTTCTTCGTTTTTTAAGGTAATCACATTTGATAAGTATATTTTTCGTGTGGAAATTTAGTAATAAAAAAGCTGAAATATAGTTTGTTTTTAATTGGGATGCAGATCTTTTTCTTTCAGCGTTACATTTTTTTCTTTCCATGAACTTACCGATTTTTTCCTACAAGCATTCCTTTAATCAGAAATGGTTAATGACGTCATAACGTCCGCTGACTCTGTTTCCGGTCCCACAAAAAATGGGTCCGAAAAACGTTTAGGTTTTTACAGAGAAAAAATGTAACAAAAAAACATACGGATAGTTTGTAACCCGTTACATGAGAAAAATGCGCTTTCTTCCAATAATTTCGTTTTCAAAAGCAAAAATAAACCATATCTAATATAATAAAACAATTATTCGTATATGCAAGCATGTATCGGAAATCAAAATCCATCAATTTTAAAAAAATCTGCATTCGTTTTACTTATTTCATGTTCTATTTAGTCAAAGTATCGCCAATACCACGCATAACGTCTGGTGTATATCTTGCTGTTTTGTCTTCACATCGTCTCTTTACAAGACAACATCATCGGACACCTGTATCCGTCATTTGTTCGAGTACTTAGGACACGAGGAGGACTTACTCATTTATATTTATGTTTTGTTTTTATTTATGTAGTACATATACATGTGTCTTACTCTAAGTCTTGAATTGTAATAGATTCACATATTTAATTTTTTAATAAGTCCTTTTAGCATCGACCATTGGCGTCCCCTGCATTTGAATAACCATGACATTGTTCATGTGCTTTGGACACAATGAGGCAGTTTTGTTCATTGTAACGCACCATATTTATTTTTTAATTTTTTAATGTTATTGTTTATGAATCACTGTAATGGACAATAAAATTATTTTTCTTATTCTTATACTATTGTATCTTTGTTTAAGCGTTTTGTTTCTTGAAATTTATTTATCAAAGCATTTCTGTTTTGACCTAAACAATCAAGTCGAATTTCGGATAAGTCGAAATTTTTCAACCGTCCCATCAACTTCGAGATAAACAGATTCAACTGTACAAATATGCAAATATGCAATTTTCAGAAAAATATAATATAGATTATAAACAAGCCTTTTTGTTAAGTAAAATGTTATGATAATAATTGTCATATATATATGATTATCGTTTTCAGCTGCTCCGTTGATTGGACTGGCTGTTCTCGCTGCTATAGCTGGCAGTATTAATACCGGGGCTACAGCCGTACCTGGAGCAACTATGATTATGACAACAGTACCCACACCGACAGTTTGTCCAATATGTCCGGCGATGCCAGTTTGTCCAATATGTCCAACAGTAACACGTATGCATTATTCTAGGCTTTCTTAAATTTATGTTTTCAAAACAAAGACAATAACTAAAGAGTGAATTGAACTGACGTATGCATCATTTCTTGTGTTCCTTTCAAAGTTGTTCTTTTCTATGATGTCCAGTAATTCTTTGTAATCAGCCGCTACCACTACAATAATTCCTGTTTGTAAATTATTATACCGGTGTCACTGAGGTCTTCCATGATTGTAGATAAGTATAACTTCAGTACATATACCGGTGTCACTGGGGTCTTCCATGTTTATAGATAATCATAATTTCAGTATATCTACCGGTGTCACTGAGGTCTTCCATGTTTGTAGATAAGAATAACTTCAGTACATATACCGGTGTCACTGAGGTCTTTCGCCCCGTGCTTACTTATATCAATAATTAAAAGCACAAAGTGACGATTCTTGTCATCTTTATTCATCAATCGTTCCCTCAATACATTTCGTTCCATTCAATGCGAGCAATTCAAAGAGAAACTGAGAGAAATTCGAGGTTCGGGTCAAGCTGATCGTCATTTTGCGGTACATTATCGCTTATTTCTCAATTAATATACGATGACATAGCCAAAATGTTTCAGCTGACATCAGGAAATGGTTAATAAAGCATTTATTTCCCCCAAGTTCATGCAAAAAACAAATAAATAAACAGAATGCTTACCTTCTTCTTACCTTCTTACAGTCCGGTTCCATTCCGGAATTAGATATGCAGGAGTTGAAACATGTTTTGCCGGGTCAGTTTGCACACAGTGTATATTATTGATATATTTTTGTTTGTTTGTTATTATGTGTGGTATTTAGTGATATCTGTATAGAACTTATAATTCGCTTTCTTTATTTGCTATGCAGTTGGATTATTGCAATATTCAAAGAATGTTTGAACAAAAGTAGGAACTCTCAATGTTTATTTAGAAATGAAGTAACTCTTATTGTTTTGGATTAATTGTTGTTTTCAAATAATATATTGAAGGACAATAAGAAATTTTTATTAAAAAAATAATAAAAAGAAAATAAAAATAGGGAAATACATCGGTAGCGTAATGGTTAGCGTGCTCGCCTCGAGTGTGATAAATTGTGGGTACGAACTACGGTCTTGTCAAGCAAAAGAATATCAAATTGGTATTTGTTGTTTCTCCGCTAAGAACGCAGCATTAAGGGGAAAGAGCAAAGACTGGTTGGCTCGGAATCAGAATAATGTGTCCGAGTGGAACGACATATCTACCCCATGACTGTTGTTAGCTCACCTTGCCAAAGGCAATGTGAGCTTTTATCATCACTCCGTCGTCTTTCGTTCGTCGTCTGTCGTCCATTAGCTACTCACATTTTAATCTTCTCCTCTGAAACGCTTCAACCCAATGAAGTGAAACTTAGTAGGAAGCATCTATGGAAGGTCCACTGTAACGATGACTCATTTCGTCTCGATCCGTTTACAAACATGGTCGCCACAAGCGATTCTTGCAGTCGTAACTACTCGGCCATTCTCGCTACCCTACAAATAACCTCGTACGTAGATACATGTAGTAGAAATTCTTCTTAAATTGTTTGCCGGAAGCTCAGTTAAGTTAAGCCGCACAAAAATATAGTCCACGAAAATCCAATATGGAAGACATATTAAGTAAAATCTAATCATGCAAAACTAATTAAAACTTTAACTTTTATCTATGAAAATAATTGAAATATAAAAAATTATTCAAAATATAACTTTATCAAACTTTCATGTAACTGACATGTGAAAAGTAGTGCGGTTTATACGCCTAATGCATACGAGGTTATTTGTAGGGTAGCGAGAATGGCCGAGTAGTTACGATTGGCTATTCTTGTTTCTGATTGGCAGATTTAAAAGGAAAAATCTTCTCCTCTAAAAGTTCTTAGCCAAATGAACCGAAACTTGGTATGAAGCAACTATGGAAGATCTTCTATAAAGATTGCTCATTTCATCCCGATCCGTTAACAAACATGGTCTCCACAGATCATTCTTGTTTCTAATTGTCCGATTTTATAAAAAATCTTCTCTTCTCAAACTGCTAAGCCAAATGAACCGAAACTTGGTAGGAAGCAACTATGGAAGGTCTTCTATAAAGATTGCACATTTCATTCCGATCCGTTGACAAACATGGTCGCCACAGACAATTCTTCTTTCTGATTGGTCGATTTCTAACAATCTTCTTCTCTGAAACTGCTTAGCCAAATGAGCCGAACTTTGGTGGGAAGCACCTATAGAAGGTTCTCTCTGTATTAAGTTTCCTCAAAGCAGAATGAAAGGTGGACGACATAGGCTCAGACCACTGAGCCTCTATTTTCAGTGAGCAAAGCACGAACATTTGTCGTATTACAACTTGTAACGAACGTTGCATTAATCGAGTACACCTAACATTTTCTTTGTATGCAAACTGCCAAAATCGTCCGTGCGGAAAGGAATTCAATACTACAGCCTTTGTTTATTTGCTTATCTGTAATGTTAATGTAACCATTATACTGTGAAGAAACTTAAATACCATATTCATTAAGTTATTTCTACGAGTGACTTACTTCGTTATCAACGAGTATAAAATTTAAATATTGCGTTATAAAAAGAATCTCCCACTACTCAATTGATGCACCTGGACAACTACTTAATGTGAGTGTAGCGTATTGAGCACCAGTCGTGATGTCAGTGCCACAAAAAGCAATTAAAAAATAAGCCGGATTTCAAAAACATCTGTTGACATCATGTTTTAGGGTATAACTAGTTACTAATTAACTTTTCATCAACAAAATAGTATTTTTATGTAAAATCAATCATTCATCAATATTTATTTTCTTTTTGGGCAACATTTAATTCATTCGTAACTGCAAGATATAGCGATATTTCAGTTGATTGTAATGATGTTGAAGCCGGATTCCTTATAACTTATAGAAAAATCTAATTTTACACTGCAAAAATAAATGATATTTGGACAAAAAATGAAATTAATAATAATAACAATCATAAAGCATCATAATTCAAAACATTATATACACCGTATATTTATAAATACTTACGACAATTATCCGTGTCTGCTTTAAAAATATCCCGGATGTTGACCAAACATTTTCGATCGGATCTCTTTGACGACAGTGATAATGATACCCGCAAATAAATTTAATTATTAATTTAAATCCAAATATTTATTGTAAATTCCAATAATAAAAATATATAATAAACCAGACCGTAGCCGAAACATTGACAACTGGGCGGATGATACCCATGGGAACTTGAAGAGGTATCGACCCAAGGTAGCAGTAAAAACGTAGATCACGAATTAAATGTGTACGACGCGTTTCTGGAATAACCTTCATCATTTGTCATGTGGTTTGATGTGTACGTGTGCTTTGCATTTTTTATGATTGCCACACGCAACAAATACAAATACAAAAAGTTTTATTTTAAGTCGGGTATATAAACAATAACATAAGCTATAATGAGCTTTTTACCAACATTTATGTTGTTGTGTTATGTTTATTTTTTGCATTTATGTTGTTATGCTATATTTATTTTTTCAATTGATGTTGTCATGCTATGTTTTTTTCCTTTATTGTAGCATGTAATCCAATGCCTGCTTGTCCAGCAAATTACCAGAGATTAGGAATTCCAACGGGTGTTGCAGGTGCTGTATTACAGAGCTGTTACAGAGTAATAACAGCCCCTGCTCCTGTAGATTTTCGAGGCGCAGCAGTAAGTATATGTACTGGCTGTAAATTATCTTGATGCATCAGTAGATATATGTACTTGATGTAGACTGTGTTGACACATCAGTATGTATATGTACTTGTTGTAGACTATGTTGACGCATCAGTGAATATATGTACTTGTTGTAGACATGGTTGACGCATCAGTAAATATATGTACTTGATGTAGACTATGGTGATGCATCAGTAAGTATATGTACTTGTTGTAGACTATGTTGATGCATCAGTGAGTATATGTACTTCGTGTAGACTGTGTTGACGCTTTAGTAAATATATGTACTTGATGTAGACTATTTTGACGCACCAGTAAGTATATGTACTTTTTGTAGATTGTGTTGACGCATCAGTGAGTATATGCATTTGCTGTAGACTGTGTTGATGCATCAGTAAGTATATGTACTTGTTGTAGACTGTTGACGCATCAGTAGGTATATGTACTTTCTGTAGACTCTGCTCACGCATCAGTAAATTTATGTACTTGTTTTAGGCTGTGTTGACGCATCAGTAAGTATATGTAATTGTTGTAGACTGTGTTGACGCAACAGTAAGTATGTGTACTTGTTGTAAACTGTTGACGCATCAGCAAGGATATGTACTTGTTGTAGACTGCTGACGCATCAGTACATATATGTAATTGTTGTAGACTGTGTTGACGCAACAGTAAGTATGTGTACTTGTTGTTGACTGTTGACACATAAGTAAGTATATGTACTTGTAGACTGTTGACGCATCAGTAAGTATATGTACTTGTTGTAGATTGTTGACGCATCAGTAAGTATATGTACTTGTTGTAGACTGTTGACGCATCAGTAAGTATATGTACTTGTTGGAGGCTGTGCTGACATATCAATAAGTAGATGTACTTGTTGTAGACTGTTGATGCATCAGTAAGTATATGTACTTGTTGTAGACTGCTGATGCATAAGTAAGTATATGTGCTTGTTGTAGGCTGTGTTGACGCATCAGTAAGTATATGTAATTGTTGTAGACTGTGTTGACGCAACAGTAAGTATGTGTACTTGTTGTAAACTGTTGACACATCAGTAAGGATATGTACTTGTTGTAGACTGCTGATGCCACCAGTAAGTATATGTAATTGTTGTAGACTGCTGACGCATCAATGAGTATATGTACTTGTTGTAGACTGTTGACGCATCAGTAAGTATATGTATTTGTTGTAGACTGTTGACGCTTCAGTAAGTATATGTACTTGTTGGAGGCTGTGCTGACGCATCAGTAAGTAGATGTACTTGTTGTAGACTGCTGATGCATCAGTAAGTATTAGTACTTGTTGTAGACTGCTGATGCATCAATGAGTATATGTACTTGTTGTAGACTGTTAATGCATCAGCAAGTATATGTAATTGTTGTAGAATGTTGATGCATCAGTAAGTATATGTACTTGTTGTAGACTGTTGACGCATCAGTAGGTATATGTACTTTCTGTAGACTCTGCTCATGCATCAGTAAATGTATGTACTTGTTGTAGGCTGTGTTGACGCATCAGTAAGTATATGTAATTGTTGTAGACTGTGTTGACGCAACAGTAAGTATGTGTACTTGTTGTAAACTGTTGACGCATCAGTAAGGATATGTACTTGTTGTAGACTGCTGACGCATCAGTAAATATATGTAATTGTTGTAGACTGCTGACGCATCGATGAGTATATGTACTTGTTGTAGACTGTTGACGCATCAGTAAGTATATGTACTTGTTGTAGACTGTGTTGACGCATCAGTAAATATACGTACTTGTTGTAGATTGTTAACACACCAGTAAGTATATGTACTTGTTGGAGGCTGTGCTGACATATCAATAAGTAGATGTACTTGTTGTAGACTGCTGACGCATCAGTAAGTATATGTACTTGTTGTAGACTGTTGACGCATCAGTAAGCATAAGTACTTGTTGTAGACTGATGATGCATCAATGAGTATATGTACTTGTTGTAGACTGTTGACACATCAGTAAGTATATGTACTTGTTGTAGACTGTTGACGCATCAGTAAGTATATGTACTTGTTGTAGACTGTTGACGCATCAGTAAGTACATGTACTTGTTGGAGGCTGTGCTGACGCATCAGTAAGTAGATGTACTTGTTGTAGACTGCTGACGCATCAGTAAGTATTAGTAATTGTTGTAGACTGCTGACGCATCAATGAGTATATGTACTTGTTGTAGACTGTTGATGCATAAGTAAGTATATGTACTTGTTGTAGACTGTTGACCCATCAGTAAATAGATGTACTTGTTGTAGACGGTGTTGACGCATCACTAAGTATATGTACTTGTTGTAGACTGTTGACGCATCAGTAAGTATATGTACATGTTGTAGACTGTTGACGCATTAGTAAGTATATGTACTTGTTGTAGACTGTTGACGCATCAGTAAGTACATGTACTTGTTGGAGGCTGTGCTGACGCATCAGTAAGTAGATGTACTTGTTGTAGACTGCTGACGCATCAGTAAGTATTAGTAATTGTTGTAGACTGCTGACGCATCAATGAGTATATGTACTTGTTGTAGACTGTTGATGCATAAGTAAGTATATGTACTTGTTGTAGACTGTTGACCCATCAGTAAATAGATGTACTTGTTGTAGACGGTGTTGACGCATCATTAAGTATATGTACTTGCTGTTAACTATTTTGATGCGTCAGTAAGTATATATACTTGCTGTAAAGCTGTAAAGAATTTCCTTGATAGACGGTTGGTTGCTACTAACAAGGATTCTACTAAGCCAAGGGTTCCTATTGGTAAAGTTGAAGTCATCACTTCGAAAGTTTTTTGGTCGCCACCATGACTTGGATAACTGTTACGGAACATCTGTGTCACAAATGACCACGGATATGTTCCACTTGTCGTTAACACTTTCTGGTCCTTTCCTTATTCATGACTTATCACCGGGTTTGTAACTAGAGTAACACGACGGGTGCCAATAGTGGAGTGGGAACTGCTTACTTTCTGGAGCACCTGAGTTCACTACCGGTTTTTAGTGGGGTTCGTGTTATTCGATTTTTTGTTTTCTGTGTAGTGCTTTGCAGATCATTGCTTTTGTCCTTTTCTTTTGGCTTATGTTGTCTGTCATTCGATTTACGGATTCAGATTATCCCTATGGTGTCTTCAAACTCTCCTTAGAGAAAAGAGAAGGGGTAATCAAGAATGGACAATCCAGAAACACTGGTAGCATTGAGCACACCAGGCACAAGTTGAAGACAAGCGAGACAACACAATACAACACAGAAAATGAAAAAAATGAGGAACACAGAACCCACCAAGCAAACTCCCCCAAAAAACCAGGGATAAACTCAGGTGTTCCGGAATGGTAACCAGTTTCTGCTTCTTATCAGATACCCACCAATTGTATTCATATACTCAGGACATGTACCGTTCCACGTTTAAGAAACGAACTCGATAAGCATCTTAATGTTATTTGTATTTGAATATTAACGTTTTATATTGTAGCAACTTTGTGATGCAGATAATGCTGTACCTGTGGAGTTCAACAAAGCTGGAGAATCTGAAGCTGTTGCGGCACTAATAGCAGGTAAAGCACGTGTAAATACACAAAATATATCTCCTTCTTTGTCGTTCATTACTGAAATAAACCTGTCATTTATGTCTATAACACGTTCGGGTATTTCCCAAAATGGACTTCTGGACACAACTTTATTCTGGTTTATGTCATGTATAAAGTACCTTTTCTCTAAGCATTAAGAAAAGAAACCTATTTGACTAAGAGGTAAGGTTGGGGCCAATAAAAGAAACCTATTTGATTAAGAGGTAAGGTTAGGGCCAATAAAAGAAGCCTATTTGACTAAGAGGTAAGGTTAGGGCCGATAAAAGAAACCTATTTGACTGCGAGGTAAGGTTAGGGCCGATAAAATAAACCTATTTGATTAAGAGGTAAGATTACGGTCGATAAAAGAAACCTATTTAACTAAGAGGTAAGGTTAGGGCTGATGAAAGAAACCTTTTTGACTATGAGGTAAGGTTAGGGCCTATGAAAGAAACCTATTTGACTACGAAGTAAGGTTAGGGCCGATAAAAGAAACCTATTTGACTAAGATGTAAGGTTAGGGCCGATAAAAGAAATGTATTTGACTTAGAGGTAAGGTTAGGACCGATAAAAGAAACCTATTTGACTAAGAGGTAAAGTTAGGGGCGATAAAAGAAACCTATTTGACTAAGAGGTAAGGTTAGTGGCGATAAAATAAACCTATTTGACTAAGATGTAAGGTTAGGATCGATAAAAGAAACCTAGCTGACTAAGAGGTAATGTTAGGGCAGATAAAAGAAACATATTTGACTAAGAGGTATGGTAAGGTCCAATACAAGAAACCTATTTGACTAAGAGGTAAGGTTAGGGCTGATAAAAGAAACCTGTTTGACAAAGAGGTAAGGTTAGGGCCGATAAAATAAACATATTTGACTAAGAGTTATGGTTAGGGCCGATACAAGAAACATATTTGACTAAGAGGTAAGGTTAGGGCCGATAAAAGAAACCCATTTGACCAAGAGGTAAGGTTAGGGTCAATAAAAGAAGCCTATTTGACTAAGAGGTAAGGTTAGCACCGATAAAAGAAACATATTTGACTAAGAGGTAAGGTTAGGGTCCTCTAAAAGAAACCTTTTTGACTAAGACGTAAGGTTAGGGCCGATAAAAGAAACCTATTTGACTATGAGGTAAGGTTAGGGCCGATAAAATAAACCTATTTGATTAAGAGGTAAGGTTACGGTCGATAAAAGAAACCTATTTAACTAAGAGGTAAGGTTAGGGCCGATGAAAGAAACCTATTTGACTATGAGGTAAGGTTAGGGCCTATGAAAGAAACCTATTTGACTACGAAGTAAGGTTAGGGCCGATAAAAGAAACCTATTTGACTAAGATGTAAGGTTAGGGCCGATAAAAAAAATGTATTTGACTTAGAGGTAAGGTTAGGACCGATAAAAGAAACCTATTTGACTAAGAGGTAAAGTTAGGGGCGATAAAAGAAACCTATTTGACTAAGAGGTAAGGTTAGTGGCGATAAAATAAACCTATTTGACTAAGATGTAAGGTTAGGATCGATAAAAGAAACCTAGCTGACTAAGAGGTAATGTTAGGGCAGATAAAAGAAACATATTTGACTAAGAGGTATGGTGAGGGCCGATACAAGAAACCTATTTGACTAAGAGGTAAGGTTAGGGCCGATAAAAGAAACCTGTTTGACTAAGAGGTAAGGTTAGGGCCGATAAAATAAACATATTTGACTAAGAGTTATGGTTAGGGCTGATACAAGAAACATATTTGACTAAGAGGTAAGGTTAGGGCCGATAAAAGAAACCCATTTGACTAAGAGGTAAGGTTAGGGTCAATAAAAGAAGCCTATTTAACTAAGAGGTAAGGTTAGCGCCGATAAAAGAAACATATTTGACTAAGAGGTAAGGTTATGGACTATAAAAGAAACTTTTTGACTAAGAGGTAAGGTTAGGGCCGATAAAAGAAACCTATTTGACTAAGAGGTAAGGTTAGGGCCGATAAAAGAAACAAATTTGACTAAGAGATAAGGTTAGGGCCAATAAAAGAGTATATTTTCTCTAAGTATTAAGAAAAGAAACATATTTGACTAAAAGGTAAAGTTAGGGCTGATAAAAGAAATCTATTTGACTAAGAGGAAAGGTTATAGCCGATAAAGGAAACCTATTTGACTAAGAATAATGGTTAGGACCGATAAAATAAACCTATTTAACTTAGAGGTAAGGTTAGGACCGATAAAAGAAACCTATTTGACTAAGAGGTAAAGTTAGGGGCGATAAAAGAAACCTATTTGACTAAGAGGTAAGGTTAGTGGCGATAAAATAAACCTATTTGACTAAGATGTAAGGTTAGGATCGATAAAAGAAACAAATTTGACTAAGAGATAAGGTTAGGGCCAATAAAAGAGTATATTTTCTCTAAGTATTAAGAAAAGAAACATATTTGACTAAAAGGTAAAGTTAGGGCTGACAAAATAAATCTATTTGACTAAGAGGTATGGTTAGAGCCGATGAAAGAAACCTATTTGACGAAGAGTTAAGGCTAGGGCCGATAAAAGAAACCTATTTGACTTAGAGGTAAGGTTAGGGCAGATAAAAGAAACCTATTTGACTAAGAGTTATGGTTAGGGCCGATACAAGAAGCCTATTTGACTGAGAGGTAAAGTTAGGGCAGATAAAAGAAGCCTATTTGACTAAGAGGTAAGGTTAGGGCCGATGAAATAAATATATTTGACTAAGAGGTAAGGTTAGGTAGGACCTATAAAAGAAACCTTTTTGACTAAGAGGTAAGGTTAGGGCCGATAAAATAAACCTATTTGACGAAGAGGTAAGGTGAGGGCCGATAAAAGAAACCTATTTGACTAAGAGGTAAGGTTAGGGATGATAAAAAAAATATATTTGACTAAGAGGTATGGATAGGGCCGATACAAGAAACCTATTTGACTAAGAGTAATGGTTAGGGCCGATAAAATAAACCTATTTGACTTAGAGGTGAGGTTAAGGCCGATAAAAGAAACCTATTTGACTAAGAGGTAAGGTTAGAGCCGATAAAAGAAACCTATTTGACTTAGAGGTGAGGTTAGGGCCGATAAAAGAAACCTATTTGACTAAGAGGTAAGGTTAGAGCTGATAAAAGAAACCTATTTGACTAAGAGGTAAGGTTAGGGCAAATAAAAGAGTATCTTTTCTCTAAGTATTAAGAAAAGAATCATATTTGACTAAAAGGTAAGGTTAGGGCTGATAAAAGAAATCTATTTGACTAAGAGGTATGGTTAGAGCCGATAAAAGAAGCCTATTTGACTAAGAGGTAAGGTTAGGGCCGATAAAATAAACATATTTGACTAAGAGGTAAGGTTAGGGCCTATAAAGAAACCTTTTTGACTAAGAGTTAAGGTTAGGGCCGATAAAAGAAACCTATTTAACGAAGAGGTAAGGTGAGGGCCGATAAAAGAAACCTATTTGATTAAGAGGTAAGGTTACGGTCGATAAAAGAAACCTATTTAACTAAGAGGTAAGGTTAGGGCTGATGAAAGAAACCTATTTGACTACGAAGTAAGGTTAGGGCCGATAAAAGAAACCTATTTGAATAAGATGTAAGGTTAGGGCCGATAAAAGCAATGTATTTGACTTAGAGGTAGGGTTAGGACCGATAAAAGAAACCTATTTGACTAAGAGGTAAAGTTAGGGGCGATAAAAGAAACCTATTTGACTAAGAGGTAAGGTTAGTGGCGATAAAATAAACCTATTTGACTAAGATGTAAGGTTAGGATCGATAAAAGAAACCTAGCTGACTAAGAGGTAATGTTAGGGCAGATAAAAGAAACATATTTGACTAAGAGGTATGGTTAGGGCCAATACAAGAAACCTATTTGACTAAGAGGTAAGGTTAGGGCCGATAAAAGAAACCTGTTTTACTAAGAGGTAAGGTTAGGGCCGATAAAATAAACATATTTGACTAAGAGTTATGGTTAGGGCCGATACAAGAAACATATTTGACTAAGAGGTAAGGTTAGGGCCGATAAAAGAAACCCATTTGACCAAGAGGTAAGGTTAGGGTCAATAAAAGAAGTCTATTTGACTAAGATGTAAGGTTAGCACCGATAAAAGAAACCTATTTGACGAAGAGTTAAGGCTAGGGCCGATAAAAGAAACCTATTTGACTTAGAGGTAAGGTTAGGGCAGATAAAAGAAACCTATTTGACTAAGAGTTATGGTTAGGGCCGATACAAGAAGCCTATTTGACTGAGAGGTAAAGTTAGGGCAGATAAAAGAAGCCTATTTGACTAAGAGGTAAGGTTAGGGCCGATGAAATAAATATATTTGACTAAGAGGTAAGGTTAGGGTCCTATAAAAGAAACCTTTTTGACTAAGAGGTAAGGTTAGGGCCGATAAAAGAAACCTATTTGACTATGAGGTAAGGTTAGGGCCGATACAATAAACCTATTTGATTAAGAGTTAAGGTTAAGGTCGATAAAAGAAACCTATTTAACTAAGAGGTAAGGTTAGGGCCGATGAAAGAAACCTATTTGACTATGAGGTAAGGTTAGGGCCGATAAAATAAACCTATTTAACTTAGAGGTGAGGTTAGGGCCGATAAAAGAAACCTATTTGACCAAGAGGTATGGTTAGGGCCGATAAAAGAAACCTATTTGACTTAGAGGTGAGGTTAGGGCCGATAAATTAAACCTTTTTGTCTAAGAGGTAAGGTTAGAGCCGATAAAAGAAACCTATTTGACTAAGAGATAAGTTTAGGGCAAATAAAAGAGTATCTTTTCTCTAAGTATTAAGAAAAGAATCATATTTGACTAAAAGATAAGGTTAGGGCTGACAAAATAAATCTATTTGACTAAGAGGTATGATTAGAGCCGATGAAAGAAACCTATTTGACGAAGAGTTAAGGCTAGGGCCGATAAAAGAAACCTATTTGACTTAGAGGTAAGGTTAGGGCAGATAAAAGAAACCTATTTGACTAAGAGTTATGGTTAGGGCCGATACAAGAAGCCTATTTGACTGAGAGGTAAAGTTAGGGCAGATAAAAGAAGCCTATTTGACTAAGAGGTAAGGTTAGGGCCGATGAAATAAATATATTTGACCAAGAGGTAAAGTTAGGTAGGACCTATAAAAGAAACCTTTTTGACTAAGAGGTAAGGTTAGGGCCGATAAAAGAAACCTATTTGACGAAGAGGTAAGGTGAGGGCCGATAAAAG
This sequence comes from Bathymodiolus brooksi, assembly GCA_963680875.1. Classification (NCBI taxonomy): domain Eukaryota; kingdom Metazoa; phylum Mollusca; class Bivalvia; order Mytilida; family Modiolidae; genus Bathymodiolus; species Bathymodiolus brooksi. The sequence continues at coordinate 24,734,409 of OY804590.1, read as the reverse complement.
AAACCTATTTGACTAAGAGGTAAGGTTAGGGATGATAAAAAAAAATATATTTGACTAAGAGGTATGGATAGGGCCGATACAAGAAACCTATTTGACTAAGAGTAATGGTTAGGGCCGATAAAATAAACCTATTTGACTTAGAGGTGAGGTTAAGGCCGATAAAAGAAACCTATTTGACTAAGAGGTAAGGTTAGAGCCGATAAAAGAAACCTATTTGACTTAGAGGTGAGGTTAGGGCCAATAAAAGAAACCTATTTGACTAAGAGGTAAGGTTAGAGCTGATAAAAGAAACCTATTTGACTAAGAGGTAAGGTTAGGGCAAATAAAAGAGTATCTTTTCTCTAAGTATTAAGAAAAGAATCATATTTGACTAAAAGGTAAGGTTAGGGCTGATAAAAGAAATCTATTTGACTAAGAGGTATGGTTAGAGCCGATAAAAGAAGCCTATTTGACTAAGAGGTAAGGTTAGGGCCGATAAAATAAACATATTTGACTAAGAGGTAAGGTTAGGGCCTATAAAAGAAACCCTTTTGACTAAGAGGTAAGGTTAGGGCCGATAAAAGAAACCTATTTAACGAAGAAGTAAGGTGAGGGCCGATAAAAGAAACCTATTTGACTAAGAGGTAAGGTTAGGGATGATAAAACAAATATATTTGACTAAGAGGTATGGTTAGGGCCGACACAAGAAATTTATTTGACTAAGAGGTAAGGTTAGGGCCAATAAAAGAAACCTAATTGATTCAGAGGTAAGGTTAGGGCTGATAAAAGAAACCTATTTGACTAAGAGGTAAGGTTAGTACCGAAAAAAGAAACCTATTTGAATAAGAGTAATCGTTAGGGCCGATAAAAGAGACCTATTTGACTAAGAGGTGAGGTTAAGGCCGATAAAAGAAACATATTTGACTAATAGGTAAGGTTAGCTCTGGTAATAGAAATATATTTGACTAAGAGGTAAGGTTAGGGTCGATAAAATAAACCTATTTGACTAAGAGGTATGGTTAGTGCCGATAAAAGAAACCTATTTGACTAAGAGGTAAGGTTAGGGCCGATAAAAGAAACCTATTTGATTAAGAGGTAAGGTTAGAACCAATAAAATAAACCTATTTGACTAAGAGGTAAGGTTAGGGCCGATAAAAGAAATATATTTGACAAAGAGGTATGGTTAGGGTCGATAAAAGAAACCTATTTGACTAAGAGGTAAGGTTAGGGCTGATAAAAGAAACCTATTTAGGTAAGAGGTAAGGTTAGGCCGTTAAAAAAAACCTATTTGACTAAAGGGTAAGGTTAGGGCCGATAAAAGAAACCTATTTGACTAAGAGGTAAGGTTAGTGCTGGTAGTAGAAACATATTTGACAAAGAGGTATGCTTAGGGTTGATACAAGAAACCTATTTGACTAAGAGGTAAGGTTAGGGCCAATAAAAGAAACCTATTTGAGTAAGAGGTAAGGTTAGGGTGGATAAAAGAAACCTCTTTGACTAAGAGGTAAGGGTAGGGCCGATAATAGAAACCTATTTGTCTTAGAGGTAAGGTTAGGGCCGATACAATAAACCTATTTGACTAAGAGGCAAGGTTAGGGCCGATAAAAGAAACCTATTTGACTAAGAGCTAAGGTTAGGGCCGATAAAAGAAACCTATTTGACTAAGAGGTAAGATTAGAGCTTATAAATGAAACCTATTTGACTAAGAGGTAAGGTTAGGGCTGATAAAAGAAACCTTTTTGACTAAGAGGTAGGGTTACGGTTGGTAAAAGAAACATATTTGACTAAGCGTTAAGGCTAGGGCCGATAAAAGAAACCTATTTGACGAAGAGGTACGATTAGGGCCGATAAAAGAAACCTATTTGACTAAGAGATAAGATTAAAGCATTAAAAGAAACCTATTTGACTAAGAGGTAAGGTTAGTGCCGATAAGAGAGACCTATTTGACTAAGAGGTAGGGTTATGGTCGGTAAAAGAAACCTATTTGACTAAGAGGTAAGGTTAGGGCTGGTAATAGAAACATATTTGACTAAGAGGTAATGTTAGGGCATATAAAAGAAACCTTTTTGACTAAGAGGTAAGGTTAGGGCCGATAAAAGAGACCTATTTGACTAAGAGGTGAGTTTAAGGATGATAAAGTAAACCTATTTAACTAAGAGGTGAGGTCAAGGCCGATAACAGAAATCTATTTGACTAAAAGGTAAGGTTAGGGCTGATAAAAGAAACCTATTTAACTAAGAGGTAAGGTTAGGCCGATAAAAGAAATCTATTTGACTAAAAGGTAAGGTTAGGGCTGATAAAAGAAACATATTTGACTAATAGGTAAGGTTAGCTCTGGTAATAGAAATATATTTGACTAAGAGGTAATGTTAGCGCCGATAAAAGAAACCTATTTGACTAAGAGGTAAGGTTAGGGCCGATAAAAGAAACCTATTTGACTAAGAGGTAAGGTTAGGGTCGATAAAAGAGACCTATTTGACTAAGAGGTGAGTTTAAGGCCGATAAAATAAACCTATTTGACCAAGAGGTAAGGTTAAGGCCGATAAAAGAAACCTATTTGACTAAGAGGTAAGGCTAGGGCCAATAAAAGAGTATCTTTTCTCTAAGTATTAAGAAAAGAAACATATTTTACTAATAGGTAAGGTTAGGGCTGATAAAGGAACCTATTTGAATAAGAGGTAAGGTTAGGGCCGATAAAAGAAACCTGTTTGACTAAGAGGTAAGGTTAGTGCCGATAAAAGAAACCTATTTGACTAAGAGGTAAGGTCAGGACCGATAAAAGAAACCTATTTGACTAAGAGGTAAGGTGAGGACCGATAAAATAAATATATTTGACAAAGAGGTATGCTTAGGGTCGATACAAGAAACCTATTTGACTAAGAGGTAAGGTTAGGGCCGATAAAAGAAACCTATTTGACTAAGAGGTAAGGTTAGGGCGGATAAAAGAAACCTCTTTGACTAAGAGGTAAGGGTAGGGCCGATAAGAGAAACCTATTTGTCTAAGAGGTAAGGTTAGGGCCAATAAAAGAAGCCTATTTGAGTAAAAGGTGAGGTTAGGGCCGCCAAAAGTAACATATTTGACTAAGAGGTAGGGTTATGGCCGATGAAAGAAACATATTTGACTAAGAGGTAAGGCTAGGGACGATAAAAGAAACATATTTGACTAAGAGGTAGGGTTAGGGCCGATACAAGAAACCTATTTGACAAAGAGGTACGATTAGGTCCGATAAAAGAAACTTATTTGACTAAGAGATAAGATTAGTGCCGATAAAAGAAACGTATTTGACTAAGATGTAAGGTTAGTGCCGATAAGGGAAACCTATTTGACTAAGAGGTAGGGTTATGGCCGGTAAAAGAAACCTATTTGACTAAGAGGTAAGGTTAGGGCCGATACAAGAAACCTATTTGACTAAGAGGTAAGGTTAGGGTCGATAAGAAAAACCTATTTGACTAAGATGTCAGGTTAGGGCCGATTAAAGAAATCTATTTGACTAAGAGGTAAGGTTAGGTCCGATAAAAGACACCTATTTGACTAAGTGGTAAGGTTAGAGCCGTTTAACGCCGCTACTTTTTAGTGACGAACCTGTACTAAGCCAGGGGAATTATTGACCATGGATATATTTGGAATCGATTTTCCCGGTTTCTTCGATTTTCAGATTAGATTTTGGAACCGCCCTGGCGATCTGGTAGATTTTGCTTTGCATTTTATTATTCGAATTGTTTTCCTAATGTATCTATAAGAGTGATAGAAACTAAAATGCCCATTTTTATTTACAAAGATAAATATCTATTCTTGCAGGCACTCCAGGAATGTTGTTTACTGGACATACAGATGCATTTGATACTCTCCCCATGGCCAATATGATAATAGTCATACACAGTGGAGTGCCGGCAGTTAGTGGTGTTGCATTTCCTGTTGTAGGTAATTATGCGAATCTGATAATCCTCAAAACGTATTTTTCGGAAATGTTATTCCCAACCGTTATTGGTTTCTCCCTCATATTTTAGGAATCAAATTAATATATTATATAATATAGTCTGTTTGACTTCTAGAATTTGTGCTCATAAACTTGAAATTGAAAAAAGCCGCTATTTTCAAATAAATAGAACTGAAAGATTTTGTAAAATATGCAATGATTTAGAAATTGAAGATGAAAACCATTTCCTTTGGCAGTGCGAAAAATATAGGAAAGAAAGAGAAATATTATTTGAAAAAGTATCTTTATATTATAAAAAAGATTCCAAACTTCCAAAATGATCAAATGAAATCAAAATGATTACTTAACAGTAAATTGGTGCGAATTAACAAATTATTAAATTTGCTAAAAATTAGAAAAGATAGTATATCTTAATGGAGTTATGTCATAAAGTTGTTATTTATGTTGTTAATTTAGTATATATTGCATATATATATATATATATCCTTATTGCTATTGTATTACAATGGGCCTTTACCAATTATTGTAAAGGCGTTTGAGCCAATAAAATATTGTATAATGTCTATTGTCTATAAATCTTAAGAAAAAAATTCTTAGAAATCCAGTTTTCAAATCAACATTTGTTTTCTAGATGTATATTAATATATGATATATACAAACTCTGAGTATTGATTAAAAAAAAGTTGGTTCATTATTAAAAAAGTTATCCAGAAAATGAGCTAATCATTATGGAAAAGGGGCTAAAAGAGACCCAAATAAAGAAATGTGCATATATGGAGGATATATACCATTCTCTTTACTTTTCATCTGTTTTTTATGTGTTTTTCTTTACTTTGAATTGATTGGAACAAGGGTTTCCTCTATCACACATGTTTTTTAAGTAAAACTTGATTGATTGCAGTAAAACTTGTGTAGGAGGAAGAGTTTGTCAAATTGCTGCGGTCGTTTCAAGATGCATATAGCGTTGGCCTTTATTATGTTTAGAAAGTCTTGTTGCGACTCTTTATCATGACTTGATGTTCTTTAATAAATATTGTAATGACGGTATCTTGACTTAAATTACTTTTTGTAAGTCTTGTCGTGACAATGTGTTATTACTTAATTTACTTTGTGACTCTAGCCTTGACTCTTTGACGGTCTTTGTCATTACTTGATGTTCTTTACTAAATATTACAATGACTAGTTTGACTTAAATTACTTTGGTAAGTCTAGTGCCGTGACTCTGTATCATTACTTAACGGTATAATGTCGTTAATATATATTTTCAAAACATGAGTATATAACGTCGATTGGTGAGATTCGACCAGAAAACGTGTAGTTTCGTTGTTGTTTTTTTTTGTGTGCAGCAGCATCATTAATTATACATGTCCCAATTTCCGAACTACATGCACAATGGCACTACAGCATGAGTTTAAACTCTCAACGCTTCCTTCAATTCTATCCAACGACCATGTTAGTGACCTATGGTAATTCTTGTTTTATTATCATTCGCCAAAAGTTCTTTACTGTTTCTTTTTCTAGCAGAATCATGCAGTTAAAATTATCGTATGACGGCGTCGACAAACATTTTTTTTCAGCAACAGCAGGCTTTGCGCATGCATAGTAAAAGTCACATTAGGGTGTTCGAGATGTGCTTTCATGAAAATAAAACTAAATGGGTGGACTTTTTACTTTAATGTGTAAATTACAAAAAGGGTACAATCGACTCGCAGCCGCAAGTGATAAAGTTTACCAGTTGCTTGCCCATGGTCGGTGGTTCTCTCCGGGTACTCCGGCTTCTTCCACCACTAAAACTGGTCGCCATGATATAGCTGAAATATTGCTGAAAGTGGCGTTAAAACACCAACAAACAATCAAATCAAATCGTCATGAAGTAACTTGTTCTCTGTCTGTCATGCTATACACTGTATGATAATAAGACATTTCTAGCTTCGCGTTAATCACTTACTCGAAGTCCCTAATTATTTATTTACATGAAGCTTATCATTTTATTTCAGCTAATCCATTTATTTACTGTGGTGTAATAGCAGCAGGGGTTCCTCCAGGAATTCAACAATGTTTTGTAAAAGTTGCTACTGGTGTAGTTTGTGAAATTAGTCTTGTAAGTATCACAAAATATTTGATTGATGTTATTATTAAAACTAAGGTTCTCCTCCCTCAGACATCGGTGACCTTGGTCTATTTTGGTGATACTGTTTAGGCCTTTGGTTTACTTACTCCCAAAGCTTTTAAGTTATTTGATTTTCCAACCTTTTCGACTTTGATCGTACTTGATGAAGGTTATTCCAGATACGCTTCGTGTGCACTAAATTTGATATCTCCTTTTTTCTTTTTTTTCTTGAATATATTATGTATAAAGTTCAAGATTATGATTTTTAAGATTTGTTCACCAAAATTGCTAACCCAATTAAAAGTGAGAATTTGCATTCTACTTTCACGCGTAGAAAGCACTTGCATGGCCGCTTCATTTCTGATTGCTGAGTGAAAATAAGGAACAAACGTAGAGTACCTAAACCAGACGAGAGGATCAATCAAAAGGACGAATTAGATACCATACAACAGCAGGCTACGTTTATGGTGTTTAACATCACTTTCAACAATATTTCAGTTATATCGTGGTGGTTCAAACGACAGCAAGCTCGATATAATATATTATGGGAGAAACGCAACTTTCACGAATATTTCAGTAATATCGTGGCGGTCAGCTTTATTTAATGGTGGTAGAAACAGGATGTACCCGATGTAAACCACCGACATGCGCGGATGTTGGGAGTCATAACTATAGAGTAGTGATAAGGACTGATTGCACAGCTATATAAATCATACTAACATAAGGTCATGGTAACAGAGAACCTTCAAATCCACAACAATAAACTCATATAATATAAGTAATAATCACAACTTTTCTTTTGCAAGTGTAATAACCCAGTTGTATATTGAATATACCTTTCCTTATAGGGTGCATCCACATGCTTTTGTCCAGCAGGTACAGGCTGAAGTTAACTGCGTTTGTACATCTTCAACAGAAAACAGACAATAACTGGGAAAAGATTTCATTTTTCAATAAATCACCTTGTATTTACTATTTCATGTCAGCCCTGTGTCATGACAACATAGAGAGTATCAATTTATACAAAAACAAAACACTTAGTTAAATACTTTCTATACAAAACCAGAGGCCTTCGTCACATGGCTAAATAGAAGAAGAGTTTGAAGATACCAAAAGGGTAATCAGAATCCGTAAAACGAAGGAGAGACAACTCAATGCCGAAAAAAAATAAAAAAACAAAAAAACAAAAACAAAAAACATCGAAATGTTAAAATCCTACATTTCCTGGGATGCAAAACGTTGACTTTATCTTATCATTGTATGAAAGGACCTGAAAATTTCCGAACGTCTGATAAAACTGCATGACTTCAACTCTCGCATTGTATCCCAGGAAATGTAGGATTTGAACTTTTCGATGCTTAGATCGATAATCGGCTGTGTATTAAGGTGCCCAAAGGATAAATTATGTTACAAATCAATGCAAAATTGATTAACAAAAAGATCCGTACAAGCAATAGGGTGAGAAATTGAGGAGAAATGAAAATAGGTGGAGTTTAAGCGAGGAAGGGTTAGTAATGGCGTCCTCCCTTGTGATTTTAAGAGGGTAATACATTGACAGTAAAAAAAGTCAGTGAGGCAAAATTAGTGGCCGGGAGCAAGTCCCTGTGCCTAGATAACACATTGCGACCTCTTGCTAGTAGAACGACAAGTATTTACAAGAATCCCAGCTCCCTGATATCGATTTTGACTCAATTATCCTAATCCAAGATTGTTGTTGAAATAATTAAGTTGATATAATTGTCTCAGATAATTGTTATATGTATCTTGTACCTGGTCAATTTAGCTCGGATTGATATATAATGGACAACAGTCAGATACAATATTCCAAAGCGTTCAATCGACGCTGTATTTATACCCTCCGGGAAAATCATTGCGCCGCTCACAGAACTTATCACTAACGCCGTGCGCACTAAATTTGATATCTACGTTTAAATAGCAATTATATTCCGTGGTGTGTACAGCATAGATTATGCATCTAGTTTCATAAATCAGTGAAAGTTTGCCCTTACTTCAATAGCAAACATGTAAATATCAAATTTACTGCGCACGACGCGTTTCTGGAATATATATCAAAAGTTAATAATAAAAGAATAAAATGATACCACAGATGCAGCTAGGCATGCTTCATATCTTGACATACACCTCAAAATTGACAGCAATCACCGGTTAAGATCAAAACTACGACAAAAGAGATGATTTCAATTTTCCCATTGTGAACTTTCCATTTATATGTAGCAAGATTCCAGAAGCACCTGCATATGGAGTATATATCTCTCTGATGATCCGATATTCCATACCAGAGCTTGTGGTTCCGATCAGGATTTCCTTGCAGCTTACGAGGAAGCTACTGTACCAAGAGTTCCTATTGGTCAAGTTGAAGTCACCACATCGGAAGTTTACGGTCACCATCTCAGCTGGTTAACCTTTACGGAATATCTGTGTCACAAATGACAACGGATATGTTCGACTTGTCTTAATCCCTTCACAGTCCTTTTTTGTAACTAGAGTAACACGATGGGTGCCATTAGTGGATTAGGAACTGCTTAGTCTTCTGAGGCACCTGAGTTATCCCCTGGCTTTTAGTAGGATTCGTGTTCCTCAATCTTTAGCTTGCTGCGTAGTCTTTTGTTGATCATTGTTTGCCCTTTTATCCTTTTGCGTTTGGCCATTGTGCTGTCTGTCCTCCGATTTACTGATTTTTATTACCCCTTTGATATCTTCAAACTCTTCTTAGCAACATAATTATGAATTGAAAAACCAGCTATTAATTATTAATAACATACCACTTGGATTTAACTCTTACTTAAGTTATCATCAAAATACTGTTAACCGGTAGTAGTCATTCAATAAACTGACGATTGATTTCCATTTATATGAACACTCATCTGTTACTATGGAATCCCCATGAAAGCTCACCAATAAGGTGTTATAGGACATTTAATGTGAATGAATTGGCAATCTTACTTATGTTTATATGCTGTTTACCCCCTGAACATGTGAATTCAATCCAAATACATATAATCCTGATCAAGGTTCGAAATTTTACGACCAAAGAGAGATGATTTCAATTTCCAAATTGTGAACTTCCCATTTATATGCAACAACATTCCAGCAGCACATATCAGGATATCTTTGATAGAGGGTTGCTGCTAACAAGAAAGCTACTGAACCAAGGGTTCCTCTTGGTTAAAGTGAAGTCATCACATCGAAAGTTTACGGTCACCACCTGAGCTGGTTAACCTTTACGGAATATCTGTGTCACAAATGACAACGGATATGTTCCACTTATCTTTATCACTGCCCGACCCTTTTTTGTTTGTGACTTGTCACCTGGTTTGTAACTAGATTAACACGACGGGTGCCACTAGTGGAGCAGGAACTGCTTACTCTTCCGGAGCACCTGAGTTCACCCCCGGTTTTTAGTGGTGTTCGTGTTACTCGATCTTTAGTTTTATGTGTATGTTTTGTAGATAGTTGCTTGTCCCTTTGTACTTTTTCTTTTGACCATTGTGTTGTCTGTTCTTCAATAAACGAATTCTGATTACACCTTTGGTATCTTCAAACTTTTTTTGTCTACAATTTATAACAGAGCTACCTCTCTTTGTTCATATGTAATTCTTATGAAGAATTCAAACTTAGCCCATTGTGTTGTCTGTCCTTCAATTTACGGCTTCTGACTACCTCTTTGGTATCGTCAAACTTTTCTTATCTTCCTTTGTTCAAATTAATTCTTAGAAAAACCCATTCCGATAGTGATATGGATGTACATTAATTTATGGTTCATCCCACGTGACAATACAGCTGGCATATACTTTCATGAAAGACATAAGATCCCCCATAGGAACGTTTCTGTAAAGTCTGTGGTCTTGACATGCAGTTTTTGTGGTCAAATAAGAGGTCGGGTGGCTATTTTGGATGTCGAATCGCTCTGAAAAGCAACAACATTTATTGCGGACCTTTGTCGAACGTTTCTGGCAAGTCTGGTGACTGAATGTCTAGAGAGGGAGTCTAAAATGTTTCTGCTAATCAGATGCCAAGTCGGCCATCATGGACTTCTAATCGTTTCAAATAGATACAACACTTCTTCGTGACCCTCAGATGCCTCCTGGGCAAAATTAAGCGACCTAATGATTGCCGTGGTAGTATTAAAAGGGAATATTGCTTACTGTGGTACATAAACGTTAGAGAACACCGAAGGGGCAATCAAAAAAGGAAAATCCAGAGAAACTGGCAACATAGGGTACACAAGATGAAGAAAAACAAAACAAAACACAACACAACATGTGATGGACACCACTATATGCAATCAAACACAAATAACAAAAATAAGACAACTGGAGGTAAAGCCGAACCGAACATCGTTATTATGCAGAAATCGTAACGGGCATCACAACACGGAACTCAGAACGTAAAGACACATAAACAGCACCAACAAAAAAAACGGCAAACAATTTAAGAAGAATTTCTACTATCTACGTACGAGGTTATTTGTAGGGTAGCGAGAATGGCCGAGTAGTTACGTAGATAGTAGAAATTCTTCTTAAATTGTTTGCCGGAAGCTAAGTTTAGTTAAGCCGCACACAAATATAGTCCACGAAAATCCAATATGGAAGACATTCTAAGTAAATGCAAAATTAATTAAAACTTTAACTTTTATCCATGAAAATAATTGAAATATAGAAAATTGCTTAAAATATAACTTTATCAAATGTTCATGTAACTGACATGTGAAAAGTAGTGCGATTTATACGCCTAATGCATACAAGGTTATTTGTAGGGTAGCGAGAATGGCCGAGTAGTTACGATTGCAGTTTTGGGTGCAGACATTGTTTCCCTGAAAATTGAATTTGGAATACGGCGGTACCTTTACTATAAGCTATGCATGCATGTTTCAAGTCGAAATATGTACCCAACAATTAGAAATCTGCAAATCCGTGTGCATGTTTATCGTCCTCGCCATTGTTGTGGAAACTGATCAACGTTCGGTTGTTTTGTTCCGATGACTTGTGGAAACTGATTAACTTTCGGTTGTTTTGTTCAGATGATTGCCGATCATGACCTCGTGACGAAAAGATAAACAATCATGGATGCTGAGGTACATATATAAGCACGCACACATTCCTGACAATGATTATTGAGGGATCTGTCTGTTTCATGTCGTGTGAACCATTTTTTGCTGATGCAATTATTCTTATGTGGTACACATGGAATATATTTTTACTTGCATCCGACATCTTTTTCATCAACTGAACAGTGCACATGAGCGATAATCTTCCCGAAAGAGTTCAAATCTTGGGTCACGCGCATATCATTTGCGGGAAAACAGAATTATCTGCTGTCAAATATTTTGCGATTTGTTCTTAAGATCTGCTTTTGAGCGGATTTTTAATGTTATGCAGTTGATTTTCGCTAAAATTAAGTGACATATTAAGTGAAAATATTTAATCCAAAAATTCCACGATATTTGCCTTTCATATTACTTTAAGACAAATTTGTGTTTTTTTTCTTTTTATCAAATTGCAAGTCGAACACACCCTTGACAAGTGTTCTAATGAACCTTAAATAAATTATAAAAAGGAAACATAATTGTGATATTGAGCTTCTTTATGCTATTCTTTAAATTTTGTACATTGACCAAACCGGGTTTACTTAAATACAATTTTTGGGACTCAACCGGAAAGTAATGGTTGACAAAGCCGGAACGAATGTACGTTAATAAGCATTGTGTTTTTCACTGTAGTAAGTCTAAAATTGTTCATGGTAGCATGCCAGTGCAAATCATCATTTATCTAAGCATTACAAAGGGTTTGTATACTTTAATTCCTATAATTAAACAAGACTTACCTTGGTTAAAGTCGAAGTTTGATTGGAGTTTTATGAGTCATGAGACTCACTGAGGTATAAAATAAGATAGTGTTGCGCAGCTGTGATCTTCAGTTTTCAAATTAAGGATTTTCTGTTGAAATATAAGCATGAAAACCTACATGTGATAATAATGAAAAATACAGTTTAACATTAGTATTCCATCACTGCAAGACGAAATAAAACACAATATTAAATATTCCTCCTCTCATGGGAGGGATGGTGGGCATTTTATACCTCAGAGAGTCTCGTTACTCATAAAACTCCATTCAAACTTGGACTTTAACCAAGGTAAGTCTCGTTTAATTTTAGGAATTTTATTTCGTCATGCTCACTTCCGGTATAAAATGAGACTTTAAAGAAAATTTTACAAAAAATCCACTTAAGCCAGAAGAGACAAGTAATAATTAAGCTTACTATTATTACTGATTCAGTACCCCTTCTGCAAAGCCATCTTTCACAATCTTCTTATCATAGAATTTAACGAATGTCTTGACATTAGACCATCCTGCTTTCTTTAAGATTTCATCAATTGGGACTGCATTAGATTCAGTAAGCTGAAAGGAGGAAATAAATATATAAAATAAAATGTTTCCCAATCTACAGTAAAAGAATATATGAACTCTGACTGAGGGTCAGGTTTCCATGAACAAAATTTTTCAACCTGAAAATTCAACCTTGAGGCAAATAGGTCAATACCTGGTAATTGCCAGATTGCACACAGTTTATTAAAAATTTGATTCAATTTCCACTCTAATTGGTCATTAAGCTTCCTCGATTTAAAATCTGCTAACATATTTTTTTCCCAGCTATATGGGAGCATGATAGCCATATTTTGTTCTTGATGCAAAATAACAAAATTTGCTTGCTGACCTTATTACATGAAGTTGATTTAATACTAACCATTTTGGTAATGTAGCTTACTGCAGTGGTGTTGTCACAAAGAATCATGATATGGTTATTACTGATCTCGGCAGTGAAAGATTTGAGTGCTAAGAATATAGCCATCATTTCTAGAGTATTTATGTGATTGTTTTGTTCTTCTGCTGACCACCTGCCACCTATACTAATGGCTCCAAGAACAGCGCCCCATCCTCTGATGAAAGCATCTGTTGCTATCGTGATTTTTGGTAATTCGTGCCTTATAACTATTTTTTTGTTTATAAACATTGATGAACCACCAATTTAGCCCTTCTCTCATGTTAGATGTGATTTTCATAGGTGCATCAAAATTACCACATGATTTTATAAGAGCAATAATTTTCGCTTTCTCAATTTCACGATAGTACAATCTAGCATGGTCGACAGCTGAAAAAATTGAAACAATCAACCCTAATACCCTAGCAACCTCTCTAATATTTGCTGTTTGCTTGCTTAGTAATCTTTCCCATTCATTTGCTATGATTTCTTTTTTCTCTTGTGGTAGTGAAACGTCATTGTCTCAGAATTGATTATGTTCCCAAGAAAAACAATTTCTTCTGATAAGGTGTCAACAAAAATGTCAAAGATATTTGTTTATCAATGTGTGACGTAAAAGTGTCTTTGACATTTACTTCACTGAGCTTGGTGCTGCTTTGACAACTGTTTTACCTGTTTTGTACAAGTATTGTTATACATACTGTTATAGTGACAGCCGGAAACTTTGAGCCGTAATGAAAGCAGGGGGTTTGGCGCTTTAATATCTGATTCAACCCACCATTTCTTTAGAAATGCATGTACCAAGTCAGGGTCATTACGGTTTTCACAGTTTTCCGGTTGTTAACTGATTTTGTCTGTTTATATACTTATGAGTTTTGACTTTCCCTTTGTAAGATTGTTCGGAGTTTGGTAATTTTGTTATTACCCTTATTTTGTTGGAACCAAAATTGATTTATTTTTGTGTACTACAAAACCAAGTGTTGTAAATTGAGACAAAGTTGCATTTATATTTTCTGTACATTCATTAACACTTTCTCCACAAAGTAAGCTATCTTCGATGTAACCAACACTTTTGTGTCCTAGGTTTCTCAAAGAAGCATAAACTGGTTTAAGAAGTTTTGTAAATAAACGTGGTGCAAAAGCAATACCGACTGGTATGCAGGTATATTGATATGTTATTCCTTTCCAATTAAAACCTAAATATTTTTGGTCATCTTCTGCAATTGGCACACTTAAATAAGCGTGTCTTAAGTCAATTGACCCACAAAAAAAGAATCTTTAGAAACTAAGTAAACTGCAGATTCAAATGTGTCCATTTTAAAATGTTGATATGGAATAAACTTGTTCAATTTTTTCAAATTAAGAATTACTCTAAATTCACCATTTTTCTTAGGTCTAACAAATATTGTAGACAAAATATGCGTTTTTTTATTCTGTGCCTTTTTAATATCACCTATTTCTAGCAAATTTTGAATTTCTTTATCAATTATTTCATTTTCCTTTTCATTGAATATATTCTGAAAAGGTGCTTTAGTTTGACATGGTTTTATGTTGTCTATGAATTCAATATGACAGTGTTTTACAATATCAAGTAAATTTGAATCTGCTGTTATTTTTTCCCATTCATGAGAATAATATTTCAATCTACCTGCCTCAAATTGCAAGCTAACCTCATTATCTTCTAGGTTCTGTCTTTATTCTGAAAACCTCCCCTCCTTGGCAGTTTTTTTTTTGGATTTTCAACAGTGGGATGGTTATCAATAGAACGGTAGCCACCACCTGTAAAAAAAACCACGGCCTCCTCTGCCTCCACGTGACCTTCGGCCTCCCCGCCCTCTACCATATGAGCGAGAACCACCTCTATGGGAATAATAACTGCTATGTCCATAACCACCATAGCCAGACTGAATCTTATGACTGATTTTGCTAGTCTTCAATTTCCTTGGCCCTCTTTTGGACATCATCGCCAAAGAGAAATGAGGTGTATTCAACTGATTGGGCACATAAATGTACATATTAAGAGCACATTTCTGGTTTCATGAGTTCACGTCTTGTGATATTAACTTTTCTGTTTGTATGACCAAGTATGGCTAAAGCATCATTGCACCTACCAATAGCATTATTATTTTCATCTGTAGCAGCCATTGTATTGAGAGTATTCACTAGTACTGTAGAAGCTTTGACTATCGCCCTTTGTATAATCTTCATTTTTCTTTCTACAGATTGATCTTGTGGTGATATTATATCCCATATTAGTTGGTTTGTTTTCACTGTGGCTAACCCTTCACAGTTTTCAGGGCGTGGGTTACTTTCATCTTTTGTCAGTTCACCGAACTGGTCTTCATTCATTCCATTACGGAATAAATCCGTGACATTTTCAGCAAGGGTTTCGTCAATTTTATCACCTAGTGTTTCACGTGTCTTAATTCTCTTTGACATAGAGCCAAATTTACTAGTGTTATTCTCATCAGCCTTACGCTTGTTAGACGGGGCTTCTCCTTGATCCTGACCTTCATGTTTATCATACATTTGATAATCATCATTATCAACATCTTGTTCATGAGTGTCGTCATACTCCCCATCATTAAAATCATTCTCATAATCTGTCATTCTAGAAGACAGACCTTTTAATTCTGTGGCCTGAACGTTCTGATTTTCTTAGATGCTCTTAAGCAACGCTAAACTTTGAGCATTGTCAGAATTACTCTAGCTAGGATCAGAATCTATTTTATGTTCCTACGAATTCTGTTTGTCAGTAAGTGGTTGTAAAGGAGACTCAGTCCCTTTTGTCTGACTACGCTTCGCAACTGAAGCTTTTCCTTTGCCCTTATCGGTCTTTTAACCTTTTTCTGAGACTACCTCTTTGTCTAACTTGTCAGCGACAATAAATTTATGACCATTTCTATCAGAAATGTTATCATCTCGGATCATTTGTTCTGCCATTTTTTTTTACTATTTCTCTGCATCAAGCAAATAAGGGTAATAACAAAATTACCGCACTCCGAACAATCTTACAAAGGGAAAGTCAAAACTCATAAGTATATAAACATACAAAATCAGTCAACAACCGGAAAACTGTGAAAACCGTAATGACCCTGACTTGGTACAGGCATTTCTAAAGAAATGGTGAGTTGAATCAGATTTTAAAGAGCCAAACCTCCCTCCCTCTTTCATTACGGCTCAAAGGTTCCTGCTGCCACTATAACAGTGAAAAAAACAACTAAAAAAGGTGATAAAAACAACCCTATAAATAATAGACCGATCTCACTTACATGTATCATCTGCAAACTTTTAGAATATGTTGTAACAAACAGTATCATAAAACATCTAGAATACAATAATATATTATACGATCTTCAGCACGGGTTCAGATCATCCCGTTCTTGTGAAACACAACTAGTATCATTCATTCAAGACCTGGCCAAATCATCAGATAAAAACATCCAAACTGACCTCATAATAATGGACTTCGCTAAGGCTTTCGACAAAGTGTCACATAAACATCTCATGTACAAAATCAGCTACTATGGTATAAACTGCAACGCTTTACACTGGATAAAAGACTTTCTTACAGACAGAACACAAACGGTTATCCTTGAGGGAGAAACATATAACAAAATACCTGTAACATCAAGGAACAGTACTTGGCCCTATATTATTTCTCATATTCATAAACGGTCTAGCTGAATACATCCAACACAGCATATTCCGTTTATTTGCAGACGACAGCATCATATACAAACAAATAAAAAACAAAGAAGATGCAATAAAACTCCAACAAGACCTCGATGCTGCAGGTAAATAGGAACAAGATTGGCTCATGCACTTCCACCCAGACATGCACAGTAGTAAGTGTAACACAAAGTGGAAAACAATCTTGCATACATATCAATTGCATGGGCGCACAATAGATAAAGCTGACTCTGCAAAATATTTAGGCATTACCATTCAGAATACCTTAAAGTGGGACAAACATATCAACACCATAACAGCTAAAGCTAATCAGTCACTAGGATGCATTCAAAGCTTTAGTCCGACCGAAATTGGAATATTGTAACACCATTTCGGACCCACACACACAACAGCAAAAACTTCAAATTGAAAAAATTCAACGGAGAGCAGCCGGCTATTTCAGTAACAGGTACCACCATACAGACTCTGTAACTGATATGATGTCTGACTTGAATTGGGCCTCACTTGAGGTGCGCCGCATATGGTACAGACTCATTTTCTTTTACAAAGTCATACACCACTTAGTTGCCATACCATATTCAAGCCTATTAATTCCAGTCGACACCAGAACCAGACACAAATCCAAGTGCATTCAAGCACATACAGACATCAAAAGACTGCTACAAATTCTCATACTTCCCCAGGTCTATCACACTTTGGGATCAACTGCCAACAACATTTACCACTGCAGACACAGTTGACGGTTACAAGAGCATGATCCCAGTATCTGCCTTGATTCCAATTTTCACACCATAATCACTCATAGTAGTTATCAAATGTATAGTTTTAACCTTTGATTCATTGTTTATTGTATATATGTTAACTTATGTATTAACTAAATTTAATACGGCGCTCGGCCAATAATCTTCAGTAGTGAAGGACGGCTAGAAATGTAAAGAAGAAGAAAGTATTGATAACAATACTGGAACAAAATAAGTAAAATAGTTGTCAAAGCAGTACCAAACCCAGTGAGGCAAAGCTAGACGAATGATTTCGTATTTAGAAAATATTTTCGAATCATTTATTTTTACAGCGTAAGAATAATATATAAACGATTATTATCGTCTTTTAACTATAATGATTAATAGTTATTAATTTTATTAACAATAAAAAGCCAACATCGTTGACTTATCAATTTATTGATTTATAGTGACAGGTCGCTCCTCGTGAACAACGTCCAAACTGTACAAGCGACGCAAGCACACTGAAGGTCGCAGCTGCGCAGCACTATCTCATTTTATACCGGAAGTGAGCATGTCGAAATAAAATTACACATATAGACTACTTTTTAAAGCTTTATTTGATGACAGTGGCGGATTCAAGGGGGGGCTGTGGGGAAGAAGAAGCTGATGTAACATCTTTGTTAAATTCCATTTGCAACTTTGATTTTGTCGTAACCATTGTTATTGTTCAAATGTGCCTGGCTTTTAAGAAAGGCCCCAGCAGATCACTAGATTTAGATTAAACTTATTTTATTGTTAACTATATAACATTTGGATCGGACACAAGTTATTCCAACTTACAAAGATCCTCTACAAGATCACTACAAGAGAGATCACTTGACATATGCAGAGCCTTAGAAAGCGTAAATTTAATTCAGAGTTCACTAGACTGCAGAGCAAATGTTGAACAATTCAACCACCAGTGTTTTGAGAGGAGTGCTAAAATATGTGAACCGCTAGACATAGAGGTTAATAAATCTAGAATAAGCGGGAGACAAATAATGAGAGATAATGTTGAAGCAGAGAGTCCGGAAGACTACTTTAGGAAGTCAATAAGTGTACCTTTTCTCTACTGTACGCTAAATGAAATGAAAACAAGGTTAACCCACCTACACGCCAGAACCGCTTTGGGATTACAGTTGGTTCCATCAATTATTGAAAATATTGCTGCATAACTGAGCCCCCCCCCCCCCCCGTTAACAGAGTCTCTGGATCCGCCCCTGGATGATTTCAATCTCATTATTAGCATTTGTCATTGTTTATGTCCATCATTTTATCCATATCTGAGTAATCGATGAAGTAAACCACAGAAACATATAGGTAAAAACAGACATAAATAAATCGACCGATAACGACATCTTCTAGATTCAAGATATGATGATACTATATGATCATAATACTTACTTTTTGTCGTCGCCTGTATGTCAATCATGCCTAAGTGACTTGTACCGGAAGCTGACGGAACATTTTCGACCGGAACTCTTTGACGACAGTGATAACGATCCTGTATTAATATATCAAATTACTTCGGGTTAGGTTTCGTTTATTGTGCTTAACGCCACTTTCAATAATATTTCAGTCATATCGTGTTGGTCAGTTCTATTGGTGGAGGAAACCGGAGGACCCGGAAAAAACAATCGATCTACCATAGGGTACCATAGGAACTACAGTGGACGCTGGCTTGTTGCCACTATGTCCGCCTCTAAATCCACATCATTGATGCGCGACTTTACGTCACTTCCTGAATTAGAGCTTATGTTTATGTTTCCCGTAAAGTCATATTTGCACTCTTGGTGCTCCCAGTGCTCATCTAGGCCGATTTAAAACTGTTTAACTGTTTTTTGCCTGGATAACTGATTCTGGGAGGCTATTCCATATTTCAACAATTCTAACGACGAAGGTATATATTCTCACATTCAGTCTACTTGTTTTTATCTTCATCTTCTTGCTATGTCCCCTTGTATTTGAAGTTGTGTTTAGCTCAAACATATCCACTGTTGTTAGAGGATCATAAATACCATTTATTATTTTAAATACTTCAATCATATGTGCTCGCATTCTTTTATACTTCAGAGTGGGCATCTTGAGTTTCTTCAGTCTTTCGTTATACTCTATGTTTTTTAAAGTAGGTACTTGTTTGGTGGCTCTTCTTTGTACATTTTCTATTTTTTTCAATACCCCCCACTTTAAATGGAGTCCAGACTGCTTCCGCGTATTCAATATGAGGTCTAACCAAAGCTTGGAATAAATATTTGAAGCTTTGTTCATCTAAATGTGCATAAATTCGTCTGATTAGTCCCATGATGCTGTTTGCTTTGTTCACCTGATATTGCATATGTTTGTTAAAGGACAAATTTTCATCTACGTGTACTCCTATGTCTTTTTCTCCGTCAGATTGCTCTAACTCAATTATGTTGCCATCGTTGTGATATACAATGTAGATAATAGTGTTTTGTTCCTTTGTCCACGCATTTATTGGCAACTGACATCACTTTGCATTTGTTACGATGGAATTTTAATAGCCATGTATCTGACCAACTTTGTAAACTATCTAAATCTGCTTGAAGCATTTTCTCATCATTTTCCTCTCGGATATATTTGAAAATGTTCGCATCATCAGCTAACATGTAGGTAGATGACTCTACCATCTCTGGCATGTCGTTAATGTAGATAACGAAGAGCATAGGGCCCAGAACACTACCTTTTGGTATCCCGCTTGTGACATGATGGCATTTGGACTCAGTGTCATTTACAATTACCTTTTAGTATTTTGTTGCTAAGAAAACTTTCGACCCACTTTATTACCTTCTCACTTATTTTATACCTATGCATCTAATGCAGAAGTCTTCTATGTGGTACTTTGTCAAAAGCTTTCATAAAATCCATATATACTGAGTCAATTTTCCCACCCTTGTCAAGAATTTTGGTCCACTCATCCATAACTTTTAGGAGTTGTAGGGTTGTTGATCTCCCAGAGATGAAGCCAAACTGCTTATTGCTAAAGAGCTTATTAGCTGACATGTGCTTTACTATAATTTCCCTTACTAGTTTTTCCATGGTTTTGCAGATTGCACTGGTCAGATTGACTGGTCTATAATTTCCTGGTTCTGCCTTGTCTCCTTTTTTGAATAGTGCAGTGACGTTCCCTTCTTTCCACAGTTGAGGAACCAAACCTTGGCACATAGACGAATTAAATATAATTGTTATAGGCTTTGATATTGTTGCACTAAGCTCCATGATACTTTTTGTCCCCAGTTTCTCTGTATCTAGTCCAATATCTATGATTCTTTTGAATCTTCTGTATGGTTTTAGCATCCAGAGGAATATAGTTGTGTTTCTTAGCTTTGTTGTTCGCTTTTGTATTCATATGTGGTATATATTTGTTTTTGCCTCATTGAACTTGGTCATAAAAATGTCAAACTGCTGCCCAGCATTTTTTACTTTTAATATATCATTCCAGTCACACTGAAGAAAGGTATTCATATTAGTATAATCCCCTTTGAAGTAATTCCATCTCTCCGTTTTACATGATTTTTCCTCACAATAGCATTTGAGTATAAATTCAAGGCTACAATGATCGCTGTTTCCATGTGGGCTAGTGTAATTTAGCTCTTCTTTCATATTCTCATCATTTGTCAGTATTAGGTCCAGTGTGATTGGTTCACAATTTTCTCTCATTCTAGTGTTTTCCATGACATGTTGGAACAAATAGCTATCTCTGATACTTTCTACGAAGTTTTAACTATTTTTGTCACCCTTGGTTGACCAGTTTTTCCAATCAATTTTAGGGAAGTTAAAATCCCCCATTATCGTGATATGTGAGAACTTCTTTTCCTTTGATACCGTAGTTAATAGCTTGTTATGTTCATCTAGGTTTTCTGGACTACTACTTGGACTTTTATATATGCAACCCAGTAACAACATATCATTGTTGTTTAGCCTAATTTGTGCCCATACACTTTCTTTCAAATTTCACATTGAATTGTATTTCTTCTGATTTCAGCTTCTTATTAATATAAAATGCTGCACCTCGTTTGCTAATGCTTGTTGATTCACTTAGGAATAGTCCATAACCTTCCATTTGTAGTTCTGCTTTCCCAGGCAAATATCTGCAATTTGTGGGATAAATTTCTGTTATCCCAATCACTTCATAACTATTTTTTCCATCCTGTATTCTTGTCATCAATTCACCCAGATTGTTTGGCAAACTGTCTGCATTTGTATAAAAACACTCTATGCCATTAAAATCCATCACCTTATTTACATTGGTTTCTGTTAAAACTTGACTATTTACAGTGTTTTTGGAGCGTCTTACTCCTTCTTCTTGACCTTTCCCACCCTCCTGTCTCCGGGGGTCCTTTTACTAGGTATTTGTATTTTACCGACTGGTTATTTTCCTCCAATACATCAATGTTATTCTTAGCTTCTGCAAGTTTTTCTCTATTTTGTAACCTTTCCTTCTTTGTCATGTCATGAGTTATACTTAGCTGCTTAAACTTATCTTCTGCGGTTGCTAAATTCTTCATATTAGTCATTAGTGACCCATTTGCCTTTTCATCCACAAAAATGACCCTCATTGGTCTTGTAATTTCGGAATCTACATTCTTTTTGCCAAGTCTGGTTACATTCTTTATCGTCTGTTTATTTGTACCAGTTATTTTACATAATTCATTTACTATTGCTATATCTTCTACTTTTCTCTCTTTTGGTTCAGTTTTCTTCGACTCTTCCGCTCTAAATATTATAATATTACTTTTTCGAGCCATACTTTCTTTGAATTCTTCCAACTGGCTTGTCAGTGTCCCGTCCTGGTCGTTTACACCTGTGGCGGCACTCTCTTTGTTTTCCTCGATCAAGGCTTTAACTTCATCTGGGTCAGCCTTTTTGTCTAGTTTACTCTCCATCTCATCTAGCCGTTTTTCGTACTTACTGAAGTATTTGTTGCATCTCTCCTCTACTTCCTTCTCAATTTTGAGATTTTTCATTGCTTTTTCCTCACAAGGGGGAAATACCAATGTAGGTCACAGCGCTTATTTAGTAGTTTATCCTCTGTGCTGCTTAATTTGACACAGGAACGGCAAACATGTTTTTCACAATATTCACACTCTAGCACCTCTGCTTTATCCTCTGTGAATTTGACCGAACAAACCTTACATGTTCGCCCCTCTGTGATTGATGCATTCCCCTTGGTTGAGGTTACTGAATTCGTACGTGACATGGTTCAAATTCCAATAGGGCTTCCCTATTGCACAATTTGAAATCTAATGCCTTAGTTCAAACCCAGCAAGGCTTCCTTGCCTAATAGTATGTCAATATGATATTCTTAGTTGTTGTTCTTGTATTATATCTTATGTGCAAGGCTTCCTTGCATAAGATGCGCTGTAAATTTTTATTATGTGCAAAGCAAGGCCTCCTTGTTTTGGTATTTTTATTTGTTCCTGTATGATATCTTATGTGCAAGGCTTCCTTGCATAAGCTGAGCTAGAAATTTTTATTTTGTGCAAATCAAGGCTTCCTTGTTTTGGTATTTTTATTT
The DNA here is from genome assembly GCA_963680875.1 of Bathymodiolus brooksi. NCBI lineage: Eukaryota > Metazoa > Mollusca > Bivalvia > Mytilida > Modiolidae > Bathymodiolus > Bathymodiolus brooksi. The sequence goes on along the minus strand of OY804590.1, from coordinate 24,711,612 downwards.
GTTCTTGTATGATATCTTATGTGCAAGGCTTCCTTGCAAAAGCTGCGCTAGAAATATTTATTTTGTGCAAAACAAGGCTTCCTTGTTTTTGGTATTTTTTATTTGTTCTTGTATGATATCTTATGTGCAAGGCTTCCTTGTATAAGCTGCGCAAACAATTTTATTTTGTGCAAGACAAAGCTTCCATGTTTTGGTATTTGTATTTGTTCTTGTATGATATCTTATGTCCATGCCTTCCATGCATAACCTGCGCTAGAATTTTTTCTTTTGTGCAATCAAATCTTCCTTATTTTAATCAATATATGTTTCTACTGTTGAGTTCCTTGTATTATAATTTTAAGTAAACCTACGGCAGCAGTCTGGTCTTTGTGTATTTATTGACAGGGCTTCCCTATCTGAACTCTATTTAGCCTTATATATATATATATATATATATATGTATATACGTCTGAAAATTAAACCAAACAGTGTTAGAATTAGATTTTAGAGCTGTCAACATTTTGTTCTTCCCTCGACGGGATTTGAACCCACACCATTGATACACTGCAGCACCATTCGCTTAACATTACGTCCAGCGCCCTAGACCACTCGACCACTTCCACTCCCTACTGGGGCAAGGCTTCCTTGCCGAATATACAAGCATAAGTTATAAAGTTACTGAGCAATGCTTCCTTGCTTTTTGTACTTACTAATTGGGGTCAAGGCTTCCCTGTCCCACTACACACACAATTCGGTCTTTGCTGCTATTTATGTTGTTAGTTCTATTACCCTAAACAACCACAGTCTAGCCAATGATCTTACTGGATGCATAGCATCAGAATATACATTCCAGTTCTTTCTATAGCTTGTGCGTTCCGCCCCGATTCCCTTGCTTGACGCAATAATGTCTTGTGATATTCAAGGTGTACCAGTTTCTATTAATTAGTCTGAGGTGATCATTAAAATAATCAACCATACAACAAACTTGGTTGTCAGCTCTAGATGCAGCTATGGCATTCCTCTGATAGTGCTTATTTGTTGCAATTTTACTGTTACTATTAGTTATCTTAAATTTGTTGAACCTAGTAATAGAGTAATATGGGCACTCTAGGAACACAACCGTTGCCTCTGGGTTAGCCTGTGAGAGTCTACTCTTTAAAGTTCTATTCTTGCTTATTGCAAATTCAATTTTTTGATAGGGATAGGTCTTAACACTAACATACTTCCCTTTTTCCCCGTAATATCACAGGTTCCAAGCCACACTATGACGATAGGTCTCTTCGCCTTCTTCACTGCACTTTTCACTTTATAATAATGAGAATCATTGTAAATATTGGCTCCACTTTTAGCAATCACACTAATTTTCTGATTAAGTCTATCGTTCAGCACATCTCTCAGGGAGAAACCCTTACTGTCACTGAATATTATAGTCTCTCGGGATAGTTCTGTGTTTTTATACAGTCTATAGAGCTTTTTGAATTCCTTATTGATTTTGTTCAACGACAATTTTGTTTAACTAAAAATGTATGTAGTTTGGATACATTTTAAACAAATGATGAATTTTCCCGAGACAAAATATACAATTTTAAACAAAAATTTGCATTTTCCTGCGATAAAATATAATCCTAGATAATTATCAGAGTCCACTTTTCACATTTGCCATGAACTATGATTTGATGGTCACAAATTTCGGCGATTTATAGCGATAAGGGAACGACCATTTAACTTGAGGGGGAGGGGGGGTTATGGTTTTTTTTCTAAAAAAATATTCTGATTCCCAATGTTGCTGAAAAAAATATACTGATTTTGGTGGAGGAAAAAAAATCTGATTCAGAGTTTTTGTCATATAACCTAATGTCAAATTCTGGAAAAAAAACTCTCGTGTTGTCCGAAAAAAAAATTCTGAACGAAACAAAAAACATAACCCCCCCCCCCCCTTCAAATTAAATGGTTGGTCCCAAACAAATTCAAATTTTTCCTCAGAAATTTTAAGCGTCCATGCTACCGAAAGTGACGATCTGTCGCAAGTCACTAACAAACTTTATTACATAATGTTGTATCGAGTACACAGCGCCATGAGCGGGGTTCGAATTCTCGACTTTAGTGGTTATGGGCACTGATTGCACAGAAAGTTGTAAATCCAACTACCATACGATCACGACGACCCCGAAATTACTTCGAAATGATGTCCAATATTTGTCCGACAATACACACGTCAGAAGTAAATTATATCGGGAATTGATCACGACTTTGTTTATACCGCCAATGACGGGTGTCACCATTGGAGTAGGAACTGCTTACCATTCCGGAACACATAAGTTCACCCCCGATTTTAGTGGGGTTCGTGTTGGTCGATCTTTAATTTTCTGCATAATGTTTTGTAGATAGTTTTTGTCCTTTTTTAACCATTGTGATTTCTGTCCTTCCTCGATTTACGGATTCTGATTACCCCTTTGACATATTTAACCTCTTCTTCATATTAGAGAAGGCAATAATCAATCAATGTTAACTTGTTCACATCACAAAAAAAGCGGAAATACTGCTTTCTCCATTAAAATTAAACAACAATCAAATTATCTATACAGAATTTGTCTAGATTGGTTTAATACTATATTTGCCGAGTGCTATTGTTGAATTAGTAAGAAAGGACATCGATGTAAATGAACATGATAAATCATCAAATTTAATACTTAAGCAAATTAAAGAAAAGCTACAAACATTGTATTGCCGTTCTGCATTCCACAGTCATAGTAGGGTTTTCAATAATGATCATAACTCATACCCTAAAATGAGTGTTAAATGGCACTTAGCTATATATAGCCTTTCGGTCTGCAGTTGGTTTACATCCTTACGGTTTTTGTTGGTTTCATGTTGTTCAATTTTTAGTTGATGTTTACACCGTTTTGTAGATCATTATTTGTCCTTTTGTCCTTTTTCTTTTGGCCAATTCATTGTCTTTCATTTGACAGCTTCTGATTTCCTCCTTGGTATCTTCAAACTTTTCTTCAGAAATAATAATTGATGGTCACATCAGATTGCAACATAATTGTGAATCTTCTATTAGAACCACTCATAGATGAATCCTGTTGTCTTGGTCCAAATATCGCAATAATTGTGCTTCCTTTTACGATTTTTACTATTGGATTTTGGAACTGTTCCGACACCGTGTGGTATTTTTTGTTTTTCATTTTTTAGTACATGTGTATGTTTTTTTCTCTCTCTCCAAATTTTCAATAATCAGAAATTATTATGTACTCTGATGTGGTGGCCATATTGAATTGAATATAGGACGAACATGAAACGTGGAGGCTATTTTTGAAACTATTCCTTGGAATGTTTTGGTTCTACTAATCGCCATGTAATTCCATTGAGTAAACGTGAGTAAGTGAGTGATTGTTGATTAATGCCAACTCGGCAATTTTTCAGCTATAGCATGGCAAGAACAAGTTAATTTTCAATGAGATGATGATGAAGTCTGCTTTGTACTAGACCAACATACTGAGTTGAATTTTTAGTTCACCTTGCAAAGGCAATGTTAGCTTTTGCCATCACTTGGCGTCCGTCGTCCGTTAACTTTTCATATGTTAAATCTTCTCCTCTGAAACACCTTAGCTAAATGAACTGAAACTTGGTAGGAAGCATCTATGGAAGGTCATCTGTAAAGATTGCTCATTTTGTCCAGATCCAATAACAAACATGGCCACCACAGCCAATTATTGTTTCTGATTGGTTGATTTCTAAAAACAAATGTTCTCCTCTGAAACCGAATAGCCAAATGAACCGACATTTGGTAGAAAGCACCTATAGAGGGTTCTGTATAAAGTTTGCTCAAAACAGAATGAAAGGTGAGCGACACAGGCTCAACCCACTAGTTTATAGTTCACTGAAACAACAGTCCGTGGATAGACACGTCGCCCCACTCGGACACATTATCCTGATTCTGAGCCAACCAATCTTTGCTCTTTCTCCTTAATGCTGGTTGCTTAGGGGTGAAGCCAAAAAAAATACCAATTTTATAGTCTTTAGTTTGACCCCATCGGTGCTCGAACCCACGATTTACCTCACTCGAGGCGAGTACGCCAACCAATACACCACTGATGAGGTTGACGGAGTAATTGGCTAAACAAAACAAAAATGTTAAAATACAGTCATAACAGACAATTTATTTCAAAATAATCCTCATACATCAAACAAACATTTGCTCTATCAACTTAACATAACACTATAACTCAAGCAAGCAACATGTTGTCAATAAGAATGGGGAATTTCCAAGGTCCTACAAAAATAGAACCCATTCACTAAAAATAAACTGAGAAAGAAACAAGTTGTCAATAAGAATGGGGAATGTCCAAGGTCCTACAAAAATAGAACCCATTCACTTAAAAATAAACTGAGAAAGAAACAAGTTTGCAATAAGAATGGGGAATGTCCAAGGTCCTACAAAAATAGAACCCATTCACTTAAAAATAAACTGAGAAAGAAACAAACAGCCACTACTGAAATTTATGATGAAATGATGTATAATTTTATCCAATATTTCAGAAATAACTACATTCTGAAACAGGTTACACAGTGTTTGTCATTCCCTCTATGTTTTCAATGTAATGTTTAAGGTATTTGTAATTGAATATTCTTGACCATATAAATGTAATACATGTACAATTTGCTTGACTTAAATTTGAAAAAAAAACATCCTGTATATTTTAAGAGAAAAAATGTTGTGTTTTAAATTTTGCTAAGTTAACAATAAGTTTTCATTTCAAGAATACATTTTTTTATTAAATTTAATTTCAGTTTAAAAACAATGACATGACCTGATTAACATCTGAGATCAAAGGTCAAGAATTCCCAACAATATTTTTATCATTAGCTAGTTTTTATTGAATTCTGTATTTAAAGAATAATGAATCCAAACACATATATGGTGGGCACTTAACATTACAAAACAGCACCCCCGCGCCCCTCCTTACACCATTCATGGGTGGTGACAATCTGAAGATATAGTTTAAATAGTATGCTTTGTCACATGAGAGTTCAGTTGCAATGGGCAACCATTGACATAATCTTCAACATCATGAAGACGGTAATATTTTGGCAGAAGCAGAAAAAGAGTAGAAGTCATATATGGAGTAAAATAGACCCCCATCCAAAACATCAACATATTCAAAGACATTACAAAATGTGCATCTAATCAAACAATAGGCTAGTCTCAAAAAAAGGCTATGTTAAAAAATTTCTTAGTTTTAGAACCGAATGGATCATGGGTCAATTATATACAAAACGAAAATGGAAATGTCAGTTCTATATATATTTTATACAATTATGTAAGAACTGACATTTGCTTGGTGTAAAGAGAAATCCCATAATGTCAAGGTTTCTAAGACTGCGAACTAACTACTCTAAATTCACAAAGTAATGCATTCATTTATTAATGTGAAACCTGCACCCTAGATCTGTGGTGAAAATGTCAGCAGTATTTGTCTTAATTTTTTTCATCTACTTGCACATAATCCAAATTTAGAATAATTTTCTATTTATTCAAACAAATTCTTTCATAATTTTCACTTGTCCGAATCCAGTTTTACTTGTACCGGGCTTCGGGCAAGTGGGTTAGCGCGAAGACTGTGTTAGATTAAACTAAGGCCACTGTCTTGTTGAAAAAAAATGAACTCTAGATGTCTGACTGTTGGCAGATACTAAGTAATTTTATTACACTTTCATTCCTCTTTATTGTTTTGATTTACAAATATTTTTCCAAATGCGAGTTTTGGTTTGATTTTATGGTGTTTAATGCCACTTTCAACAATATTTCAGTTATATAGTGGCGGTCAGTTTTATTGGTAGAGGAAATCTGAGTACCCAGAGAAAACCACCAACCTGCCGCAAGTCACTGATGTGTGTTTGAATAATACGATCTCGGTCCTGTTGCATTTTTCCTATCAATAAAAACATCGCACTAATTTGTGAATTGACAGTATTTGAACAAATTTAACATATATCTGAAATCAATACAACATTTTAAGCTGTTTAACAAAAGTTAACATTAACAATAAAAGTACTAAATAATGATATTCATATCAACTGAATACTCATTACAGTAACTTGGTCAAAGCAGGTAAGTAAATGATGACATTCTTCTCCGATGATAATCAAGGTACATTCCTCATTTGATGAATTTTAACCCAGGTTTCTTCTGCACTGTCCCTACATACATTGTTGATACTCCCTTAACCCCTTAATGTGACAATTTATCTTAGGAGTCCATGTCCATGCAGTGTCTTTAATCAAAAATATATACCCTCCTCCTCCCCCCCCTCCCCCCCCCCCCCCATGAAATGGAATTATACATTGCATTATCTCCCTTACAATAATAATTATCTCCCATGTAAAAATAATCATCTCCCTTACAATAATAATTATCTCCCTTGTAAACATAAGTATATCCCTTGACAAAAATAATTATCTCTCTTGTAAAAATAATTATCTCCCTTGTCAGAATCAATTATGGATAAAAGGTCAAGACTTAGCTTGACTTAACCTTATTACAAAAGGGAAATAACCCACTTGTTTCTTGCAAAGCAGGTGCATTCAATTTTGAATGATAATGGTCACTACAACGTCCTTTTGTCGAGTTATTGACGGAATGTTGACAGAATCAATACGACACGTACATGTAACAAACATGTCTTTCTTACTACATGTATAAACTGATCCACTAACCTTTAAAAATAATAATACAATACATGTATACTGAGTAAAAAGATGACATTAGCTGTGTTATATAACAGTACCTCACTATCTTCATCTCATCTGACATTGTGAGTTTTGCAGGGTAGGGTGAAAGAAATCAAATTCAAAGATCCAAATTTGCAGTCTATTGCTCGTAAAAGATATATTCGTGGATTCTTAGATTCCTTAATTTTCGAATTTCCAAAATAAAAATATCAAAATATAGATACCGTGTTATTCATAGGTGCTGTTCCTGTTAATTGAAAAACTTTTTGAAAATCTTAAAAATTTGTGGTCTGGATCCACGAAAATTGTGACAAATAATATCCCTTATATCAACTTCTACAGAAATTTCTATGTTAAATGACGAGTAACTCGCTCATACTGTGGCAGCACAAAATATCTGTGAAATCACAATCTTATTTCATTGTCTTTACATTCATTATCAACCCCACAAAATTGATAGATATTTGAAAATTGGTAAGTAAATTAATTACATATGTATGGCAGATGAAACCTTTAAAAATTTTCATTTTTACATTATTAATCATTGGCAGTACTATAAAGCAGATCCCATAGGATCACTAGCAAATTCCACACAGATGTAAAATATAAAGGCCACGATGAACTGATATATAGATCTTACAATTTTCAGAAGACAAAACTACAGTGTTGGTTGGTTGATTTATGGTGTTTAATGCCACTTTCCACAAAATGTCAGTTATATGGTGGAGGAAACCGGACTACCCAGAGAAAACCACCGACCTGTCACAAAACTACAGGGAGGGTAAAAGATTGTTTTAATGCTTATCCCTATGAAACCAGTTTTATAGAGCACCTATAAAAAAGTGCTGGAATATTTTTTTTTCTTTTCTCTTTCCACATTAAAAAAAATAGTAAGATTATCAGATTGAACTACAAATATTCTATTAAAATTGGGTGGAAGGAATTCAGACATATTTATTTTTAAAAACTATACTGTGACATCATTATTAATCGTGCGGTTCTAATTTTCGTGGATTTTGTGGTTCACTTAAATCACGGAAATTAAAATCCAACGAAATACAATTGTCCCATTGATTGATTCCTGTAGTGTTGGAAACCACGAATTCAAGAAGCCATGGATCAATGCATTTCGCAGAAACCACGAAAATTGGGTGCCAACGAATAAATGTACTTTCACAATAAATCAATCATTGTGACCTTATTGTACCTGAGTTCGCGGTTGAATAGTTTTGATTCCACCTTCCTGTATTGATCAGATTCTACATGTCTAATCAACTTATATGTATACACAGTTCATACGTAAATAAACAATAAAAACATGAGACAAATAAAGTCTAAAAACAACACGTGGTGTAATGTTGGGCAGTAACATACTATCTTTATCAATGAAGGATCCCTTGTCATAGCAACTACATCAACATGGAGCAGTAACACATTAAGGAGGGATCCTTTTTTAAAGCAAATAAATCAAAACATGGCAGTAACATATTAATATATATTAATGAGGGATTCCCTATGATAGAAAATACATCATTTACTGCTGATAAAATTACATTCCAATCCATTTTGCGTTGTTCACAAAATGAAAACTTTTTTCTTTGTTTGCCACATGACATTTACAGATATTTTTTGGCATGAATTGTGTGTACACAAGTTTATTAAAATATACATACATATATTTATGTATAGTTAATAGATTAAACTGTTTACAAGAAATCAACATAATTAAAAATTAATCACAGAAATTTGCTCATCAAACACACCAAATATTAGTTCTAATAATAAAACCCTAAATGCTCGCTTACTCGCAAGGGTTATAACGGGATGCTATTACACGTAATGGAGCAGCCGCCGAGATTTTTTGCGCTCGCTTACAGAGTTTCTGAAGCCAGCATTTATCAATAATAAGACATAACCTTTCCTTTACCAGTATTTTAGAATGTAATTCCCACAAAATAAAAATCCATGTTTACTTTCTCTCTGAACATTTTGAATTTCGTCATTTCCGACCTCACTATTTGGATGTCGATACCATATTTGGCGATTTGAGGCGTGAATGTTTACATCAGCCGTTTACTACGTGTAGTAAGTAATACCATATTTAGAAAAGCTCCGCCTTCCGTAGTTTCCGGTAATGGCAAACGATCGATAAATTTGAACAAGGTTGTTGCTACCTTTGAAAAGCATATATTTCTCAGCCAAACCGATTTAACAAGAACTGGGATCATCAGTAATAGTTATAATGCAATGTTTGAAGCGTAAATAGTGAGTTTTTTTGTTTCAACTACAACTTTTTTTTGCACTATTGTGACGAATGGGACCGCGTTGTAGCTCTGCCGAGACACAAGTTTGTCACAGGAGCTACATTATTGCAGCTAACCAAATATCATAAAAATAACAACAAAAAAACTTCTTACAACAGTTATAATGTACCGATTTTAGTGATGACTCACAAACGCCAAAAAATAAAATAATAATAATAACAGGATTTTCTACATTGATTTAAGGTGAATGCAAAAATGCCAAAAACAAATGTGAACGTTTTTGTTAGAAGGTAATACACAATAGGAATAACACATAGTTGAGATGTCATAAAAAGCCCTACATATCAGTCATTGCAAGAACAAAAAATAAAATAAAAAATTTGATTATGGTATTAATCCCAGTAAATAATGAATAATATCTTTGGTTTTCGACTAATTTTCTTGTAAAGTCTTCATAATATACCTGTCAATAAGATGCTATGCTGCCAAGGGGAGGCAACTCCAGAAAACCTCAATGATTGTTCTAATGAATTAATTACAAAATGATAATATCTAAATAGAATCTGCAAAAAATGATTCTATGGAACACCACAGTTGACATAAACAATGACCTACTGACACCCGTAAACTACATACAATGACATTGTGTCATTTTGTGCAATATGTACCATAAATGTTGGAACTGAACGCCGACGGGTCGATTTGAGAGAAAAACAAATAAATGTCAGTTGGAAGTAAACTATCAAAACATATTTCAGTATAAAAATAGAAACAGCATGAGAAAAGTTATCTTTTTTAGCAAAAACTTTGTACATGAAAGGTGAGTAATTACTCATTTTCCCATGATGACCACATTATCAGTAGAAAATGTGAGTCATAACTCGTTTTCCCAGGATAGTAAAATCATCGCCACAAAATTTGAGTAATTTAACTCACTTGCACAGAAGAGTCAAATCATCAACACAAAATGTGAGTAATTACTTGTTTTCCCAGGATGACCAAATCATCAGCACAAAATATGAGTAATTTAACTCATTTTCCCAGGATGGCAAAATCCTGAGCAAAAATATGAGTAATTTAACTCATTTCCTCAAAATGGTCAAATCATTAGCACAACTTTGTAAGTAATTACAATAGCATGAATAAAAATAAGTTGAATAGGAGACTGGCGTTTACTCCAAACATCAACAGTGTGTAAAGGAGCGCTATATTGCCCCATTTTACTGTAATAAAACTCCAATCACAACCATACTTCAGTTATTCCTCCTTTACATCATAAAAAAATATTCAGTGACAAATGAAGAGTATCGTTGGCGCTTACCATACTTTTACAAAAATCTTCCAATAAATTGCCACTTGTTCCCTTTCCCATCAACCCATCACAGTCATCGTACGGAAAAATTGAATATACTGGTCCGAATCAAATTCTTTAATTTATTTTTATATAGTTCTTAGTTAAAATAGGGTCCAATGTTAATATATGTCCTGCGGTGACGGCCATCTTGGATTTCCGATCGGCATAAAAAAGGCTAAACTTTGTAGAAGACCCTCCAATGATCATTCCTGAGCAGTTTGGTTTCAATTGTCCAAGTGGTTTCAGAGAAGAAACGTTTTGAAACATTTTTCCAAATGTTAAACTAAGTCCTGCCGTAGACGCCATTTTGAATTTCATATCGGAACAAAAAACCTAAAGTTTGTAGAGGACCATCCAATGAACATTCATGTACAGTTTGGCTTTAATCATATTTTTAGTTTCTGAGAAGAAGGAATTTGAACATTTTCCCATAGGGTCCAATGTTAATCTATGTCCTGCAGTGGCGGCCATCTTGGATTTCCGATCCACATAAAAAACATAAATTTGATAAAGGACATTCCAATGGTCATTCATTTACAGTTTGGGTACAGTCAGTTCATTAGTTTCACAGAAGAGAATCTTTGAAATTTCAGCCAATCAGAGCATACTATTGGCCCTGGCAGCCGTGTTGAATATCGGACTGGAACAAAAAACAGGAACTTTGTAGAGGACATCCTGCTAAGTTTGGTTCCAATTGGCCTTGTGGTTTCGGAGAAGAAGCTTAAAATGTGAAAAGTTTACTGACGACAGACGACGGACGCCAAGTGATGGCAATAGTTCCCATGGACCTTTGGTCCAGGTGAACTAAAAAGGTTATCATGTTTTCTCAAAGATTAGTGAATAAGAAGAAATTATTTGGAAATGGGGTGTTAAACACCAATCAATCAATCAATGAAATGGCGTGTTTCAATATAGAGCAAACAGGTTGTAGATGATGACTCGGATGACGTCACTGGTTGAAGTATAATCATATTAAGTATAATAGACAGAGAAGAAAATGTAAAAATCTAATAAATGCCGAAAATATTTGGAACATGCGCCTGCCAATTCATTAATGTTTCAGAACAGTTGTAACTGTTGAAACTATCTGGGGCCAAATGAATTATTTAACTTATATTATTATAACACATAAATAATACACAAAACAACTTGACACAAAAAAAAAAAGAAAAAGAAAATCCAACCGAAAACCAAACACAAAACGGGCCTCGTATTCATGAAAAGTCAAAACAAACAAACACAAAGGTCGAAACTTCGGATTCCTGTTTTGCATAAGCATTTCGAAGTGGAATAGGTTAAATATATATTTCCAACTTTTAGCTCACGCTTGAGTTGAAAGATATAACTTGGCTTAGTAGAATAGTTAGGTAAAACAATGCCAAGTATCAATAATTCATCAGTAATTTTTGCAGTTTTTAGGTATTTTTTACCAATGTTAAGTTGAAGGTTTGGTTGGTAAAAAAGAGCTAAAAAAATAACAGTCCTCAATGTCATAATCTAACCCCACCCCCAATGCAATCCTCAAATTAATCTCTGGGGTTCTATAATTTTAAAATGTAGTAATTTTACGAGGATTTTTTATTTAGGAAGTTGAACAATCTCAAAACTCATTTTTCGTTCCGTTTCTTACATGTATATAAATTAAAAATGTCATACAGAATCGAACAAAACGACAATGATATATTGTTCATATTATATGATATATTGTTGAACCTAGGGGGCTCAGTGTACGGTGTGTGAGTTTTGGTTAACAAACTCAATCTATATAACTTGGTAGTTGTTTACACCATTGGTACCATGGCTGGTCTAATGCACTGGTTTTATCCAAAGGGTAAAAGTTTATTATGACAACAATTATATAGGTTCTAAAACAAAGCAATTTATTATATTCAAGTGTAATAATATATTCAAGTACAACAATAATTTACCTATATACATGTATTACAATTAACCTTTCGGTATAAAATTTAACTGTCCCAGTGAACACTTTTCAAACATACTCACAAGCGAATAAATTGTTCAGTAATAAGAAAGTTTTCAACAATTAAAATCCACCTGTTATGTACATCTATTGTCAAAACTCTCCATTATTTTTGAGGAATGGAGAGTTATTGTTCTCTTTGTACTTTAGATACTATACTCAGACTTTATTTTGTTACGAGATTAAAAATTAATAAAACAATGGGTGGATTTTAAGTTGGAGAATGTCCTCGTATCTCTCAATTCCTTAAAAACAATGTGCCTCGGCACAATTAATTTTAAGGAATGGAGAGTTACGCGGACATTCTCCTATACATAAAGATGTCTGAAATTCCATTCAAGAAAATGAATGCATTTTTGGCGCAAATCGATATCGGCCTTATTAAGTCATTCTTTTTCAATCTTTTAAATTTCTTAGATATACTTTTTATGTTGCTATATGATTAAATTGATTGCTATGGCTCCCCAAAATCGGGTGTTATTGTCGACCATTACTGTAGGTCTTATTACAATTCCACCCTACCTCCAACTTCCACTGAGTTTTTAAGGTTCTCATCGATGCCGTGAAATGCATAAGCAAGTCAAAGTACAGACAAAACAGCGGCCAAAAGACAAACAATGATATATACAAAATACTGCACAGAAAACTAAGGATTGAGAAACACTAATTCCACACAAGAAATGGGTGTGAACTCAACTGCCCCGGAAGGGTAAGTAGTTCTTACTCCACTGGTATAAAAGTAAGTTGATCCATCTATTCCTTTTATTCTTGCTATTATGCAAAAAGTACTCACCTTGCTCATGAATACACTTGAGATATATCCCTATCCACAATTTCCACTGTCTTGTGTCGTCCTCGTTAACATTTGAGTGTACCCCCAGTGTAGGGGAGTTCCGAGTGTAAATTTTGTGGCCATCATGTCAGAATGGTTTCATGGACTTGCTATTGAGGACAGTGATGCATGAAAACATTTTAACGTTCGTTACGTTTCTTTGAATATTTATTTTTTCCACACAAAATAAAATACAAAAAATAACCATCAATCGATTTTTACCAAATTGTAACTTGTGGTCTTCCGGTGACGTTGGTAACGTGGACATATATTAGCATTACTGTAGTTGAAGACAAAGCAAAATTTACGAAAATAATGTTGCCCATTCTTAAATATTCAGCAAACAATGGATTCCGTGCATTATTTCTTAAACACAATGGTGTAAGTTTTCTTACCATTCTATGAAAGTCGAGAACTTAAAATAAGATCTAAAAGACATGGTTTTATCTGTACTGAAGTTACATATAAAACTTTAATATAAAGATAGGGATACCATTCACATAATGATCTACCAATAAAAAGACCTGAATTGATGGCCATTGTATAACTGGTTGTCACTAGATGTTTTTGTAATTCTTCCTTTATGGAGAACAAGGAACTAAAACAGAGTCATGTATAATGTACATGTACATTAATAAGTCTATTAAGAGTTGGAAACATGCAAATAACTTTTGTCGATTTTCTAAGAAATTATACTTACACCTTCGCGTAAATATCTCAAGTAGATGGAATCATATCAAATGTTTTTTTCTTCGTTTATATACAGCCCCATAAACTGCGAATAATCCAATCATATTTCAGGTAACAGGACGTTTTTCTGGTTGAATAGTTCCAAGTTGTCATACCTAGAACAAAAATGATTGATATTAAAAAATGTATTCGTAGTTCATCAACACTATCTTGTATAGTAACAAAAAAAACCATGATATTTGTATTTTTTTACACGCTTTTTGCTATAAAACATAACTTTATTACTTGGTTTTTCACATTCTGCATTAACCACACCAAGATGGTGGATCCAGTGCTGATGTTGGTTGTGGGTTGATGTGGATTATGATGTGAAAACGTCACAATTATTACATTAATATTTTTTAATGGATTTTATTAAGAAAATGTCCAAATTGTCCAGTATATCTGATATTTATTCTTTTTCGTTTCAGGTACAAACCTCATTCAATATCCAGTCCATTCATGGCTATCCTACATAAGCCACGGACACCGACCACCCACGCAGACCCAACAACGACAGGATCGTTTCAAGTGAAAAGCCAGAAGAAAACAAACAGAACACTAGTCCCTGTGAGCGTAATCTGTCCACAATACCTTCAGCAGTTAACCGGTCGTGAAAACCTCAATAACTAACATCCTTGGCAAACATTTCTTGGACATTTTGAAATAACTTGCTAATTGATTCGTCAATGGTCAGGCTTTGATTGTAGTCCTAAAATGATGTGTTGTCTCATATATGTGTGTCATCAGTAATTGTTTCTTCTTCCACATCTAAGCCAAAAAGGAAGCTTTTTCGGAGAGAAATAAATTGATCAGTAGTATTCTTTTACAAAATTTAACTTTCTTTGTTTCTGTTCTTCAATCAGTTTTGTCGAGTGCGGTAGATCGTTGGTTCGAGCACCGGTCGGGTCAAACCAAGAACTATAAAATTGATATTTGCTGCTTCTCAGGTAAGCATTCAGCATTAAGGAAAATGAGTCAAGACTGGTTGGCTTGGAATCAGGATAATGTGTCAGAGTGGGCGACATGTTTATCGGTGGAGTGTTGTTTCAGTGTGCTAGCACTATAAAAATCCAACTAAGCGTGTTGGTCGAGTACAAAGCAGACCTCATAATTATTTCATTGAAAATTAACTTGTTTTCGCCATGATATAGCTGAACAAATGCTGAGTTGGCGCATTGCTAACAAGGAAGCTACTGAACCAAGGGTTCCTAGTGGCTAAGTTGAAGTAATCACCTTTGCGGTGGCCACCATGACTTACTCAGCCGTTACGGAATATTTCAGTTACAAATGACTACGGATATATTCCGTTTGTAGTATTCACAATCCGGTTCTTTCCTCTCTTTTTACACCGGCGTTGTAACTAGAGTAACACGACTTGCCGCATGTGGTGCAGGAATTGCTTACACTTCCTAAGCACCTGAATTAACCCCCAGTTTTTAGTGTGGTTCGTGTTGTTCAGTCTTTAGTTGTCTATGTAGTGTTTGTAGATCATTGTTTGTCCTTTTGTCCTTTTAATTTTGTTTACTGTATTTGTCTTTCCTTCTGCTGTTTACTCATTTTTTGTCTTCAAACTTTCTTTCAGCAATCCGAATGCTTTACAATTTGATGGTTCAGTGGTCTAAAGATTTAGTAATCCGAAAGTTCAGTAGTGCGATAGTTCATTTCTCTGATGGTTTATTGGTGCGAAAATTACACGATTTACAAATTTTTCAAATATTCTTGTTATGGTTTAAGGCATAAATTGGTGATAAAAACAATATTCTAGAAAGAATCAGCAATCTGGATACGAAACAACTATAGTATACCTCACAGGTAAAACAAACCACAAGAACCATGGAATCGAACAACATAGCCATTTAGATTTTTAGGTACGACAAGAAAACATTCTAGATTTTTAGATGTTTGTGTGACGATTAATATTAGGTGCATGCATATTTGGCAATCTTTGAGACAGACATTTTGAACGAAATCAACATTGTTCATTCGATTCAATCATTGTATTAGATAAAAGCACATTTAGTATGATGTGTAATCCATTATATTTGGGCTATGATTCCTAGAATACATTTTTGTTTTCAAGACAGTTAGCTGCCATTTACTTGATAAGTACAAGTTTCAAAAAATCTTCAAAATACCATTGTATATTTCGGTACATGTGCTTCGGATGGATTTTATGACATGTTCACTTACTTCTACATCCGTTTTTGCTAATTGCATGGTGGGAGTTTGTCGTTTGTATAGAGTAGAATTCGCAGACTTTTCTCTGTTCTTGATGTATATGTTCCGTATTCATACAGCATTGACAGACTTGTTAGTGACAAACTATCTGTATTTTACGGGTGTCACTAGTGGAGCAGGAACTGCATACTCTTCCGGAGCACCTGAGTCCCTCCCCGGTTTTTAGTGTGGTTCGTCTTACTCGATCTTTAGTTATATGTGTAATTCATTGTAGATCGTTGTTTCTCTTTTTATACATTTTCTGTTGGCCATTGTGTTGTCTGTCCTTCGATTTACGGATTCTGATTACCCCTTTTGGTATGTTCAAACTCTTCTCATCCTCATGTGATTGTAGGAGAGCTCATATGCTATGTATGTTATTTGTATTTGTTTGCGTATTATAAGTGGTATCAACCACGTCTTGACCTTCACATAGGTTCACCATCGTTTTTGGTGGGGTCGTGTTGGTCATCCTTTTAACTTTCTGTGTTATGTATTTGTGTTTTTTTTGTCTTCGTCCTGTGTCTTGTGTGTCCAATGTTGCCAGTGGCTGTGGATTGTCCATTCTTGATAGTTCCTTCGGTTTTCTCTAACGTTTATTTTATACATATACCCCTCAGCCTACATCTTAACCTTTATATTTTATAGATTTTGGTATTTTGAATTGCCACAGCAGTCAATTTATTTAAGAATAGTTTGAAGATACTAAAAGGTACAGTTTGTACCCATAGGACTACCGACTGTCTGTTAAAAAACGCGTCCACCAAACAAAACAAATATGTTGTCAATCAAAACCCCGAGCAGTTTGATGCTTAAATACCCATTTTTGAATTGCCAATTAACGTAACAAATATATGTGGTTGTTTTTTGTTTTTTTTAGGGGGGTTAGGGAGAGTGGGTAACATGGCGGTTATATCTTTATTTTGCGATCACTATTATTTGTTGATTTACTACTAAAAGCCATGTTGTATATACAATTACTAACGTGATAAGTAAAAATCATCTCATGCTTTTTTTCTTCTCGGAAGCACTTCAGAATGTAAATCAAATATCCTGAAGCTATGTAGCAAATAAGGGTAATAACAAAATTACCCAACTCCGAACAATCTTACAAAGGGAAAGTCAAAACTCATAATTATATAAGCAGACAAAATCAGTCAACAACCGGAAAACTGTGAAAACGTAATGACCCTGACTTGGTACAGGCATTTCTAAAGAAATGGTGGGTTGAGTCATATTTTAAAGCGCCAAACCTCCCGCTCTCATTACGATTCAAAGGTTCCGGCTGTCACTAAACAGTATTTAAATACAGGAACAAAATAGGTAAAAAAGTTGTCAAAGCAGTACCATATTCGGTGACGTAAATGTCAAAAATATTTTTACGTCACACATTAATAAAAAAATATCTTGACATTGTTCTTGACTTCTTTATCTTTATACATTTTCACTATATGAAAATGCATCGCTTATAATCGTTTCTGCAGAGACGGAATATATTTCAACAAGATCTTGGTATCGGAATATAAACTTTTTAAGAGATCGATTAAGGCGAATCTTTTAATAGCCCTCGTTCACTAGCCTGTTTCTCAGATGAAGATGACGTTTCAGGAAATCAGAATAATTGCTACTGGCCCTTGCATAGCGAATCAATTGCGAGATGTAAGCACCATAAGCAGGAGAAGCTGGTATATTGCTGCACATGTTTGGAAAATTTATGATTTTAAAATTGAAGTCGTCCCGTTTATCATAAATTTTAGTACTGAGTTGACCACTGTCGTCAAATTCGAGGTATAAGTCCAAAAATGATGCGGACGAAACTGTATCTGTGGTCTCTTTAACCTCCAGCTCTGGAGGATATATCAATGGAAGAAAATCTGCAAATCTAGAATTATTGATAGATAAAACGTCATCAATATACCTGTATGTGAAATTAAAGGCTCTAGCCTCATGAATCTTCTTATCTTTTACAAGCTTTTGAAGAAACTCCGACTCATATGAGTATAAAAATAAATCGGCTAGAAGAGGGGCACAATTCGTACCCATTGGTATGCCGACGACCTGCTGAAACAGTGTCCCTCCAAAGGAGACAAATATGTTAGGGTGGTATATAGAGTTGAAAAATCAAAAGTTTTGATGGAGGATACCTGGGAGAAAGATCTTGATTTCAGGTTATCCAAAAGAGTTTTTCAAAATTCACATGTGATTTATGCCACTACGCGAGTAAACAGTTTCACAATATTTCTGTTGTCCCTCTTTTACTGCAGACATAATCTTTGTCAGGTGAATAGACAATTATTTCGTCGAACAAGTTGATGATCCCGCTATGTACCTTTCTTTGTATGGTGTCTAATGGAGTTTAGGTATCCAATATAAATAGGGTAAATCCTCAGACTCTTTACCAGAGGGAATGTTTAAAGAGGTCATGAATGATCTGTGGTTAGCTAGGATTTCATCTTTGTCCAGCGAAGTTGGTTTGTATGTGGTATTACTAGAGGTGTTGCTATCTATGCCTAATTCCTTGATTAGGCATTCGAAGTAATATGATTTACATACAAACACGATATTGTTGGAAGCCTTGTCCGCAGGAACGATAACATATTTGTCATGAAGAGAGGAAAGACACTTAACAGCTTATTGGTCTTTAAATACAGACTTAGGTCGACTATTAACACAATTTTTGAGTTTGTGAATCCGACCTTGTACTAGAGACCTAATTGTTCTAACCCAGTCTGACAAGGACTCTAACTCAGGATCTTGGTCTGCTTCTCTCTTTATCCACCTTCTGGCATAATCTTCAACAGCATCCATAATTATCTTGAAATTATGTTTCGAATTGATGTGTTGAGGTTCTCTGAATTTAGGACCATGAGAAATCACCTTTCGGAGACTCTCATGTTGAATGATATTCAGATCACCAGTGATTACATGTCCAGATGGGTTGTATTGAAACGGAGAGTGGGAGCAGTCACAGGTCAGAGGCTTCTTAAGGTACTCTTCTATGTTAATATCTTGCAATGCTTCTTTGTAGTTTAAAATTTTACGGCCAATGCTGTTAGTGTAGCTATAGGAGACAATGGGAACAGATTGATTTTTGAAATATGGTAGAATTTGTTTTACGACCTCTTTTCTATTAAGAATGTTGCTGATGTTAATAGCATCGATTCCTTTGTTAGGAAACGGAATATGGAGGAATTTGCTGTTGTTATCATGAAGAGGTTCAGATCGAACTGGTTTAAAAAGACGAAAGGAAGCCACGTCACATATAATACTAGACAATCTGTACTTAGGAGAAAAAGGATCTACGCCGCCTTTGTCAAGTCCAACATCCATAAGATCTTTGAGGTAGTTTACAGGTAGTGAAAATAAGATTGTAGGAATGTGATGAATTCCAAGAGGTTTCTGTATATTAGAAAGTAAATCATTAAAAGTATCTTGTAACGTTCTTGGTTTAGAGGACGATTTAACATTAGGATGTTGAATTCTTTTATGACCATGGCTACGTTTAGTTCTTGGAATAGTATTAAAAAGGCTCATCACGTTGATTTCGTTGCATCCAGGACTTGACAAATTTCCCACTCCTTTGATGTTATCATTGCAACCGTAAGGCATTGCAGTGCCTAACTCTTTAATCCAAAACAACTCTCTATCGGTACGGTAAGGTGTATTAAGTATAGGACTATTTGTATGATGGTAAATCTTCTCGATAATTCGAACTTTCATCGTCAAACAGCGGTCATGACCCGCTTGATTGAAATGATTATACAAAATCCTGTATTTGGGATCTTTTGCATCATATCGATGTTGGCTCATCCTACTTCGCAATGTTTGACGAGTTTCACCAACATACAAAAGTCCACAGAGTGTACATTCTATGCCGTAAATGACATTTTTAGTAGAACAGTCCAGAGGGTCAAACGATTTGGTGTAGTACGTTTTTCCAGTTAAATTACTTGTAAATTCAGGAGAAGTTATTAGCATGACGCATGTTTTACAAGTATTATTTTGTCAGTTTTTATTTTGCAAGTAGTAATGCATGGAGAGGAGTCACAAGTACCTGGAGATTTAAGACAGTCCAAAATATTAATAGAACAAGATTTTAAAATTTGATACGAGTCTGAAGTTTTGAAATAATAATTACCCTCTGGCTGAACGTAAGACAAATCGGGGGTATCCCGTAGGATTTTCCGTGGAACGCATATATCATTTGCTACCCTGTTCCGTGTAGTAGCAAATGAGGACCTTGTTAACCCGGGTGACGTCCTAGCCGATATGTTGTCCTGAATTTCGTTATTTCAAAACTAGAGTGTTTTACTTTGACACAACAATATACTGCCCCTACTATTCCTCATAATACAATTTACATTTAAAAACAAAATGGGAACATGGCATAATGACTATTATTCTCGGAACTATTGCGCACCTTCCTTTCTAAGGAATTATTATTATAGCGGATCTTTATTATACAACCTTTCTTTTATAGACGAACACAATATACCTAAAAAAAAAGGTGAGAGGTATATTGCAGTGACTTACTGGGTGTTTCTTAAGCTTAACGAACGAGGAAGTTTAATGTGTATATCGTTTCCTTTTGCACAAAATATCTTAATTAACGTTTTATGCGACAGGTATGCACAAATATATTTGCTGTAGTGGTACCAGGTCAATGTAGCTATGTAAATCCCGAGGTTGTAGATATACATGATTTTCTTGTTGCGAACGGATAGATACGACACGATAGGACGAAGTGTATGTTTTATAGCATAAATACATTCCCCACGAACAAATGGAATAACATATGTATGTTAGCATCATCAATCTCTTCATAATTTCAATGTGATATGAGGCCTACCCATTTGTCATCGAACATTGTTTTTAATAATTTTTCTATATATGTATATATGTAACTGTATTGTAATTCCAAAGCAACACCACTGAAGCTTAGATACATTAATATTTGTATCTGCCCCAACAAGCTATATTGGTGTATGATCTAGATATAGAGCTTATTGGCGATTTCAGTTTGGTCAATTTGAAGTCATGATCATGTTTATGCCGTCATTCATTTTTATACTAGGTGTGTGTCTTTTGAGTTGAAGCGAATCTGGACTAAGTTGTAGAAACCTCAATTAAATTTAAGAGTGGATTAAAACTTATTGATTTACACTCAAGGTTTAAATGATACTTATGTTTAAGTAAGGTTTGTGCAACCCGGTCCTGATTGTTTATATCTGTACAAACGTTGGAGATCCAATAAAGAGGGAAGGATTGAAATCCCATTAACTGGCTTGCGCATATTGATTTTTGTCATGTTCCAACCATCACCTGGAATTACAGGTTAAGCGTTGTGTATTAAAATGAACACTTACTTTAAGCATTACATATCGGATTGTGTAGCCTAGATAGTAATACAATAGACTAATTTTCGTTATATCAATGATATTGTGACAGGCAAGGCTTTATTTGGTTTGGTTTAGGGTGTTTAACGCCATTATCAACAATATATCAGTTATATCGTTGCTGTCAGTTTTATTAGTGGAGTACAAGCAGAAATCCACAGACCTGCCGCAAGTCACTGACAAGCTGTATCACATAATGTTGTATCGATTACACCTCGCCATGAACGGGGTTCGAACTCCAACTTTACTGATTGGACGGGTAGTTGTAAATCCAACTACCATACGATCACGACCACGTCGGCCCCGTAACAGAAAAGGACATAGCGAATGAAATTGATAAAAAAAATACCACCTGTCGGAACAATGAAACAATCTAATCGAAAAATTGTAGAAAGAGGCAAAATCGACACTCCAATATACATATACATGGCCGCTCACTTGATATAAGCACTTCATTTTGTCCTTTTCATTTTGGTCATTGTATTGTTTTTTCTTCGATTTACAGCGGGGGGGTGGGGGTGGCTTAATGAGTTAGGTCGTTGGATCTAACAGCTCATATAAGCCTATCACCAATACGGCGTGGGTTCGCGCCCAACTTTGTAAATTACAAAAAGGGTGCACTCGACTCTCAGCCGCAAGTGATAAAGCTTACAAGTTGCTTGCCCAGGGTCGATGGTTCTCTCCGGGTATGATTTTTCGATTTGATTTTTTCATTGTTCCGACAGGTGGTATTTATTTTATCAATTTCATCTGCTATTTCCTTGTCTGTTACGGGCCGACGTGGTCGTGATCGTATGGTAGTTGGATTTACAACTACCCGTCCAATCAGTGCCTATCACCACTAACGTTGGAGTTCGAACCCCGTTCATGGCGAGGTGTAATCGATACAACATTATGTAATGCAGTTTGTCAGTGACTTGCGGCAGGTCTGTGAATGACGGCATCAATATGAGCATGTCTTCAATTGTCAAAACTGAAATATCTATATCATACACCAATACAGCTTGTGGGGGCAGATACATATATTAATGTATCTAAGCTTCAATGGTCTTGCTTTGGAATTAAAATACAGTTACAAATATACATACAAAAGGTATATAGAAAAATGATTAAAAAAAATGTTCGATGAAAAATGGGTAGGCCTCATGTCACGTTGAAATTGTGAAGAGATTGATGATGTTAACATACATGTTATTCCTTTTGCTCGTGGGGAATGCATTTATGTTATAAATCATACACTTCGTCCTATCGTGTCGTATCTATCTGTTCGGAACAAGAAAAAACATGCATATCTACAACCTCGGGATTTACATAGCTACATTGACCTGGTTCCAATACACCAAATACATTTTTGCATACCTGTCGTAAGAAACGTTAATTAAGATATTTTGTGCAAAAGGAAACGATATACACATTAGTCTTCCTCGTTCGTAAAGCTTAAAAAACACCCAGTAAGTCACTGCAATATACGTCTCACTTTTTTTAAGGTATATTGCGTTCGTCTATTAAAGAACAATTGTATAATAATAATTCCTTAGAAAGGAAGCTGCGCAATAGTTCTGAGAACTATAGTCATTATGCCATGTTCCTCCATTTTGTTTTTAAATGTAATATTTTATTAAGAGGAATAGTAGGAGTAGTATATTGTTGTGTCAAACTAAAAGACTAGTCTTATTGCATAGTTTCAGGATATTTGATTGACATTCTGAAGTGCTTCAGAGAAATAAAAAAGTACGAGATGATTTTTGCTTATCACTTTAGTTATTGCATATACAACATGGCTTTTAGTAGTAAATCAACAAATAAATGTGATCACAAAATAAAGATATATCCGCCATGTTACCCCCTCCCCCCCCCCCCCCCCATAAAAAAAGAAAAAAAACAACCAACACTGCGATAGTATTACGTTAAAATGCTGTTGTTGTAGATCATTAATGCAGGAAAACTTATCTTACTAATACTGTCATCACTATGCCAGACAAATAAGAAAATGACATATGCAAACAAGAAACAACCACATATATTTGCTAAGTTAATTGGCAATTCAAAAATGGGTATTTAAACATAAAATTGCTCAGGGTTTTTGATTGACAACATATTTGTTTTGTTTGGTGGACGCGTTTTTTAACAGACAGTCGGTATTCCTATGCGTACAAACTGTACCTTTTAGTATCTTCAAACTATTCTAAATAAATTTACTGCTGTGGCAATTCAAAATACCCAAATATATAATATATATAGTTTAAGATGTAGGCTGAGGGGTATATGCATAAAATAAACGTTAGAGAAAACCGAAGGAGCAATCAAGAATGGACAATCCACAGCCACTGGCAACATTGGACACACAAGACACAGGACGAAGACAAACAAACCTCAAATACTTAACACAGAAAGTTAAAAGGATGTGCAACACGATCCCACCAAAAACGATGGTGAACCTATGTGAAGGTCAAGACGTGGTTGATACCACTTATAATACGCAAACAAATATAAATAACATACATATTATATGAGCCCTCCTACAAGCACATGAGAATAAGAAGAGTTTGAACATACCAAAAGGGGTAATCAGAATCCGTAAATGGAAGGACAGACAACACAATGGCCAACAGAAAATGGACAAAAAGAGAAACAACGATCTACAAAGCATTACACATATAAATAAAGATTAAATAAGACGTACCCCACTAAAAACCGGGGAGGGACTCAGGTGCTCCGGAAGGGTATGCAGTTCCTGCTCCACTATTGGCACCAGTAAAATACAGATAGTTTGTCACTAACAAGTCTGTCAATACTGTATGAATACGGAACGTATACATCAAGAACAGAGAAAAGTCTGCGAATTCTACTCTATACAAACGACAAACTCCCACCATGCAATTAGCAAAAACGGATGTAGAATTAAGTGAACATGTTGTAAAATCCATCCGAAGCTCATGTACCTGTATATATAATGGTGTTTTGAAGATTTGTTGAAACTTGTACTTATCAAGTAAATGGCAGCTAACTGTCTTGAAAACAAAAATGCATTCTAGGAATTATACCCCAAATATAATGGATTACACATCATACTAAATGTGCTTTTATCTAATACAATGATTGAATCGAATGAACAATGTTGATTTTGTTCAAAATGTCTGTCTCAAAGATTGCCAAATATGCATGCACCTAATATTAATCGTCACACAAACATTTAAAAATCTAGAATTTTTTTTGTCGTACCTAAAAATCTAAATGGCTATGGTGTTCGATTCCATGGTTCTTGGAGTTTGTTTTACCTGTGACGTATAGTATAATTGTTTCGTATCCAGATTGCTGATTCTTTCTAGAATATTGTTTTTATCACCAATTTATGCCTTAACCCATAACAAGAATAGTTGAAAAATTTGTAAATTGTGTAATTTTCGAACCAATAAACCATCAGAGAAATGAACTATCGCACTACTGAACTTTCGGATTACTAAATCTTTAGACCACTGAACCATCAGATTGTAAAGCATTCGGATTACTGAAAGAAAGCTTGAAGACACAAAATGGGTAAACAGAAGAAGGAAAGACAAATACAGTAAACAAAATTAAAAGGACAAAAGGACAAACAATGATCTACACACACTACATAGACAACTAAAGACTGAACAACACGAACCACACTAAAAACTGGGGGTTAATTCAGGTGCTTCGGAAGTGTAAACAATTCCTGCACCACATGCGGCAAGTCGTGTTACTCTAGTTACAACGCCGGTGTAAAAAAGAGAGGAAAGAACCGGATTGTGAATACTACAAACGGAATATATCTGTAGTCATTTGTAACTGAAATATTCCGTAGCGGCTAAGTAATTCATGGTGGCGACCGCAAAGGTGATTACTTCAACTTAACCGCTAGGAACCCTTGGTTCAGTAGCTTCCTTGATAGCAACGCGCCAACTCAGCATTTTTTCAGCTATATCATGGCGAAAACAAGTTAATTTGCAATGAAATAATGATGAGGTCCGCTTTGTACTAGACCAACACGCTTAGTTGGATTGTTATAGTGCTAGCTCTCTGAAACAACAGTCCACCGATAAACATGTCGCCCACTCTGACACATTATCCTGATTCTAAGCCAACCAGTCTTTACTTCTTTTCCTTAATGCTGAATGCTGTAGCGAAGAAACAACACATACCAATGTTATAGTTTTTGGTTTGACCCGACCGGTGCTCGAACCCACGATATACCGCACTCGACAAAACTGATTGAAGAACAGAAACAGAGAAAGTTAAATTTTGTTAATGAATACTACTGATCAATTTATTTCTCTCCGAAAAAGTTTTCATTTGGTTTAGATGTGGAAGCAGAAACAATTACTGATGACACACATATATGAAACAACGCATCATTTAATGAGTACAATCAAAGCCTGACCATTGACGAATCAATTATCAGGTTATTCCAAAATGTCCAAGAAGGGTTTGCCAAGGATGTTAGTTACTGAGGTCTTTACGACCGGCTAACTGCTGTAGGTATTCACTATTGGTGACAGAATACGCTCACAGAGACTAGTGCTCTGTCTGTTTTCTTCTGGCTTTTCACTTGAAACGAGCCTGTCGTTGTTGGGTCGGTATCCGTGGCTTATGTAGGATAGCCAAGAATGGGCTGGATATCACTGGTATTAAACTGATGTTCGTAACTTTAGTTACCTACATCCCAACATGGCGGACACGGAAAATGGTAAATTAAAATATCCTTGTTT
Source organism: Bathymodiolus brooksi (assembly GCA_963680875.1). NCBI lineage: Eukaryota > Metazoa > Mollusca > Bivalvia > Mytilida > Modiolidae > Bathymodiolus > Bathymodiolus brooksi. Next base: position 24,685,392 of record OY804590.1, on the reverse strand, counting down.
TCTCTTTTTTTTAGTTTATTTTCAAATATTGTCATTTCAAATGTATAGATATTTTAACAATTAACTGTAGTGATATGCCTTAATCAACTGTAAGTTCTCCTATGTGGCACAATACCTACTTTAAGAAATACAAATGATGTAAGTAACTGTAGAATTATTTTTGAACGATGTTCGTAACTTTCAAATATGATGTTGGTAACATTAAAGTTTGGTGTTTCTAAAATCATGTTTAAAACATTTAAAGAACAACGCTTTTGTAATAAATAAAATTTGAAAACAAAGAAAAACATCCCTGAAGTGATAGAGAGGTTAATAGAAGTGGGAGAGATTATATAATGCACGAGGGAAAACAATACAGAGTGGAGGATGAGAGGGTTATGAATGAGTGAGATGAACGAAAGATGAGGGTAGCGGGAGTCGATTCAACATATGTAGTTGTAAGTATTATATTGATATTTCTATTTCGTCTTGGACTGTGTTCTCTAGAAGGGTCTTTCTTAAACTACGACCTTGCAATAGGGCGTTTTGAATTCCGACCTTTGGGTGCTTAGGACCTCCAATGGATGGCGACCTCCGATATCATCATTAAATTCGATGAGGGCCATTCTGGGTCTCATATATAAATTCTAGCAAAGTATATTTGTATGTAAATTAACAGTTCTATGTGTAAATATCCCGTGAATTATTACCAAATTAATTGTCCTTCGTGTTTTTTGCTTATTTTAATAAAAAATAGACACACCAGATCAAGTATTTTAAGAATGACACATCTAATTATTTCCCTTTAATGCTGAAATGAAACCAGATTAATTTATTATTAATTTGCTAGACTATTGTACTAAATACAGATAAATAAAGATAAAATCTACCCAAAACCAGTACTAAAAATAAAATTTATGAAAGACCATCATTTGATCAGTCATGCAAAAACTAGATTCAATCGCTCAAACTGTTTCTTAACGAGCAATTAAACACCTTCTTATTATTTAACAGTTATGGAAATCTGCAGTTACGGACATCTCTTTGAATATCTTTCTAACGTTACGAACATCACTTCAAAGAGTTACGCACATCCTTCAATTTTTTTCAAGTTAATATTTCAATGTTCTCACAAGAGTTTCGTCATTTTTATGCATGCATTCGAGTATCTAATATTCCCACCTGTAATCATACCGTATGGACTTACTAATAAACACTAATGATAAAGAGAAAACAGGGATATTCTAATTTACCATTTTCCGTGTCCGCCATGTTGGGATGTAGGTAACTAAAGTTACGAACATCAGTTTAATACCAGTGGAATATTGAAGTGTTTAACGGTAGCATCAAACACTATTGATACAGGAACTGCTGCACAAATCAGATAAAGAATGCAACGAATACGAAAGATGTCATTAGCCGTAGAAAAAGAAGAAGAAAGGTGGTCCATACAACAATCAACATAAGAATTTGCCTCACCAACATTCCTTGCGGGGAAAAAAGATGAAAGTCTCATTTATTGCATTGATTTTAGAGCCTTAAATAGAATAACTAGGAAAGATGCAATTTCATGGCCTAATATTGAGACCTGTATAAGACACTATAATAAAAGGAAGTACCTTCATGAGTGTATTAGACATGGCATCTGGATTTTACCAAGTAGGGGTTAGGGTTATGGCATTTAACGAATTTCAAAAATATTTCAGTTATATCATGGCGGTCAATTTTATTAGTGGAGGAAACTGGAGTACCCGGCGAAAACCACCGGCCTGTCGCAAACCATCGACAAACTTTATCACATAATGTTGTATCGAATACACCTCGCCATTAGCGGCATTCGAACTCACCACCTTAGTGCTGATAGGCAACAAATTACCAAATTACCAAGTAGGGGTAGACGATAAGCTTAAATACAAAACCGTTCATTACCAAATATGGCCTTCTTGAAGACTCAAACTTACCATTTGCTTGTGTAATATCACAGCTGTATTCAGCAGAATATTAAGACTGGTCTAACAATGATTAACATGGGCAGAATGTTTAACATATGTAGATTATGTTATTGTACTTTGGCACAGATTTTCAAAAACACATGACCAACTTATACAAGTAATACATCGCTTTCACAAAAATAATCTGAAACTAAATCAGAAACAGTCATGTTTTCCAAATAAACGTTAGAGAACACCGAAGGGGCAATAAAAAAATGACAATCCAAAGAAACTGGCAACGATGACAAAAATGAGGCAGAATTTCTTGGGACAATAGTCGTTGTTATATCTATCTCAATAAACCCAAATAATACCGAAACGATATCGAAGTCGTTTGTACCTAAAACAAAAAGGAATAAATATCAGATATACTGGACAATTGCGACATTTTCTTAATAAAATCCATTAGAAAATATTAATGTGATAATTGTGACGTTTTCACATCATATTCCACATCAACCCACAAACAACATCATCACTGAATCCACCATATTGGTGTGGTTAATGCAGAATGTGAAAAACCAAGTAATAAAGTAATGCTTTATAGCAAAAAGCGTGTAAAAAAATATAAATATCATGGTTTTTTTGTTACTATACAAGATAGTGTTGATGAACTAGGAATACATTTTTTAATATCAATCATTTTTTGTCTAGACATGACAACTTGGAACTATTCAACCAGAAAAACGTCCTGTTACCTGAAATATGATTGGTCGCAGATTATAGGGCTGTATTTAAACGAAGAAAAAAACATTTGATATGAGTCCATCTAGCTGAGATATCTACGCGAAGGTGTAAGTATAATTTCTTAGAAAATCGACAAAAGTTATTTCCACGTTTCCAACTCTTAATAGACTTATTAATGTACATGTACATTATACATGACTCTGTTTTAGTTTCTTGTTCTCCATAAAGGAAGAATTACAAAAACATCTAGTGACAACCAGTTATACAATGGCCATCAATTCAGATCTTTTTATTGGTAGATGATTATGTGAATTGTATCCCTATCTTTATATTAAATTTTGATATGTAACTTCAGTACAGATAAAGCCATGTCTTTTAGATCTTATTTTAAGTTCTCGACTTTCATAGAATGGTAAGAAAACTTACACCATTGTGTCTAAGAAATAGTTCACGGAATCCATAGTTTGCTGGATATATAAAAATAGGCAACATTATTTTCGTAAATTTAGTTTTTTCCTCAACTACAGTAATGCTAATATATGTCCACGTCACCAACGTCACCGGAGGACGATAATTTACAATTTGGTAAAAGTCGATTGATGGTTATTGTTTGTATTTTTTTTGTGTGGAAAACATAAATGTTCAAAGAAACGTAACACACGTTTCAATGTTTGCATGCATCACTGTCCTCAATAGTAAGTACATGAAACCATTCTGACATGATGGCCACAAAATTTACACTCGGAACTCTTCTGCACTGGGGATGCAATCAAACGTTAACGAGGACGACACAAGTCAGTGGAAATTGTGGATAGGGATGCATTTCAAGTGCATTCATGAGCAAGGTGAGTATTTTTTGCATAATAGCAAGAATAAAAGGAATAAATGTATCAACTTACTTTTATACCAGTGAAGTAAGAACTGATTACCCTTCCGGGGTAGCTGAGTTCACACCCGTCTCTTGTGTGGAATTAGTGTTTCTCAATCTTTAGTTTTCTGTGCAGTATTTTGTATATATCATTGTTTGTCTTTTGGCCGCTGTTTTGTCTGTACTTTAACTAGCTTATGCATTTCACGGCATCGATGAGAACCTTAAAAACTCAGTGGAGGGTGGAGGTAGGGTGGATTTGTATTAAGGCCTACAGTAATGGTCGACAATAACACCCGATTTTGAGTAGCCATAACTATCAATTTCATCGTATAACAACATAAAAAGTATATCTAAGAAATGTAAAAGATTGAAAAGGAATGACTTAATTAGGCCGATATCGATTTGCGCAAACAATGCATTCATTTTCTTGAATGGAATTTCAGACATCTTTACGTATAGGAGAATGTCCGAGTAACTCTCCATTCCTTAAAAAATAATGGAGCAGAGGTCCCGAAGGTGCCGAGGCCCATTGTTTTTAAGGAATGGAGAGATACGAGGACATTCTCCAACTTGAATTCCACCCATTGTACTTTATTAATTTCATTAATTATTAATCTTGTAACAAAAAAAAGTCTGTGTATGGTATCTAAAGTACAAAGAGAACAATAACTCTCCAATCTTTCAAAATAATGGAGAGTTTTGACAATAGATTTACATAACAGGTGGATTTTAATTGTTGAAAACTTTCTTATTACTGAACAATTTATTCGCTTGTGAGTAAGTTTGAAAAGTTAAATTTTATAACGAAAGATTAATTGTAATACATGTATATACATAAATTATCTAGAGGTAATTTACAGGTAAATATGGCGCAGTTGAATTTCATTTATTGGCGAAATTAAAACCATTGAAAATATAGACCGTGTCGCAATTGAATCATTTTGAATATGCTAATTGGCGCAAATTGATTCCGGCCCTTAATTACTAAAAGTAATAATTTGTTTATTAGAATAACGACAATTTGAAATATCTTTTAAACTGTAGATTTTAAAGTAGAAGTGTAAACGAGAGTTGTGTAGAGAATCAAGGGTGCTAATTTAATTTGGAAGTTTGCAGACCAGAAAGTGAACGTATTTGGCCCTGCTCATATAGAAAAATCGCATTTTAAAGGAGTTTTTGGGTGTATATTTTGACAGTTTTATGAAATACGAAGGGAATGAGTTTATTAAAGAGAACAGCCTGTGGCCGTGGGTTTAAATCCCTGAGGACAATAGACACTCGACGGTCACCCGAAAGATTCCATTGTTCTCCGTAGAGCCCGTCACCATCTCCTACACGCACTATTGAGTTCATCGGTTTTTACATGTAAAATATTTAACCTGTAAAAATTACTTGGACGGATATTTTTCATTATTTATATTTGTTCACTAAATATATAACACTTCTGTCTTTAATAGTGAACAAATGAAGTCTTCATATATCATATATTATGAAGAATATATCATTGTCGTTTTGTTCGATTCTGTATGACATTTTTTATTTATATACATGTAAGAAACGGCACGAAAAATGAGTTTTGAGATTATGCAGCTTCCTAATAAAAAATGCTCGTAAAATTAGTACATTTTTAAATTATAGAACCCCAGAGATCAATTGGAGAATTGATTTGTTTGGTGGGGGGGGGGGAGGGGGGGGGGTAGATTTATGACATTGAGCACTGTCATTTTTTAGCTATTTGTTTACCAAACCTTCAACTTAACATTGGTAAGAAATACCTAAAAACTGGAAAAATTATTGATGAATCATTGATACTTGCAATTGTTTTACGTAACTATTCTACTAAGCCAAGTTATATCTTTCAACTCAAACGTGAGCTAAAAGTTTGGAAATATATATTTAACATATTCCACTTCGAAATGCTTATCCAAAACAGGAATCCGAAGTTTCGACCTTTGTGTTTGTTTGTTTTGACTTTTCATGAATACGAGGCCCGTTTTGTGCTTGGTTTTCGGTTGGATTATAAACTGTCCCTGTGTATCTTCTTTTTGTTTTTGTGTCAAGTTGTTTTGTGTATTATTTATGTGTTATAATCAATATAAGTTAAATAATTCATCTGACCCCAGATAGTTTCAACAGTTACAAGTGTTCTTAAACTTTAATGAATTGTCAGACACATGTTCCAAGTATTTTCGGCATTGACTTTAACGTGACATTTATTCGATGTTTACATTTTTTCTCTGTCTATTATACTTAATATGATTATACTTCAACCCGTGTCGTCATCCGAGTCATCATCACAAAAATAAATGATAATAGGGTCTATGACACTTCTATTTATACAGTTTTCTTTGCATTATTCTTTTTCAATTTTGACCACATGTTCTTCTGCTTTTATCCACACATCTTTTGTAATTTTTCCGAAAGCGGCGTACGTGAGTTCTTTCGCATCTTTTAATCGGAAGGTGGTATTGTTTTAGCCACGAAAGCTTTGACTTGCGCCAATATTAATTATATCGGGTTAAGTTCACAGTGTCGAACGGGGATTCTTAATACTTCATGTCCGTGTAAATTAGCAATTTTATCTGTTTTATAAACTACTGGGGTCTTTTTTTGTTTTATTTTTTCATATAATACTTTTTTGGTATCAGTAGCAGAAAAAGGAATGTTATGTTATGTAAGATAGTTTTGGAGAACAGCTTTTTTCTGAATAAAATTTGAGAATACCGTATCTTTTATTTTGACATTGTGATAACTTGCATTATCTAACACAACCAAGCTAGAATTTTTCAGAGTAGGCATCAATTGTTTTTCAAACCACTCAAGAAAGAAAACACTATTCATCTCCTTGTGATAGTCACCATCCTTTGATTTGGTCAGAAACACTAAATCGCAGCGTCAATCAAACCCTCACTTCGCGTACCTGCATGCAAAACAATCAAACGTTTGCCTTTACCCGAGGGTATTTTTTGGTTTAACCAATGTGTCATCCATGTACACGATATCACCCTGCTTCTCTAAAAGATTTGATCTTTCTCAGATAATAACACCTATCATTGATAATAGACACTTGATCGTACAGAACTCTTCCATTATCAGTATATCCAAGATCAATGAGAGTTAGAGTAAGTTTAGACTTTGATATTTTAATAGAATCTTTTATTTCCTTATGCATTGTTGTGACGATCGGAGCAATTTTCCGTGAATATAAACCGTGGATTCTTCTTTTAATAACACAATGATCAAAGTCGTCCAAAATATTAGCTCTTTCTTTGGGTCTATTTGACTTGCAAGGCCTCTTACCATTCATAATACGGTGCACTGAAGTGTAAGACACACCCAAAGCTTTAGATATCATTTGATATACCCTATCAAATGAGACAATTGGCTTCTTCGTTGCCTTTTCCTTACTAAAAAGGGCAAACAACTTTTTACAAACTTTTGGTATTCCGGAGATAAGTCTGACTTTTTACCCATTTTACATAAAATGCAAAATGTAACAATAATTTATGAGAGAAATGCTTGTCAGGTTCGTCTAAAGTACACGTTGCTGAGAGAAAGATTTTACAGGTAAGATACCTGACTTACGGATGGCTCTTCTATAAAGTACATCTACTACCACCCGAAAAATGACAACAAAATAGGATCAAAATACAAAATTTCATCTGAGTGCAGCCTCAGCCAAAACAATAAGAAGCATTACTGTAACATTTTAGTTAGCACTCCTAATTCTAAATAAAACTCTCGTTTAGTTTGCTGTTCAAAAATCTATAGTTTAAAAGATATTTGGATTTTTCGTTATTCTAATCAATTCTTTTTTACTTTTTTGTACTTTTAGTTCAGCAATCGAAGTGTCTTTAATTGTAGCAACGTATGTTTTAGCTGCGGAACCACAGGTCGTTTGCTCTTTTTTGTTGGTGACCATAAACACCTAAAAGTAAATGCATGAGAGATATGCTTCCACAGCTAAGTACCGGTCAGAATTTAATGTGTTACATGTCGACATCGTTTGGGAATGTGATGTAACATGTCAATATGTGTCAGTACAAAACCGATTTTTATTGCATAATAAAAAACGCTAAAAACAATATCCGCGAATACGCATGTAAACCAGAAACCGCGAAAATTGTAACCAGTGAACAATGTTACTTTTATAGTATACGCTTTTGAAACAACACACATGTAGAAGCAACAGTCATAAATGTGTCTCTTTAAAAAATTACGCTTGAATACGATCGTCAGAAACGTTTATGGAAACAATAGCCTTATTAATGAGAAAGTTTTTCCGTATTTACGAGATTTAAAATTTCCATAAAAATTAGAACACCGAAGGAGCAACCAAGAATTGACAATCCAGAGGCACCGGTAACATTGGGCACAGGACCCAGATCGAAGACAAATAAAACAAAATAACACAACACAACTAAAACGAATGAGCAACACTAGGTCTACCAAAAAACCGGTGCTCTCGAAGGGTAAATAGTTTATTCTTCTTATAAGACAACGGCCGCTTTCCTCATAGTCAAGTCCGGTAAATGTCTTGTTTTTAATAGAGGAGAGAAAATGTCTATTGTTCTGTTATGTCTCAATCTGTGACGTTTTTGTAGTTTTTTCTTCTCAAATCTCAGTTTAAAGATATATTTTACACTGCAAGCTCTTGCCAATGGTTTCGATGGATTGTATTATAACCGATCTAAGCCTTTGAACATCGTTTCAGTTTTTTGTGTTGTCATATTATGTGTCTTTACGTTCTGAGTTCAATGCTGTGATGTCTGTTACGATTTCGCCATGAAAACTATGCTCGCTTCGTGTTTACCTCCAGTTGTGTGTAGGATGGCTTATGTCTTATTTACGTTATTTGTGTTTGTTTGCGAATAGTGGTGTCCAACACATATTGCGTTGTGCTGTTGGTTTGTTTGTCTTCGTCTTGTGTACCCTATGTTGCCAGTTTCTCTGGATTGTCCAGTTTGCTTGGCCCTTCGGTATTCTCTAACGCTTATTCACATGATTTGTCTTTGACAAATAGTAGTAATTCACTTCTCTTTATGTCAGGAACATGGTCATTCCTGTGGTATTTCTGCTTCTTGTTGTCGTGTCACTAACGACAGCCATAACACTGGACACAGATGGAGCCTTCAATGCCAGGCTAGTTGACGCTGGCGGAATTGGTGGTGGTGGTGATGGCGGTTTGGGACTAGGCTTTATAGGTGAGTCAACATATTATTGCCATATATTCAAATACAGTCAAAGCTGTATAAAGGGATCACCGTTGAGACAAAGATTAAGTGGTCTTATAAGACAGGTGACCTCTTTAAAGAGGTTAAATTCATATGAAATTTTCTATGATAGGACAAGAAAAAGGTGACCTTTTAATACAATAAGGGAAATAACAAAATTACCGAACTCCGAACAATCTTACAAAGGGAAAGTCAAAACTCATAATTATATAAACAGACAAACTCAGTCAACAACCGGAAAACTGTGAAAACGTAATGACCCTGACTTGGTAGAAGCATTTCTAAAGAAATGGTGGGTTGAATCATATTTTAAAGCTCCAAACCTCCCGCTCTCATTACGGTTCAAAGTCTCCGGCTGTCACTATAACAGTATTTAAATACAGGAAAAAATAGATAAAATAGTTGTCAAAACGGTACCATATTCAGTGAATGTAAATGTCAAAAACACTTTTACGTCACACATTGATAAAAAAAATATTTTTGACATTTTCCTTGACTTCTTTATCTTAGTGATTGCTTAATAGAGGTGACCACCTAGACAGGTTAGACAGGTTTGACTGTACTGCATTTTGCTTAAAACCAAAATCATATATCAATACAACTTTGAAATATTCTTATTGTTAACTTCAAACCACTCCATTGAAGCTTGCAATTTATGGAAATTTTCCATTCTTGGGACCCCCTCCCCCAATTGACACATATACGCGATGGATAACTATGGATGTTGTGTATATCATTTTGTAACTTCAATGCCTGAAATTCTGATACAATGTAAGCCGGAATTATCAATGGAATGTCCTCATTTCTATCCTGTCAGGCACCCATAATGGGCACCAGCAGTACATATGACTGACTAAATAGGACCCCAAAAAAAGAACAGTAATAAAGAAAGCTATACCCTATCTCCTACAACATAAAATGTAATATGATGTTTTTATACACAAACTAATATTACTTGTGTGGCTAACAACAATCTACTCTAGTCAATAGAAGGAAGAAAACAGAACAAACAGGTAGAAAACATAAACAATTTACCAACACTTATTACGGAAACAAACACAAATAACGTAAACAAAACATGAGCCCTCTTACAAACAACTGGAGGTAAAGACGAATTGAACATCGTTTTTCAAGTTGGTATTTTCTGAGGTTTTGCTCTTATTTTTCAATTTTGTGGTGTTGACGTTACGCGCGATGTTGGCGACACTTGACGTTACACGTAATTAACGTTGATAAGAATGTTTCTCGTCTTCTTTTTCATCTTTTTATTTCATTATTTGTTTTTGCATAACTTGGGTTTGGTTGGGGTGGGATGGGAGTAGAGTATTTTATTATTCTTTGTTCAGTGAATAAATGTAAATTGCATCTCGACATATGTAAACAACACCCCTTAAGATTAGACCTACACTCTTTTCATATGCAAAAAAGCTTCTATGCTTCCGCTAATATGCTTAAATAAATTTGGATCGGCAGGTACATTTTAGGTTGAAAATTAAATTTCTCGATTTGTTTTTACTATTATATAATAATAGTTTCTACAATGCACACATTCTTTTTTGCAGTGCTTGTTCAAAAATGACACCAAAAAAAATTAAGGTCATAAAGTCATTTTTAATTAGGATCGCTCGGGTAAGCGGAAACACATTATTTTTTCAGGTTTGGTATATTTTTTTATTTGTTTTTTCGCTTTACCCCCCCCTTTTTTTTCAAGTTTTGATATCGTTTGCTCGTTTTTTGGTTTCGCTTTATTGTTGTTGTTTTTTTATATATTTGTTTTCATTTTAATAGAAAACTTCCCTCTGAAAAAAATAGCAAGACTTTATGGAGCGCGACTTTATTTTGTCGTCGATAAGGAGAAACGTTTACTGGAAAAATTGGTTGAACTTCTACAATTTTACGTAGAAATCGTAATTTTTTATCCAAAATCAAGTTTGTTAAGTTCATTCTCTTCCACGGAAAACGCACATTTTTGCTATTTGGATTTAGCACGAAAATTATGAGTGAAAAATATAGTTCCAAATGTGTAAAGTTTTATAGTTCGTGATTTTTTACGTCAAGTTGCAACTGGACATTTTTGTTGACCTTTAACAATATTTTTTAGCTTTCTAAAAAAAAATCATTTTTGAAAAGATTTTTTCGTTTATTAAGATAATCACATTTGATAAGTATATTTTTTTTGTGAAAATTTAGTAATAAAAAAGCTGAAATATAGTTTGTTTTTTATTGGCATGCAGATCCTTTTCTTTCAGCGTTACATTCTTTTCGTTCCATGAACTTACCGATTTTTTCCTTCAAGCATTCCTTTAATCAGAAATCGTTAATGAAAAAATGTAAAAAAAAACATACGGATAGTTTGTAACGCGTTACATGAGAACAATGTGCGCTTTCTTCCAATAATTTCGTTTTCAAAAGCAAAAATAAACCATATCTAATATAATAAAACAATTTTTCGTATAATTATCTATACAAGCATGTATCGGAAATCAAAATCCATCAATTAAAAAAAAAATCTGCATTCGTTTTACTTATTTCATGTTCTATTTAGTCAAAGTATCACCAATAGCGCGCATAACGTCTGTTGTGTGTCTTGCTGTTTTCTTTTCACATCGTCTCTTTACAAGACAACATCATCGAACACCTGTATCTGTCTTATAATATTGTATCTTTGTTTAAACGTTTTGTTTCTTGAAATTTATTTATCAAAGCATTTCTGTTTTGACTTAAACAATCTAATAAGTTGAATTTCGGATAAGTCGAAATTTTGCAACGGTCCCATCAACTTCGAGATACAGAGATTCAACTGTACAAATATGCAATTTTCAGAAAAATATAATATAGATTATAAACAAACATTTTTGTTAAATGTTATGATAATAATTGTCATACATATATGATTATCGTTTTCAGCTGCTCCGTTGATTGGACTGGCAGTTCTCGCTGCTATAGCTGGCAGTACTAATACCGGGGCTACAGTCGTACCTGGATCAACTACGATTTTGAGACAAGTACCCACACCGAGAGTTTGTCCAATATGTCCGACGATGACAGCACCAGTGTTTCCAACACTAACACGTATGCATTATTCTAGGCTTTCCTAAATTTACGTTTTCAAAACAAAGACAATAACTAAAGAGTGAATTGAACTGACGTATGCATCATTTCTTGTGTTCCTTTCAAAGTTGTTCTTTTCTATGATGTCCAGTAATTTTTTGTAATCAACCTCTACTACTACAATAATTCCTGTTGCAAATTAATATACCGGTGCCACTGAGGTCTTCCATGTTTGTAGATAAGTATAACTTCAATACATATACCGGTGTCACTGAGGTCTTCCATGTTTGTAGATAAGTATAACTTCAATACATATACCGGTGTCACTGAGGTCTTCCATGTTTGTAAATAAGTATAACTTTAGTACTTATACTGGTGTCACTGAGGTCTTCCTTGTTTGTAAATAACTATAACGTCAGTCCATATATCGGTATCACTGAGGTCTTCCATCTTTATAAATAGGTATAACTTCAGTACATCTACTGGTGTCACTGAGATCTTCTATGTTTGTAGATTAGTATATAACTCCAGTACATATACCGGTGTCATTGGGATTTTCCATGTTTGTAGATAAGAATAACTTCAGTACATCTACCGGTGTCACTGAGGTCTTCCATGTTTGTAGATAATCATGATTTCAGTACATCTACCAGTGTCACTGAGGTCTTCCATGTTTGTAAATAAGCATAGCTTCAGTACATCTACTGGTGTCACGGAGATCTTCCAGGTTTGTAGATAATCATAATTTCAGTACATCTACCGGTGTCACTGAGGTCTTCCATGTTTGTAGATAAGAATAGCATCAGTACATCTATCGGTTTCACTGAGATCTTCCATGTTTGTAGATTAGCATAACTTCAGTACATCTACTGGTGTCACTGAGATCTTCCATTTTTGAAGATTAGTATGTGACTCCAGTACACATACCGGTGTCACTGGGGTTTTCCATGTTTGTAGATAAGTATAACTTCAGTACATCTACCGGTGTCACTGAGGTCTTCCATGTTTGTAGATAATTATAACTTCAGTACATCTACCGGTGTCACTGAGGTCTTGCATGTCTGTAGATAAGTATATCTTCAGTACATCTACCGGTGTCACTTAGGTCTTCCATGTTTGTAGATAAGTATAACTTCAGTACATCCAACGGTGCCATTGAGGTCTTCCATGTTTGTAGATAAGCATAACTTCAGTATATCTACCGTTGTCACCGAAGTCTTCCAAGTTTGTAGATAAACATAACTTCAGTACATCTACCGGGGTCACTGAGGTCTTCCATGTTTGTAAATAAGTATAACTTCAGTACATCTACTGGTGTCACTGAGGTCTTCCATGTTTGTAGATTAGTATAAAACTCCAGTGCATATACCGGTGTCACTAGGGTCTTCCATGTTTGTAGATAAGCATAGCTTCATTACATCTACCGGTGTCACTGAGGTCTTCCATGTTTGTAGATAGGTATAACTTGAGTACATCAACCGGTGTCACTGAGGTCTTCCATGTTTGTAGATAAGTATAACTGCAGTACATTAACCGGTGTCACTGAGGTCTTCCATGTTTGTAGATTAGTATATAACCCAAGTACATTTACCGCTGTCACTGAATTCTTTCATGTTTGTAGATAAGCATAACTTCAGTACATATACCGGTGTCACTGAGGTCTTCCATGTTTGTAGATAACTTGAGTACATCTACCGATTGACATAATAGACACCTATTGATGAGATAGAAAGTTACTGCTGATCTAATAACCCTGGAAAACATAGGCTAATGTTGTCCTACAAGTTCAACCCTTAATGTTCGTTGTGCGCAGCGACGTCAGCCATATCTAACTGTTATGACCGACACAAATTAACTCCCATCCGGAGAATATGGACAAACAAGAAGCATTACCAACATACAATAAACAAACAAATATGTAAGTAGTGGATGAGTTACACTCGAACGATTATTTTGTGGCAGAAATTTCACTGATTTCTTATCTGGAATTTTCTGTTAATAAAGGAAGTGACGTCGAAACTCGATTTTAACCTTACTTATGATATCACTAAATACCACACATAATAATATACTAAACAAATATATCAATAATATACAGTGTACAAAATGACCCGGCAAAACATGCTTGGACTCGTGCATATCTAATTCCGGAACGGAACCGGACTGTAAGAAGGCAAGAAGAAGGTAAGAATTATGTTTATTTATTTGTGTTTTGCATAAACTTGGGGGAAATAAATGCTTTACAAACAGGAACCAAAGCCTTTATTTTCTCTGGAATAACATTGCAATTATGGCCTTTGTAACCATAATGTCAACTAAATGGATTCAGTTCAAGGTATTTAACTTTCAACATTAGTGAGCCGTGGTTTTCCGTCGAGTGTTTTATTACTTCTTCAAATAGGACGAATTTTATTTTGCAGTAATAACAATGGTACGGATGATTTTCTCTAAAATGTTTTATTAAGTGATCGAATTGTGGAAATGTTGTATCACAGTATAAATAATGGTGGCTGTGAATTTCTGTTGCTTTTGTTCCTGTTTGTTCGTAATTTTTTTTGGAACAAAACGGGTCATCATGCTGTAGCATCATTCACGAATCTGGGACCTGCCATTGTGACATGTCCCATTCCTTTCGCCCCGTGTTTACTTATATCAATAATTAAAAGTGCAAAGTGACGATTCTTGTCATCTTTATTCATCAATCGTTCCTTCAATACATTTCGTTCCATTCAATGCGAGCAATTCAAAGAGAAACTGATCGAAATTCGGGGTTGGTGTTAAGCTGATCGTCATTTTACGGCACATTATCGCTTATTTCTCAATTAATATACGATGACATAGCCAAAATGTTTCATCTGACAGCAGGAAATGGTTAATAAAGCATTTATTTCCCCCAAGTTCATGCAAAAAACAAATAAATAAACAGAATTCTTACCTTCTTCTTGCCTTCTTACAGTCCAGTTCCGTTCCGGAATTAGATATGCACGAGTCCAAACATTTTTTGCCGGGTCAGTATGTACACAGTGATATAATGATACCCGCAAGTAAATTTAATTATAGATTTAAATCCAAATATTTATTGTAAATTCCAATAATAAATATATATAATAAACCAGACCGAAGCCGAAACATTGACAACTGGGCGGATGATACCCATGGGGACTAGAAGAGGTATCGACCCAGGGTAGCAGTAAAAACGTAGATCACGAATTAAGTGTGCACGACGCGTTTCTGGAATAACCTTCATCAATTGTCATGCGGTTTGATGTGTACTTTTGATTTGCATTTTTTGTAATTGCAACACGCAACAAATACAAATACAAAAAGTTGTATTTTAAGTCGGGCATATATATAAACAATAACATAAGCTATAATGAGCTTTTAACCAACATTTATGTTGTTGTGTTATGTTTACTTTTTACATTTATGTTGTTATGCTATGTTTATTATTTTACATTTATGTTGTCATGCTATGTTTATGCTTGCATTTATGTTGTCATGCTATGTTTATTTTTTGCATTTATGTTGTTATGCTATGTTTATTATTTTGCATTTATGTTGTTATGCTATGTTTATTTTTTTGCATTTATGTTGTTATGCTATATTCATTTTTTGAATTTATGTTGTTATGCTATGTTTTTTTTGCTTTATTGTAGCATGTACTCCAATGCCAGCTTGTCCAGCGAATTACGAGAGATTAGGGATTCCAGCGGGTGTTGCAGGTGCTGGTACTATATTACAGAGCTGTTACAGAGTAATACCAGGCGCTCTAACTTATGCTGCCGGAGCAGTAAGTATATGTACTTGCTGTAAATTATGTTGACGCATCAGTAAATATATGTACTTGATGTAGACTATGTTGACACATCAGTAAATATATGTACTTGATGTAGACTGTGTTGACGCATCAGTAAAAATATGTACTTGATGTAGACTATGTTGACGCATCAGTAAATATATGTACTTGATGTAGACTATGTTGACGCATCAGTAAGTATATGTACTGGTTGTAGACTGTGTTGACCCATCAGTAAGTATATGTACTTGTTGTAGACTATGTTGACGCATCAGTAAGTATATGTACTTGTTGTAGACTATGTTGACACATCAGTAAATATATGTACTTGTTGTAGGCTGTGTTGACGCATCAGTAAATATATGTACTTGATGTAGACTATGTTGACGCATCAGTAAGTATATGTACTTGTTGTAGGCTGTTGACGCATCAGTCAGTATATGTACTTGTTGTAGACTGTGTTGACCCATCAGTGAGTATATGTACTTGTTGTAGGCTGTTGACGCATCAGTCAGTATATGTACTTGTTGTAGATTGTGTTGACGCATCAGTAAGTATATGTACTTGTTGTAGACTGTTGACGCATCAGTAAGTATATGTACTTGTTGTAGGCTGTTGACGCATCAGTCAGTATATGTACTTGTTGTAGACTGTGTTGACGCATCAGTAAGTATATGTACTTGTTGTAGACTGTTGACACATAAGTAAGTATATGTACTTGTTGTAGGCTGTTGACGCCTCAGTCAGTATATGTACTTGTTGTAGACTGTGTTGACCCATCAGTAAGTATATGTACTTGTTGTAGGCTGTTGACGCATCAGTCAGTATATGTACTTGTTGTAGACTGTGTTGACGCATCAGTAAGTATATGTACTTGTTGTAGACTGTTGACGCATCAGTAAGTATATGTACTTGTTGTAGACTGTGTTGACGCATCAGTAAGTATATGTACTTGTTGTAGGCTGTTGACCCATCAGTAAGTATATGTACTTGTTGTAGACTGTTGACGCATCAGTAAGTATATGTACTTGTTGTAGACTGTGTTGACGCATCAGTAAGTATATGTACTTGTTGTAGACTGTTGACGCATCAGTAAGTATATGTACTTGTTGTAGACTGTGTTGACGCATCAGTAAGTATATATACTTGTTGTAGACTGTTGACGCATCAGTAAGTATATGTACTTGTTGTAGACTGTTGACGCATCAGTAAGTATATGTACTTGTTGTAGACTGTTGACGCATCAGTAAGAATATGTACTTGTTGTAGACTGTTGACGCATCAGTAAGTATATGTACTTGTTGTAGACTGTTGACGCATCAGTCAGTATATGTACTTGTTGTAGACTGTGTTGACGCATCAGTAAGTATATGTACTTGTTGTAGACTGTGTTGACGCATCAGTAAGTATATGTACTTGTTGTAGACTGTGTTGACGCATCAGTAAGTATATGTACTTGTTGTAGACTGTGTTGACGCATCAGTAAGTATATGTACTTGTTGTAGACTGTTGACGCATCAGTAAGTATATGTACTTGTTGTAGACTGATTACCCCTTTGGTGTCTTCAAACTCTCCTGTTAGAAAAGAGAAGGGGTAATCAAGAATGGACAATCCAGAAACACTGGTAACATTGAGCACACCAGGCACAAGTTGAAGACAAGCGAAACAGCACAATACAACACCGAATGCGAAAAAGATGAGGAACACGGACCTCACCAAAAATAACCCACAAACCCCCCACCCCCCCGCAAAAAAAACACCCCAAAAACCCAGGGATAAATTCAGGTGTTCTGGAATGGTAAGCAGTTTCTGCTTCTTATCAAATACCCGCCAATTTCACTCATATACTCAGGACATGTACCGTTTCACGTTTAAAAACGAACTCAGTAAGCATCTTAATGTTATTTGTGACCCCCCTTTCTAAAAAAAAGATTGTCCCAGTAATTTGAAAAACTACAGACCAATTTCCCTCATTAGTATACTTGCCAAGGTAATGGAGCGATTAATCTATAAACATATTTATAACTATTTGATTGACAATAACTTAATTACATCCCAACAATCTGGTTTTACTCCTGGAGATTCTGCCGTTAATCAACTCCTGTACATCACAAATGAATTTGGTAGAGCGTTGGATGAAGGTAAGGAAGTGAGAGTTGTCTTTTGCGATATAAGTAAAGCAATTGACCGAGTTTGGCATAAGGGATTACTTCGTAAGCTTGAATCAATAGGGATTAGAGGATCATTATTATCTTGGGTGAAAAACTACTTGTCTGAAAGAAAACAACGTGTCGTAATTGATAATTCAACTTCTAGTTGGCGTAACATAAATGCTGGTGTACCCCAGGGATCGATTTTAGGCCCTCTTTTGTTCATTGTTTTCATAAATGACATACTGACCGATATTAATTCGACTATAAAATTATTTGCCGATGACACTAGTCTGTACTTAATTGTAGACGACCCACAAGAAGCAGCACAAATACTCGATGATGACCTAGTGAAATTACATGCATGGTCTACAAAATGGGTGGTAAATTTTAATCCACAGAAAACTGAAACCATGACTATCTCTTGAAAATTAAATAAATCCCATCAACCTAACCTTATTATGAATAATACTATCATTAGTACTGTTACTGAACATAAACACCTTGGTAATTGGAATAAACATATTGACATGATAACTTAAAAAAGCATTCTCACGTGTTAACGTTTTAAGTAAGTAAGTAAGTAAAACTTTATTTCAATTCGACATGTAATATAAACAAATCACATAAGCTCTCAAGAGCCTTTTACCGAATACAAATACATCAACATTAAAACAATACAATCAGCATGCAATTACAAAATTAAAACATATCATGCAGGCAAAAAGCAGAAAGGGGGCTGTAAAAGAAACCCGAACAGAGGTCCATGTGGCAAGTGCCTCGCTGTCACCTTGTTCAGGACTACCATACACTCACTCCATTTCAACACAAACGCAGTACAAAACAAGCCAAGCATGAAACTAAAAACAAGCAAAAAGCAACTAAAATACAGAAATTTATACATTTAGTAATTTCCATAGAAATTATTTAAAACCATTTAAAGAATAAAAATTTGAACATCTTAAAATTTTTTAAATTTTCATAAAAAAATAAAAAGAAAGACAGCATTACTAATAATTAAGAGATCTAAAATATTTATAAAAAAACAAAAAAAACATCGATCGTGAATCGGAAGCAAATTCTTTCGAAACAAGTACTAATTCAAACAAAGGCTGTCAGTAGAAACACTTATAAAATTGAGGCAAGACAAATAAATTAGGCTTTTTATTTGCAAGCAGAGCAACGGCAATCAGAACCAGTCCAGGACTGAACAAGGCTCTTAAAATGTGCGAAACTATTTTCAGTCCTGAAGTGTTCTGGTAAGCTATTCCACGGGAAATTCAAATTTATACTGGATCGGAAAAACTCTAGAAACAATTTATATTACTTTTATAAGACCATTACTAGAATATGCGATGTTGTTTGGGATACCAAGACTCAAATACTAATCAACAAACTAGAAAATGTTCAGGTTGAGGCTGCTAGAATCGTGACTGGGGATACCAGATTTGTATCCTTAAGTAATCTATATATTGAAACCGGGTGGGAAAAATTGAAAGATAGAAGGGAAAGGCATAGAGCGATTCAATTTTATAAGATGTCAAATAATCTAACTCCTCAATATCTTAGTAACTTAATTCCGCAAAATTTCGGCATGATCCATGACCACAATACTCGTCATACCTCACGTATTCCTCCAGTACGCACTCGAGCATCGTTCTACGCAAGCTATTTTATACCCTCCAGTATACAACTATGGAACCAACAGCCAGAAAATATTAAATCAAGCAGGTCTGTTCAGATAATTAAATCAAATATTCAACCCCAAAACAATACTATACCCATTTATTATTATATTGGTACTCGACTGGGACACATTTTACACGCTAGGTTGCGTATGCCATGCAGCTCTCTCAATCATCACTTATTTCGTAAAAACATTGTAAATGTCCCATTCTGTCAATGTGGGGCAACAGAAACCACGGCCCATTTTCTGCTACATTGTCCCCGTCACAATGCAACAAGACTGAGATTTATTCACACCATTAATTTACCAATTAACTTAAATACGGATTTATTATTGTTTGGCTCTACAGACTTAACGAATACCCTAAATACAGATATATTCTTAAACGTGCAGAAGTTCATCATAAGTAGTAAACGATTCACCTCTTAACAATATTCATACAATTTAAACATGTTAAAAAAAAACCACTTGCACCTTTCCACTTCATTTGTTTGTTTCTTTTTATTTTTTTTTCTTACTAAAGCACACCAAATAACATTGACAACGACTGATTAACACTTGATTAATTTTCAATACACTTCTACCTTTCGATACTAATTAAACCTTGAACACCAGATAATATCAGGGATACGGATTAATATAAGTATGACCACTTGTTTCCGAATCCTATTGATTAATTTAAATGTCTATATAATTTATATGTGTATTATCATAATGTGTAATATTGAATTAATTAATAAAATACGTTAATACTAATATTATTTGTATTTGAATATTAACGTTTTATATTGTAGCAACAATGTGCTGCAAACAATGGTGCACCTGCGGAGTTCAACACACCTGGAGAATTTGGCGCTGTCCAGGCGCGATTAGCTGGTAAGGCACATGTAAATACACAAAATACATCTCCTTCTTTGTCGTTCATTACTGAAATAAACCTGTCATTTATGTCTATAACACGTTCGTGTATTCCCCAAAATGGACTTCTGGACACAACGTTATTCTGGTTTATGTCATGTATAAAGTACCTTTTCTCTAAGTATTAAGAAAAGAAACATATTTTACTAAGAGGTAAGGTTAGGGTCGATAAAAGAAACATATTTTACTAAGAGGTAAGGTTAGGGCCGATAAAAGAAACATATCTGACTAAGAGGTAAGGTTAGGGCCGATAAAAGAAACATATCTGACTAAGAGGTAAGGTTAGGGCCGATAAAAGAAACCTATTTGACTAAGAGGTAAGGCTAGGGCCGATAAAATAAACATTTTTGACTAAGAGGTAAGGTTAGGGTCGATAAAAGAAACCTATTTGACTAAGAGTTACGGTTAGTGCCGATAAAGGAAACCTATTTGACAAAGAGGTAAGGCTAGGGCCGATAAAAAAAAACTATTTGATTAAGAGGCAAGGTTAGGGCTGATAAAAGAAACCTATTTGACTAACAGGTAAGGTTAGGGCTGATAATAGAAACATATTTGACTAATAGGTAAGGTTAGGGCCGATAAAAGAGACCTATTTGACTAAGATGTATGGTTAGGGCCGATAAAAGAAACCTATTTGACTAAGAGGTAAGGTTAGCGCCGATAACAGAAACCTATTTGACTAAAAGGTAAGGTTAGGGCCGATAAAAGAAACTTATTTGATTAAGAGGTAAGGTTAGGACCAATTAAAGAAACCCATTTGACTAAGAGATAAGGTTAGGGCCGATAAAAGAAACATATTTAACTAAGAGGTCCAGTTAGTGCCGATAAAGGAAACCTATTTGACTAAGAGGTAAGGCTAGGGTCGATAAAAGAAGCATATTTGACTAAGAGGTAAGGTTAGGGCCGATAAAAGAAACCTATTTGACTAAGAGGTAAGGTTAGGGCTGATAAAAGAAACCTATTTGACTAAGAGGTAACGTTAGGGCCGATAATAGAAACATAGTTGACTAATAGATAAGGTTAGGGCCGATAAAAGAGACATATTTGACTAAGAGGTATGGTTAGGGCCGATAAAAGAAACCTATTTGACTAAGAGATAAGGTTGGCGCCGATAACAGAAACCTATTTGACTAAGAGGTAAGGTTAGGGCCGATAAAAGAAACATATTTGACTAAGAGGTACGGTTAGGGCCGATAAAAGAAACCTATTTGAATGAGAGGTAAGGTTAGGGCCGATAAAAGAAACCAATTTGATTAAGAGGTAACGTTAGGGCCGATAAAAGAAGCCCATTTGACTAAGAGGTAAGGTTAGGGCCGATAAAAGAAACCTGTTTGATTAAGAGGTAAGGTTAGGGCCGATAAAAGAAACCTATTTGACTAAGAGGTAAAGTTAGGGCCGATAAAAGAAGCATATTTGACCAAGAGGTATGGTTAGGACCGATAAAAGAAACCTATTTGACTAAGAGGTAAGGTTAGGGCCGATAAAAGAAACCTATTTGACTAAGAGGCAAGGTTAGGGCTGATAAAAGAAACCTATTTGACCAAGAGGTAAGGTTATGGCCGATAATAGTAACATATTTGACTAAGAGGTAAGGTTAGCTCCGATAACAGAGACCTATTTGACTAAGAGGTAAGGTTAGGGCCGATAAAAGAAACTTATTTGATTAAAAGGTAAGGTTAGGCCCAATTAAAGAAACCCATTTGATTAAGAGATAAGGTTAGGGCCGATAAAAGAAACATATTTGACTAAGAGGTACTGTTGGGGCCGATAAAAGAAACCTATTTGACTAAGAGGTAAGGTTAGGACCGATAAAAGAAACTTATTTGATTAAGAGGTAAGGTTAGGCCCAATTAAAGAAACCCATTTGATTAAGAGATAAGGTTAGGGCCGATAAAAGAAACATATTTGACTAAGAGGTACTGTTGGGGCCGATAAAAGAAACCTATTTGACTAAGAGGTAAGGTTAACGCCGATAAAAGAAACCAATTTGATTAAGAGGTAACGTTAGGGTCGATAAAAGAAGCCCATTTGACTAAGTGGTAAGGTTAGGGGCGATAAAAGAAACCTGTTTGATTAAGAGGTAATGTTAGGGCCGATAAAAGAAACCTATTTGACTAAGAGGTAAGGTTAGGGCCGATAAAAGAGATCTTTTTGACAAAGAAGTAAGGTTAGGACCGATAAAAGAAACCTATTTGACTAAGAGGTAAGGGTAGGGCCGATAAAATAAACATTTTTGACGAAGAGGTAAGGTTAGGGCCGATAAAAGAAATATATTTGACTAAGAGGTAAGGTTATGGCCGATTATATAAACATATTTGACTAAGAGGTAAGGTAAGGGCCGATCAAAGAAACCTATTTGACTAAGAGGTAAGGGTAGGGCCGATAAAATAAACATTTTTGACGAAGAGGTAAGGTTAGGGCCGATAAAAGAAATATATTTGACTAAGAGAAAAGGTTAGGGTCGATAAAAGAAACCTATTTGACTAAGAGATAAGGTTAGGGCCGATAAAAGAAACCTATTTGACTAAGAGGTAAGGCTAGGGTCGAAAAAGAAGCATATTTGACTAAGAGGTAAGTTTAGGGCCGATAAAAGAAACCTATTTGACTAAGAGGTAAGGTTAGGGCCGATAAAAGAAACCTATTTGACTAAGAGGTAAGGTTAGGGCAAATATAGGAACCCTATTTGACCAAGAGGCAAGGTAAGGGCTGATAAAAGTAACCTATTTTACTAAGAGGTAAGGTTATGGCCGATAATAGAAAAATATTTGACTAAGAGGTAAGGTTAGGGCCGATTAAAGAAACCTATTTGACTAAGAGGTAAGGCTAGGGCCGATAAAATAAACAGTTTTGACTAAGAGGTAAGGTTAGGGCCGATAAAAGAAATTTATTTGACTAAGAGATAAGGTTAGGGTCGTTAAAAGAAACCTATTTGACTAAGAGATAAGGTTAGGGCCGATAAAAGAAACCTATTTGACTAAGACGTACAGTTAGTGCCGATAAAGGAAACCTATTTGATTAAGAGGTATGGCTAGGGTCGATAAAAGAAGCATATTTGACTAAGAGGTAAGGTTAAGGCCGATAAAAGAAACCTATTTGACTAAGAGGTAAGGATAGGGCCGATAAAAGAAACCTATTTGTCAAAGAGGCAATGTTAGGGCTGAGAAAAGAAACCTATTTGACTAAGAGGTAAGGTTAGGGCCGATAATAGAAACATAGTTGACCAATAGGTAAGGTTAAGGCCGATAAAAGAGACCTATTTGACTAAGAGGTATGATTAGGGCCGATAAAAGAAACCTATTTGACTAAGAGGCAAGGTTAGAGCTGATAAAAGAAACCTATTTGACTAAGAGGTAAGGTTATGGCCGATAATAGAAACATATTTGACTAAGAGGTAAGGTTAGGGCCGATCAAAGAAACATTTTTGACTCAGAGATAAGGTTAGGGCCGATAAAAGAAACATATTTGACTAAGAGGTACGGTTAGGGTCGATACAAGAAACCTATTTGACTAAGAGGTAAGGTTAGCGCCGATAAAAGAAGCCCATTTGACTAAGAGGTAAGGTTAGGGCCGATAAAAGAAACCTGTTTGATTAAGAGGTAAGGTTAGGGTCGATAAAAAAAACCTATTTGACTAAGAGGTAATGTTAGGGCCGATAAAAGAAACCTATTTGACTAAGAGGCAAGGTAAGGGCTGATAAAAGTAACCTATTTGACTAAAAGGTAAGGTTATGGCCGATAATAGAAACATATTTGACTAGAAGGTAAGGTTAGGGGCGATAAAATGAAACTATTTGACTAAGTCTAGGGCCGAAAATAGAAACATATTTGACTAAGAGGTAAGGTTAGGGCCGTTCAAAGACACCTATTTGACAAAGAGGTAAGGCTAGGGCCGATAAAATAAACATTTTTGACTAAGAGGTAAGGTTAGGGCCGATAAAAGAAACCTATTTGACTAAGAAGTAAGGTTAGGGCCGATAAAAGCAACCTATTTGACTAAGAGGTAAGGTTAGGGCCGATAAAAGAAACCCATTTGACTAAGAGGTACGGTTAGTGCCGATAAAAGAAACCTATTTGACGAAGAGGTAATGCTAGGGTCGATAAAAGGAGCATATTTGACTAAGAGGTAAGGTTATGGCCGATAAAAGAAACCTATTTGTCAAAGAGGCAATGTTAGGGCTGAGAAAAGAAACCTATTTGACTAAGAGTTACGGTTAGTGCCGATAAAGGAAACCTATTTGACAAAGAGGTAAGGCTAGGGCCGATAAAAAAAAACTATTTGATTAAGAGGCAAGGTTAGGGCTGATAAAAGAAACCTATTTGACTAACAGGTAAGGTTAGGGCTGATAATAGAAACATATTTGACTAATAGGTAAGGTTAGGGCCGATAAAAGAGACCTATTTGACTAAGATGTATGGTTAGGGCCGATAAAAGAAACCTATTTGACTAAGAGGTAAGGTTAGCGCCGATAACAGAAACCTATTTGACTAAAAGGTAAGGTTAGGGCCGATAAAAGAAACTTATTTGATTAAGAGGTAAGGTTAGGACCAATTAAAGAAACCCATTTGACTAAGAGATAAGGTTAGGGCCGATAAAAGAAACATATTTAACTAAGAGGTCCAGTTAGTGCCGATAAAGGAAACCTATTTGACTAAGAGGTAAGGCTAGGGTCGATAAAAGAAGCATATTTGACTAAGAGGTAAGGTTAGGGCCGATAAAAGAAACCTATTTGACTAAGAGGTAAGGTTAGGGCTGATAAAAGAAACCTATTTGACTAAGAGGTAACGTTAGGGCCGATAATAGAAACATAGTTGACTAATAGATAAGGTTAGGGCCGATAAAAGAGACATATTTGACTAAGAGGTATGGTTAGGGCCGATAAAAGAAACCTATTTGACTAAGAGATAAGGTTGGCGCCGATAACAGAAACCTATTTGACTAAGAGGTAAGGTTAGGGCCGATAAAAGAAACATATTTGACTAAGAGGTACGGTTAGGGCCGATAAAAGAAACCTATTTGAATGAGAGGTAAGGTTAGGGCCGATAAAAGAAACCAATTTGATTAAGAGGTAACGTTAGGGCCGATAAAAGAAGCCCATTTGACTAAGAGGTAAGGTTAGGGCCGATAAAAGAAACCTGTTTGATTAAGAGGTAAGGTTAGGGCCGATAAAAGAAACCTATTTGACTAAGAGGTAAAGTTAGGGCCGATAAAAGAAGCATATTTGACCAAGAGGTATGGTTAGGACCGATAAAAGAAACCTATTTGACTAAGAGGTAAGGTTAGGGCCGATAAAAGAAACCTATTTGACTAAGAGGCAAGGTTAGGGCTGATAAAAGAAACCTATTTGACTAAGAGGTAAGGTTATGGCCGATAATAGTAACATATTTGACTAAGAGGTAAGGTTAGCTCCGATAACAGAGACCTATTTGACTAAGAGGTAAGGTTAGGGCCGATAAAAGAAACTTATTTGATTAAAAGGTAAGGTTAGGCCCAATTAAAGAAACCCATTTGATTAAGAGATAAGGTTAGGGCCGATAAAAGAAACATATTTGACTAAGAGGTACTGTTGGGGCCGATAAAAGAAACCTATTTGACTAAGAGGTAAGGTAAGGACCGATAAAAGAAACTTATTTGATTAAGAGGTAAGGTTAGGCCCAATTAAAGAAACCCATTTGATTAAGAGATAAGGTTAGGGCCGATAAAAGAAACATATTTGACTAAGAGGTACTGTTGGGGCCGATAAAAGAAACCTATTTGACTAAGAGGTAAGGTTAACGCCGATAAAAGAAACCAATTTGATTAAGAGGTAACGTTAGGGTCGATAAAAGAAGCCCATTTGACTAAGTGGTAAGGTTAGGGGCGATAAAAGAAACCTGTTTGATTAAGAGGTAAGGTTAGGGCCGATAAAAGAAACCTATTTGACTAAGAGGTAAGGTTAGGGCCGATAAAAGAGATCTTTTTGACAAAGAAGTAAGGTTAGGACCGATAAAAGAAACCTATTTGACTAAGAGGTAAGGGTAGGGCCGATAAAATAAACATTTTTGACGAAGAGGTAAGGTTAGGGCCGATAAAAGAAATATATTTGACCAAGAGGTAAGGTTATGGCCGATTATATAAACATATTTGACTAAGAGGTAAGGTAAGGGCCGATCAAAGAAACCTATTTGACTAAGAGGTAAGGGTAGGGCCGATAAAATAAACATTTTTGACGAAGAGGTAAGGTTAGGGCCGATAAAAGAAATATATTTGACTAAGAGAAAAGGTTAGGGTCGATAAAAGAAACCTATTTGACTAAGAGATAAGGTTAGGGCCGATAAAAGAAACCTATTTGACTAAGAGGTAAGGCTAGGGTCGAAAAAGAAGCATATTTGACTAAGAGGTAAGTTTAGGGCCGATAAAAGAAACCTATTTGACTAAGAGGTAAGGTTAGGGCCGATAAAAGAAACCTATTTGACTAAGAGGTAAGGTTAGGGCAAATATAGGAACCCTATTTGACCAAGAGGCAAGGTAAGGGCTGATAAAAGTAACCTATTTTACTAAGAGGTAAGGTTATGGCCGATAATAGAAAAATATTTGACTAAGAGGTAAGGTTAGGGCCGATTAAAGAAACCTATTTGACTAAGAGGTAAGGCTAGGGCCGATAAAATAAACAGTTTTGACTAAGAGGTAAGGTTAGGGCCGATAAAAGAAATTTATTTGACTAAGAGATAAGGTTAGGGTCGTTAAAAGAAACCTATTTGACTAAGAGATAAGGTTAGGGCCGATAAAAGAAACCTATTTGACTAAGACGTACAGTTAGTGCCGATAAAGGAAACCTATTTGATTAAGAGGTATGGCTAGGGTCGATAAAAGAAGCATATTTGACTAAGAGGTAAGGTTAAGGCCGATAAAAGAAACCTATTTGACTAAGAGGTAAGGATAGGGCCGATAAAAGAAACCTATTTGTCAAAGAGGCAATGTTAGGGCTGAGAAAAGAAACCTATTTGACTAAGAGGTAAGGTTAGGGCCGATAATAGAAACATAGTTGACCAATAGGTAAGGTTAAGGCCGATAAAAGAGACCTATTTGACTAAGAGGTATGATTAGGGCCGATAAAAGAAACCTATTTGACTAAGAGGCAAGGTTAGAGCTGATAAAAGAAACCTATTTGACTAAGAGGTAAGGTTATGGCCGATAATAGAAACATATTTGACTAAGAGGTAAGGTTAGGGCCGATCAAAGAAACATTTTTGACTCAGAGATAAGGTTAGGGCCGATAAAAGAAACATATTTGACTAAGAGGTACGGTTAGGGTCGATACAAGAAACCTATTTGACTAAGAGGTAAGGTTAGCGCCGATAAAAGAAGCCCATTTGACTAAGAGGTAAGGTTAGGGCCGATAAAAGAAACCTGTTTGATTAAGAGGTAAGGTTAGGGTCGATAAAAAAAACCTATTTGACTAAGAGGTAATGTTAGGGCCGATAAAAGAAACCTATTTGACTAAGAGGTAAGGTTAGGGATGATAAAAGAAGCATATTTGACTAAGAGGAAAGGTTAGGACCGATAAAAGAAACCTATTTGACTAAGAGGTAAGGTTAGGGCCGATAAAAGAAACCTATTTGACTAAGAGGCAAGGTAAGGGCTGATAAAAGTAACCTATTTGACTAAAAGGTAAGGTTATGGCCGATAATAGAAACATATTTGACTAGAAGGTAAGGTTAGGGGCGATAAAATGAAACTATTTGACTAAGTCTAGGGCCGAAAATAGAAACATATTTGACTAAGAGGTAAGGTTAGGGCCGTTCAAAGACACCTATTTGACAAAGAGGTAAGGCTAGGGCCGATAAAATAAACATTTTTGACTAAGAGGTAAGGTTAGGGCCGATAAAAGAAACCTATTTGACTAAGAAGTAAGGTTAGGGCCGATAAAAGCAACCTATTTGACTAAGAGGTAAGGTTAGGGCCGATAAAAGAAACCCATTTGACGAAGAGGTAATGCTAGGGTCGATAAAAGGAGCATATTTGACTAAGAGGTAAGGTTATGACCGATAAGAAAACCTATTTGACTAAGAGGTAAGGTTAGAGCCGATAAAAGAAACCTATTTGACTAAGAGGCAAGGTTAGGGCTGATAAAAGAAACCTATTTGACTAAGAGGTAAGGTTGCGGCCGATAATAGAAACATATTTGACTAATAGGTAAGGTTTAGTGCCGATAAAAGAGATCTATTTGACTAAGAGGTATGGTTAGGGCGGTTAAAAGAAATCTATTTGACTAAGAGGTAAGGTTAGCTCCGATAACAGAAATCTATTTGACTAAGAGGTAAGGTTATGGCCGATAAAAGAATCTTATTTGATTAAGAGGTAAGGTAAGGGCCAATTAAAGAAACCCATTTGACTAAGAGATAAGGTGAGGGCCGATAAAATAAACATATTTGACTAAGAGGTACGGTTAGGGCCGATAAAAGAAACCTATTTGATTAAGAGGTAACGTTAGGGCGGATAAAAGAAGCCCATTTGACTAAGAGGTAAGGTTAGGGCCGATAAAAGAAACCTATTTGACTAAGAGGTAAGGTTAGGGGCGATAAAGGAAACCTATTTGACTAAGAGGTAAGGTTAGGTCCGATAAAAGAAGCATATTTGACTAAGAGGTAAGGTTAGGACCGATAAAAGAAACCTATTTGATTAAGAGGTAACGTTAGGGCCGATAAAAGAAGCCCATTTGACTAAGAGGTAAGGTTAGGGCCGATAAAAGAAACCTGTTTGATTAAGATGTAAGGTTAGGGCCGATAAAAGAAAACTATTTGACTAAGAGGTAAGGTTAGGGCAAATAAAAGAACCCTATTTGACCAAGAGGCAAGGTAAGGGCTGATAAAAGTAACCTATTTGACTAAGAGGTAAGGTTATGGCCGATAATAGAAACATATTTGACTAAGAGGTAAGGTTAGGGCCGATTAAAGAAACCTATTTGACTAAGAGGTAAGGCTAGGGCCGATAAAATAAACAGTTTTGACTAAGAGGTAAGGTTAGGGCCGATAAAAGAAATCTATTTGACTAAGAGATAAGGTTAGGGTCGTTAAAAGAAATCTATTTGACTAAGAGATAAGGTTAGGGCCGATAAAAGAAACCTATTTGACTAAGACGTACAGTTAGTGCCGATAAAGGAAACCTATTTGACTAAGAGGTATGGCTAGGGTCGATAAAAGAAGCATATTTGACTAAGAGGTAAGGTTAAGGCCGATAAAAGAAACCTATTTGACAAAGAGGTAAGGTTAGGGCCGATAAAAGAAACCTATTTGTCAAAGTGGCAATGTTAGGGCTGAGAAAAGAAACATATTTGACTAAGAGGTAAGGTTAGGGCCGATAATAGAAACATAGTTGACCCATAGGTAAGGTTAAGGCCGATAAAAGAGACCTATTTGACTAAGAGGTATGACTAGGGCCGATAAAAGAAACCTATTTGACTAAGAGATAAGGTTAGCGCCGATAACAGAAACGTATTTGTCTAAGAGGCAAGGTTAGAGCTGATAAAAGAAACCTATTTGACTAAGAGGTAAGGTTATGGCCGATAATAGAAACATATTTGACTAAGAGGTAAGGTTAGGGCTGATCAAAGAAACATTTTTGACTCAGAGATAAGGTTAGGGCCGATAAAAGAAACCTATTTGACTAAGAGGTACGGTTAGGGTCGATACAAGAAACCTATTTGACTAAGAGGTAAGGTTAGCGCCGATAAAAGAAGCCCATTTGACTAAGAGGTAAGGTTAGGGCCGATAAAAGAAACCTGTTTGATTAAGAGGTAAGGTTAGGGTCGATAAAAAAAACCTATTTGACTAAGAGGTAAGGTTAGGGCCGATAAAAGAAACCTATTTGACTAAGAGGTAAGGTTAGGGCCGATAAAGGAAGCATATTTGACTAAGAGGTAAGGTTAGGACCGATAAAAGAAACCTATTTGACTAAGAGGTAAGGTTAGGGCCGATAAAAGAAACCTATTTGACTAAGAGGCAAGGTAAGGGCTGATAAAAGTAACCTATTTGACTAAAAGGTAAGGTTATGGCCGATAATAGAAACATATTTGACTAGAAGGTAAGGTTAGGGGCGATAAAATGAAACTATTTGACTAAGTCTAGGGCCGAAAATAGAAACATATTTGACTAAGAGGTAAGGTTAGGGCCGTTCAAAGACACCTATTTGACTAAGAAGTAAGGCTAGGGCCGATAAAATAAACATTTTTGACTAAGAGGTAAGGTTAGGGCCGATAAAAGAAACCTATTTGACTAAGAAGTAAGGTTAGGGCCGATAAAAGCAACCTATTTGATTAAGAGGTAAGGTTAGGGCCGATAAAAGAAACCTATTTGACTAAGAGGTACGGTTAGTGCCGATAAAAGAAACCTATTTGACTAAGAGGTAATGCTAGGGTCGATAAAAGGAGCATATTTGACTAAGAGGTAAGGATATGGCCGATAAGAAAACCTATTTGACTAAGAGGTAAGGTTAGAGCCGATAAAAGAAACCTATTTGACTAAGAGGCAAGGTTAGGGCTGATAAAAGAAACCTATTTGACTAAGAGGTAAGGTTGCGGCCGATAATAGAAACATATTTGACTAATAGGTAAGGTTTAGTGCCGATAAAAGAGATCTATTTGACTAAGAGGTATGGTTAGGGCGGTTAAAAGAAATCTATCTGACTAAGAGGTAAGGTTAGCTCCGATAACAGAAATCTATTTGACTAAGAAGTAAGGTTATGGCCGATAAAAGAATCTTATTTGATTAAGAGGTAAGGTAAGGGCCAATTAAAGAAACCCATTTGACTAAGAGATAAGGTGAGGGCCGATAAAATAAACATATTTGACTAAGAGGTACGGTTAGGGCCGATAAAAGAAACCTATTTGATTAAGAGGTAACGTTAGGGCGGATAAAAGAAGCCCATTTGACTAAGAGGTAAGGTTAGGGCCGATAAAAGAAACCTGTTTGATTAAGAGGTAAGGTTAGGGTCGATAAAAGAAACCTATTTGACTAAGAGGTAAGGTTAGGGCCGATAAAGGAAACCTATTTGACTAAGAGGTAAGGTTAGGTCCGATAAAAGAAGCATATTTGACTAAGAGGTAAGGTTAGGACCGATAAAAGAAACCTATTTGATTAAGAGGTAACGTTAGGGCCGATAAAAGAAGCCCATTTGACTAAGAGGTAAGGTTAGGGCCGATAAAAGAAACCTGTTTGATTAAGAGGTAAGGTTAGGGCCGATAAAAGAAACCTATTTGACTAAGAGGTAAGGTTAGGGCCGATAAAGGAAACCTATTTGACTAAGAGGTAAGGTTAGGTCCGATAAAAGAAGCATATTTGACTAAGAGGTGAGGTTAGGACCGATAAATGAAACCTATTTGACTAAGAGGTAAGGTTAGGGCCGATAAAAAAACCTATTTGACTAAGAGGCAAGGTTAGGGCTGATAAAAGTAACCTATTTGACTAAGAGGTAAGGTTATGGCCGATAATAGAAACATATTTGACTAAGAGGTAAGGTTAGGGCCGATAAAATGAAACTATTTGACTACGAGGTAAGGCTAGGGCCGATAAAAGAAACATATTTGACTAAGAGGTAAGGGTAGGGCCGATAAAATAAACATTTTTGACGAAGAGGTAAGGTTAGGGCCGATAAAAGAAATATATTTGACTAAGAGAAAAGGTTAGGGTCGATAAAAGAAACCTATTTGACTAAGAGATAAGGTTAGGGCCGATAAAAGAAACCTATTTGACTAAGAGGTAAGGCTAGGGTCGAAAAAGAAGCATATTTGACTAAGAGGTAAGTTTAGGGCCGATAAAAGAAACCTATTTGACTAAGAGGTAAGGTTAGGGCCGATAAAAGAAACCTATTTGACTAAGAGGTAAGGTTAGGTCAAATAAAAGAACCCTATTTGAACAAGAGGCAAGGTAAGGGCTGATAAAAGTAACCTATTTTACTAAGAGGTAAGGTTATGGCCGATAATAGAAACATATTTGACTAAGAGGTAAGGTTAGGGCCGATTAAAGAAACCTATTTGACTAAGAGGTAAGGCTAGGGCCGATAAAATAAACAGTTTTGACTAAGAGGTAAGGTTAGGGCCGATAAAAGAAATCTATTTGACTAAGAGATAAGGTTAGGGTCGTTAAAAGAAACCTATTTGACTAAGAGATAAGGTTAGGGCCGATAAAAGAAACCTATTTGACTAAGACGTACAGTTAGTGCCGATAAAGGAAACCTATTTGACTAAGAGGTATGGCTAGGGTCGATAAAAGAAGCATATTTGACTAAGAGGTAAGGTTAAGGCCGATAAAAGAAACCTATTTGACTAAGAGGTAAGGATAGGGCCGATAAAAGAAACCTATTTGTCAAAGAGGCAATGTTAGGGCTGAGAAAAGAAACCTATTTGACTAAGAGGTAAGGTTAGGGCCGATAATAGAAACATAGTTGACCAATAGGTAAGGTTAAGGCCGATAAAAGAGACCTATTTGACTAAGAGGTATGATTAGGGCGATAAAAGAAACCTATTTGACTAAGAGGTAAGGTTAGGGCCGATAAGGGAAACCTATTTGACTAAGAGGTAAGGTTAGGTCCGATAAAAGAAGCATATTTGACTAAGAGGTAAGGTTAGGACCGATAAAAGAAACCTATTTGATTTAGAGGTAACGTTAGGGCCGATAAAAGAAGCCCATTTGACTAAGAGGTAAGGTTAGGGCCGATAAAAGAAACCTGTTTGATTAAGAGGTAAGGTTAGGGCCGATAAAAGAAACCTATTTGACTAAGAGGTAAGGTTAGGGCCGATAAAGGAAACCTATTTGACTAAGAGGTAAGGTTAGGTCCGATAAAAAAGCATATTTGACTAAGAGGTGAGGTTAGGACCGATAAATGAAACCTATTTGACTAAGAGGTAAGGTTAGGGCCGATAAAAAAACCTATTTGACTAAGAGGCAAGGTTAGGGCTGATAAAAGTAACCTATTTGACTAAGAGGTAAGGTTATGGCCGATAATAGAAACATATTTGACTAAGAGGTAAGGTTAGGGCCGATAAAATGAAACTATTTGACTACGAGGTAAGGCTAGGGCCGATAAAAGAAACATATTTGACTAAGAGGTAAGGGTAGGGCCGATAAAATAAACATTTTTGACGAAGAGGTAAGGTTAGGGCCGATAAAAGAAATATATTTGACTAAGAGAAAAGGTTAGGGTCGATAAAAGAAACCTATTTGACTAAGAGATAAGGTTAGGGCCGATAAAAGAAACCTATTTGACTAAGAGGTAAGGCTAGGGTCGAAAAAGAAGCATATTTGACTAAGAGGTAAGTTTAGGGCCGATAAAAGAAACCTATTTGATTAAGAGGTAAGGTTAGGGCCGATAAAAGAAACCAATTTGACTAAGAGGTAAGGTTAGGGCAAATAAAAGAACCCTATTTGACCAAGAGGCAAGGTAAGGGCTGATAAAAGTAACCTATTTTACTAAGAGGTAAGGTTATGGCCGATAATAGAAACATATTTGACTAAGAGGTAAGGTTAGGGCCGATTAAAGAAACCTATTTGACTAAGAGGTAAGGCTAAGGCCGATAAAATAAACAGTTTTGACTAAGAGGTAAGGTTAGGGCCGATAAAAGAAATCTATTTGACTAAGAGATAAGGTTAGGGTCGTTAAAAGAAACCTATTTGACTAAGAGATAAGGTTAGGGCCGATAAAAAAAACCTATTTGACTAAGACGTACAGTTAGTGCCGATAAAGGAAACCTATTTGACTAAGAGGTATGGCTAGGGTCGATAAAAGAAGCATATTTGACTAAGAGGTAAGGTTAAGGCCGATAAAAGAAACCTATTTGACTAAGAGGTAAGGATAGGGCCGATAAAAGAAACCTATTTGTCAAAGAGGCAATGTTAGGGCTGAGAAAAGAAACCTATTTGACTAAGAGGTAAGGTTAAGGCCGATAATAGAAACATAGTTGACCAATAGGTAAGGTTATGGCCGATAAAAGAGACCTATTTGACTAAGAGGTATGATTAGGGCCGATAAAAGAAACCTATTTGACTAAGAGATAAGGTTAGCGCCGATAACAGAAACGTATTTGACTAAGAGGCAAGGTTAGAGCTGATAAAAGAAACCTATTTGACTAAGAGGTAAGGTTATGGCCGATAATAGAAACATATTTGACTAAGAGGTAAGGTTAGGGCCGATAAAAGAAACATATTTGACTAAGAGGTACGGTTAGGGTCGATACAAGAAACCTATTTGACTAAGAGGTAAGGTTAGCGCCGATAAAAGAAGCCCATTTGACTAAGAGGTAAGGTTAGGGCCGATAAAAGAAACCTGTTTGATTAAGAGGTAAGGTTAGGGTCGATAAAAAAAACCTATTTGACTAAGAGGTAAGGTTAGGGCCGATAAAAGAAACCTATTTGACTAAGAGGTAAGGTTAGGGCCGATAAAAGAAGCATATTTGACTAAGAGGAAAGGTTAGGACCGATAAAAGAAACCTATTTGACTAAGAGGTAAGGTTAGGGCCGATAAAAGAAACCTATTTGACTAAGAGGCAAGGTAAGGGCTGATAAAAGTAACCTATTTGACTAAAAGGTAAGGTTATGGCCGATAATAGAAACATATTTGACTAGAAGGTAAGGTTAGGGGCGATAAAATGAAACTATTTGACTAAGTCTAGGGCCGAAAATAGAAACATATTTGACTAAGAGGTAAGGTTAGGGCCGTTCAAAGACACCTATTTGACTAAGAGGTAAGGCTAGGGCCGATAAAATAAACATTTTTGACTAAGAGGTAAGGTTAGGGCCGATAAAAGAAACCTATTTGACTAAGAAGTAAGGTTAGGGCCGATAAAAGCAACCTATTTGACTAAGAGGTAAGGTTAGGGCCGATAAAAGAAACCCATTTGACTAAGAGGTACGGTTAGTGCCGATAAAAGAAACCTATTTGACTAAGAGGTAATGCTAGGGTCGATAAAAGGAGCATATTTGACTAAGAGGTAAGGTTATGGCCGATAAGAAAACCTATTTGACTAAGAGGTAAGGTTAGAGCCGATAAAAGAAACCTATTTGACTAAGAGGCAAGGTTAGGGCTGATAAAAGAAACCTATTTGACTAAGAGGTAAGGTTGCGGCCGATAATAGAAACATATTTGACTAATAGGTAAGGTTTAGTGCCGATAAAAGAGATCTATTTGACTAAGAGGTATGGTTAGGGCGGTTAAAAGAAATCTATTTGACTAAGAGGTAAGGTTAGCTCCGATAACAGAAATCTATTTGACTAAGAGGTAAGGTTATGGCCGATAAAAGAATCTGATTTGATTAAGAGGTAAGGTAAGGGCCAATTAAAGAAACCCATTTGACTAAGAGATAAGGTGAGGGCCGATAAAATAAACATATTTGACTAAGAGGTACGGTTAGGGCCGATAAAAGAAACCTATTTGATTAAGAGGTAAGGTTAGGGCGGATAAAAGAAGCCCATTTGACTAAGAGGTAAGGTTAGGGCCGATAAAAGAAACCTATTTGACTAAGAGGTAAGGTTAGGGGCGATAAAGGAAACCTATTTGACTAAGAGGTAAGGTTAGGTCCGATAAAAGAAGCATATTTGACTAAGAGGTAAGGTTAGGACCGATAAAAGAAACCTATTTGATTAAGAGGTAACGTTAGGGCCGATAAAAGAAGCCCATTTGACTAAGAGGTAAGGTTAGGGCCGATAAAAGAAACCTGTTTGATTAAGAGGTAAGGTTAGGGCCGATAAAAGAAAACTATTTGACTAAGAGGTAAGGTTAGGGCAAATAAAAGAACCCTATTTGACCAAGAGGCAAGGTAAGGGCTGATAAAAGTAACCTATTTGACTAAGAGGTAAGGTTAGGGCCGATTAAAGAAACCTATTTGACTAAGAGGTAAGGCTAGGGCCGATAAAATAAACAGTTTTGACTAAGAGGTAAGGTTAGGGCCGATAAAAGAAATCTATTTGACTAAGAGATAAGGTTAGGGTCGTTAAAAGAAACCTATTTGACTAAGAGATAAGGTTAGGGCCGATAAAAGAAACCTATTTGACTAAGACGTACAGTTAGTGCCGATAAAGGAAACCTATTTGACTAAGAGGTATGGCTAGGGTCGATAAAAGAAGCATATTTGACTAAGAGGTAAGGTTAAGGCCGATAAAAGAAACCTATTTGACAAAGAGGTAAGGTTAGGGCCGATAAAAGAAACCTATTTGTCAAAGTGGCAATGTTAGGGCTGAGAAAAGAAACCTATTTGACTAAGAGGTAAGGTTAGGGCCGATAATAGAAACATAGTTGACCCATAGGTAAGGTTAAGGCCGATAAAAGAGACCTATTTGACTAAGAGGTATGACTAGGGCCGATAAAAGAAACCTATTTGACTAAGAGATAAGGTTAGCGCCGATAACAGAAACGTATTTGACTAAGAGGCAAGGTTAGAGCTGATAAAAGAAACCTATTTGACTAAGAGGTAAGGTTATGGCCGATAATAGAAACATATTTGACTAAGAGGTAAGGTTAGGGCTGATCAAAGAAACATTTTTGACTCAGAGATAAGGTTAGGGCCGATAAAAGAAACATATTTGACTAAGAGGTACGGTTAGGGTCGATACAAGAAACCTATTTGACTAAGAGGTAA
Organism: Bathymodiolus brooksi; assembly: GCA_963680875.1. Lineage (NCBI taxonomy): Eukaryota > Metazoa > Mollusca > Bivalvia > Mytilida > Modiolidae > Bathymodiolus > Bathymodiolus brooksi. Next base: position 24,648,424 of record OY804590.1, on the reverse strand, counting down.
GGTTAGCGCCGATAAAAGAAGCCCATTTGACTAAGAGGTAAGGTTAGGGCCGATAAAAGAAACCTGTTTGATTAAGAGGTAAGGTTAGGGTCGATAAAAAAAACCTATTTGACTAAGAGGTAAGGTTAGGGCCGATAAAAGAAACCTATTTGACTAAGAGGTAAGGTTAGGGCCGATAAAAGAAGCATATTTGACTAAGAGGTAAGGTTAGGACCGATAAAAGAAACCTATTTGACTAAGAGGTAAGGTTAGGGCCGATAAAAGAAACCTATTTGACTAAGAGGCAAGGTAAGGGCTGATAAAAGTAACCTATTTGACTAAAAGGTAAGGTTATGGCCGATAATAGAAACATATTTGACTAGAAGGTAAGGTTAGGGGCGATAAAATGAAACTATTTGACTAAGTCTAGGGCCGAAAATAGAAACATATTTGACTAAGAGGTGAGGTTAGGGCCGTTCAAAGACACCTATTTGACTAAGAGGTAAGGCTAGGGCCGATAAAATAAACATTTTTGACTAAGAGGTAAGGTTAGGGCCGATAAAAGAAACCTATTTGACTAAGAAGTAAGGTTAGGGCCGATACAAGCAACCTATTTGACTAAGAGGTAAGGTTAGGGCCGATAAAAGAAACCTATTTGACTAAGAGGTACGGTTAGTGCCGATAAAAGAAACCTATTTGACTAAGAGGTAATGCTAGGGTCGATAAAAGGAGCATATTTGACTAAGAGGTAAGGATATGGCCGATAAGAAAACCTATTTGACTAAGAGGTAAGGTTAGAGCCGATAAAAGAAACCTGTTTGACTAAGAGGCAAGGTTAGGGCTGATAAAAGAAACCTATTTGACTAAGAGGTAAGGTTGCGGCCGATAATAGAAACATATTTGACTAATAGGTAAGGTTTAGTGCCGATAAAAGAGATCTATTTGACTAAGAGGTATGGTTAGGGCGGTTAAAAGAAATCTATTTGACTAAGAGGTAAGGTTAGCTCCGATAACAGAAATCTATTTGACTAAGAAGTAAGGTTATGGCCGATAAAAGAATCTTATTTGATTAAGAGGTAAGGTAAGGGCCAATTAAAGAAACCCATTTGACTAAGAGATAAGGTGAGGGCCGATAAAATAAACATATTTGACTAAGAGGTACGGTTAGGGCCGATAAAAGAAACCTATTTGATTAAGAGGTAACGTTAGGGCGGATAAAAGAAGCCCATTTGACTAAGAGGTAAGGTTAGGGCCGATAAAAGAAACCTGTTTGATTAAGAGGTAAGGTTAGGGCCGATAAAAGAAACCTATTTGACTAAGAGGTAAGGTTAGGGCCGATAAAGGAAACCTATTTGACTAAGAGGTAAGGTTAGGTCCGATAAAAGAAGCATATTTGACTAAGAGGTGAGGTTAGGACCGATAAATGAAACCTATTTGACTAAGAGGTAAGGTTAGGGCCGATAAAAAAACCTATTTGACTAAGAGGCAAGGTTAGGGCTGATAAAAGTAACCTATTTGACTAAGAGGTAAGGTTATGGCCGATAATAGAAACATATTTGACTAAGAGGTAAGGTTAGGGCCGATAAAATGAAACTATTTGACTACGAGGTAAGGCTAGGGCCGATAAAAGAAACATATTTGACTAAGAGGTAAGGTTAGGGCCGATAAAAGAAACCTATTTGACTAAGAGGTAAGGTTAGGGCCGATAAAAGAAACCTATTTGACTGAGAGGTAAGGTTAGAGCCGATAAAAGAAACCTATTTGACTAAGAGGTAAAGTTAGGGCCGATAAAAGCCGTTTAACGCGCTACTTTTTAGTGACGAACCTGTACTAATCCAGGGGAATGATCGATCATGCATATGTTAAGGGTATCGATTTTCCCGGTTTCTTGCGATTTTAAGATTAGATTTTGAAACTGCCCTGGCGATCTTGTAGATTTAGCTTTGCGTTTTATTATTCGAATTGTTTTTCTAATGTATCTAGAAGAGCGATAGAAACGAAAATGCCCATTTTTATTTACAAAAATAAATATCTATTATTGCAGGCAATGCAGGAGACTTTTTTACTGGGCATACAGATGCATTTGGTGTCGCCGGTACCATATTAGGCATGAACAGTGGAATGGCGGCAGTTGGTGTTACATTTCCTGCCGGAGGTAAGTATGCGAATCTGATAATCCTCGAAACGACAATTTTATTATATCATGTATTTTCTGGAAATGTTATTCCCAACCGTTATTGGTTTCTCCCTCATATATTAGTAATCAAATTAATATACTCTATTTCCGTTCGACTTCTAGAATTTGTGCCCATAACCTCGAAATTGATAAGGGCCGCTATTTTCAAATAAATAGAACTGAAAGATTTTGTAAAATATGCAATGATTTAGAAATTGAAGATGAAACCCATTTCCTTTGGCAGTTCGAAAAACATAGGAAAGAAAGAGAAATACTATTAAAAAAAGTATCTTTATATTATAAAAAAAAATTATTACTTAACAGTAAATCGGTGCGAATTAACTAATTATGCACATACTTTAAATCAAATTTGTTAAAAATTAGAAAAGATAGTATATCTTAATATAGTTATGTCATAACATTGTTATTTATGTTGTTAATTTAGTATGTATTGCATATATACACATCCTTATTGCTATTGTATCACAATGGGCCTTTACCAATTATTGTAATTGCGTGTGTGCCAATAAAATATTGTGTATTGTCTATTGTCTATTGTCTATAAATCTTCAGAAAAAAATTCTTAGAAATCCAGTTTTCAAATCAACATTTGTTTTCTAAATGTATATTAATATATGATTTATACGAACTCTGAGAATTAATTAAAAAAATGTTGGTCCATTATTAAAAAGTTATCCAGAAAATGAGCTAATCAATATGGAAAAGGGGCTAAAAGAGGCCCAAATAAAGAAATGTTCATATCAGGAGGATATATACCATTCTCTTTACTTGTCATCTGTTTTTTATGTGTTTTTCTTTACTTTGAATTGATTGGAACAAGGGTTTCATCTATCACACATGGTTTGTGAGTAAAACTTGATTGATTGCAGTAAAACTCGTTTAGGAGGAAGAGCTTGTCAAATTGCTGCGGTCGTTTCAAGATGCACATAGCGATGGCCTTTATTATGTTTAGTAAGTCTTGTTGCGACTCTTTATCATGACTTGATGTTCTTTAATAAATATTGCAATGATTGTATCTTTACTTAAATTCATTTTTGTAAGTCTTCTTGTGACAATATGTTATTACTTAATTTACTTTGTGACTCTAGTCTTGACTCTTTGACGGTCTTTGTCATTACTTGATGTTCTTTAATGAATATTACAATGACTGTATCTTGACTTAAATTACTTTGGTAAGTCTAGTGCCGTGACTCTGTATCATTGCTTAAAGGTATAATGTCGTTAATATATACTTTCAAAACATGAGTATAAAACGTCGTTTGGTGAGATTCGACCAGAAAACGTGTAGTTTCGTTGTTTTTTGTGTGTGCAGCAGCATCATTAATTATGCATGTCCCAATTTCCGAACTACATGCGCAATGGCACTACAGCATGAGCTTAAACTCTCAACGGTTCCTTCAATTCTATCCAACGGCCATGTTGGTGACCTATGGTAATTCTTGTTTTATTATCATTCGCCAAAACTTCTTTCCTGTTTCTTTTTCTGGCAGAATCATGCAGTTAAGATTATCGTATGACGGCGTCGACAGACATTGTTTTTCAGCAACAACAGGCTTTGCGCATGCATAGTAAAATGTCACCTTAGGGTGTTCGAGATGTGCTTTCATGAAAATAAGACTAAATGGATGGACTTTTTACTTTAAAACTCGATAATTAGTGTTAATTTATGTTTTTAATGTACTCCTTGAAAAAAATATAAAACATCACCAAAGTCAATGACATTATACTCGTACATTTAACTTCTGTAAATCAAGTCGTGACTCTGTATAATTACTTAACTTACAATGTACATCGGTATATCAAGCCGTGACTCTGTATCATTGCTTAACTTACTTCGGTTAGTCAAGCATTGACGCTGTGTTATTACTCAACTTACTTCGGTAGGCCAAGCCGTGACTTTGCATCATTACTCAACTTACTTTGGTAAGTCAAGCCTTGACTCTGTGTCATTACTTAACTTACTTCTGTAAATCAAGCCGTGACTCTGTATCATTACTTAATTTACTTCGGTAAACATATCCGTGACTCTGTATCATTACTTAACTTATTTTGGTAAAGCAAGCCGTGACTCTGTGTCATTACTTAACTTACTTCTGTAAATCAAGCCGTTACTCTGTATCATTACTTAACTTACTTCTGTAAATCAAGTCGTGACTCTGTATCATTACTTAACTTACTTCTGTAAATCAAGCCGTTACTCTGTGTCATTACTTAACTTACTTCTGTAAATCAAGCCGTGACTCTGTGTCATTACTTAACTTACTTCTGTAAAGCAAGCCGTGACTCTGTGTCATTACTTAACTTACTTCTGTAAATCAAGACGTTACTCTGTGTCATTACTTAACTTACTTCTGTAAATCAAGCCGTGACTCTGTATCCTTACTTAACTTACTTCGGTAAACCTGTCCATTGTTTTTAAGGAATGGAGAGATACGAGGACATTCTCCAACTTAAAATCCACCCATTGTACTTTATTAATTTTTATTAATTATTAATCTTGTAACAGACAAAAGTCTGTGTATATTATCTAAAGTATAAAGAGAACAATAACTCCGCCCCTGTCCACATTGTTCATAACTCTCCATTCCTTAAAAATAATGGAGAGTTTAGACAATAGATTTACATCACAGGTGGATTTTAACATTACTTATTATCTGTTGAAGTTCAAACTTGTTAAATCTTGACAATGTTTAGAATCACAATTCACAATCTGCTAATGGTTAAAAATATGTGTACTTCGAAGATAAGGGTTGGTTAGTTCTACACGATTTCGGAAAATATTATGTCGATCTTCGCTTGGGTAAAGCAATAGAAGTTCATTTTGCATTTGCGTTTCCATGAGTTAGCACTTGACAAATCTAGCTCGACGTGTTGTTCTGTTACTAAGCAGACGTCATTGTCATCTCGTCATAAAGAAGGGCCCGAGTGGCTCAATGAGTTAGGTAGTTGGATTACCTAACAACTCATACAACCCTATCACCAATACGCCGTGGGTTCAAGCCCGGATGTGCAAATTGCTAAAAAGGTTGCAATCGACTCGCAGCCTCAAGTGATAAAGTTTACCAGTTGCTTGCCCATGGTCGGTGGTTCTCTCCGGGCACTCCGGTATCTTCCACCACTAAAACTGGTCGACATGATATAGCTGAAATATTGCTGAAAGTGGCGTTATTTAAAACACCAAAAATCAATCAAATCAAATCGTCATAAAGTAACTTCTCTGTTCTCTGTCTGTCACGCTATACACTGTATGATAATAAGACATTTCTAACTTCGCGTTAATCACTTACTCGAAGTCCCTAATTATTTATTTACATGAAGTTTATTATTTTTTTCAGTCCTTACAGGTGTTAAGTGTGGTGCAATAACAGCAGCAGGAGGGGCTGGTCCATCGAGTCCAATTTGTAACGCACCACAAAATGGTATAGTTTGTGAAATTAGTCTTGTAAGTATCACAAAATATTTGATTGATTTTATTATTAAAACTAAGGTTCTCCTCCCTCAGACATAGATGACCTTGGTCTATTTTAGTGATACTGTTAAGGTTCTCCTCCCTCAGACATAGGTGACCTTGGTCTATTTTGGTGATACTATTTAGGTTCTCCTCCCTCAGACATAGGTGACCTTGGTCTATTTTGGTGATACTGTTTAAGCCCTTTGTTTTACTTACTCCCAAAACTTTTAAGTTATTTGGTTTTCCAACCTTGTCGACTTTGATCGTACTTGATGAAGGTTATTCCAAATACGCTTCGTGTGCACTAAATTTGATATCTCCTTTTTTCTTTTTTTTCTTAAATATATTATGTATAAAGTTCAAGATTATGATTTTTAAGATTTTTTCAACAAAATTGCTAACCCAGTTATAATTGAGAATTTGCATTCTACTTTCACACGTAGAAAGCACTTGCATGGCCGCTTCATTTCTGATTGCTGAGTGAAAATAAGGAACAAACGTAGAGTACCTAAACCAGACCAGAGTATCAATCAAAAGGACGAATTAGATACCATGCAACAGCAGGCTAGGCTTATGGTGTTTAACATCACTTTCAACAATATTTCAGTTATATCGTGGTGGTTCAAACGACAACAAGCTCGATATAATATATCATGAGAGAAGCGCAACTTTCACGAATATTTCAGTAATATCGTGGCGGTCCGCTTTATTTAATGGTGGAAGAAACAGGATGTACCCGATGTAAACCACCGACATGCGCGGATGTTGGGAGTCATAACTTTAGAGTAGTGATAAGGACTGATTGCACAGCTATATAAATCATACTAACATAAGATCATGGTATCAGAGAACCTTCAAATCCACAACAATAAACTCATATAATATAAGTAATAATCACAACTTTTCTTTTACAAGTGTAATAACCCAGTTTTATATTGAATATACCTTTCATTATAGGGTGCATCCACATGCTTTTGTCCAGCAGGTACAGGCTGAAGTTAACTGCGTTTGTACATCTTCAACAGAAAATAGACAATAACTGGTAAAAAAATTCATTTTTCAATAAATCACCTTGTATTTACTATTTCATGTCAGCCCTGTGTCATGACAACATAGACAATATCAATTTATACAAAAACAAAACACTTAGTTAAATACTTTCTATACAAAACCATAGGCCTTCGTCACATAGCTAAATAGAAGAAGAGTTTGAAGATACCAAACAGGTAATCAGAATCCGTAAAACGAAGGAGAGACAACTCAATGGCGAAAAAAAAACAAAAAAACAAAAAAACAAAAACAAAAAACATCGAAATGTTCAAATCCTACATTTCTTGGGATGCAAAACGTTGACGTTATCTTATCATTGTATGAAAGGATCCGAAAATTTCCGAACGTCTGATAAAACTGCATGATTTCAACTCTCGCTTTGTATCCCAGGAAATGTAGGATTTGAACTTTTCGATGCTTAGATCGATAATTGGATGTGTATTAAGGTGCCCTAAGGATAAATTATGTGACAAATCAATGCAAAATTGATTAACAAAAAGATCCGTACAAGCGATAGGGTGAGAATTTGAAGAGAAATGAAAATAGAAGGAGTTGAAGCGAGGAAAGGTTAGTAATGGCGTCCTTCCTTGTGATTTTTAAGTGGGTAATACATTGACAGTAAAAAAAGTCAGTGAGGCAAAATTAGTGGCCGGGAGCAAGTCCCTGTGCCTAGATAACACATTGCGACCTCTTGCTAGTAGAACGACAAGTATTTATAAGAATCCCAGTTCCCTGATATCGACTTTGACTCAATTATCTTATTCCAAAATTGTTGTTGAAATAATGAAGTTGATATAATTGTCTCAGATAATTGTTATATGTATCTTGTACCTGGTCAATTTAGCTCGGATTGATATATAATGGACAACAGTCAGATACAATATTCCAAAGCGTTCAATCGATGCTGTATTTATAGCCTCCGGGAAAATCATTGCGCCGCTCACAGAACTTATCACTAACGCCGTACGCCCTAAAACATGTGCAGCAATATACCAGCTTCTCCTGCATATGGTGTTTACATCTCGCAATTGATTCGCTATGCAAGGGCCAGTAGCAATTATTCTGATTTCCTGAAACGTCATCTTCATCTGAGAAACAGGCTACTGGACCAGGACTATTAAAAGATTCGCCTTATTCGATCTCTTAAAAAGTTTATATTCCGATACCAATATCTTGTCGAAATATATTCCGTCTCTGCAGAAAAAATTATAAGCGATGCATTTTCAAATAGTGAAAATGTATAAAGATAAAGAAGTCAAAAAATGTCAAGGATATTTTTTTTGTCAATGTGTGACGTAAAAATATTTTTGACATTTACGTCACCGAATATGGTACTGCTTTGACAATTATTTTACCTATTTTGTTCCTGTATTTAAATACTGTTATAGTGGCAGCCGGAACCTTTGAACCGTAATGAGAGCGGGAGGTTTGGCGCCTTAAAATCTGATTCAACCCACCATTTCTTTAGAAATGCCTGTACCAAGTCAGGGTCATTACGGTTTTCACAGTTTTCCGGTTGTTGACTGATTTTGTCTGTTTATATAATTATGAGTTTTGACTTTCCCTTTGTAAGATTGTTCGGAGTTCGGTAATTTTGCTATTACCCTTATTTGATATCTACGTTTTTATGGCAATTTTATTCCGTGGTGTGCACAACATACATTATGCATCTAGTTTCATAAATCAGTGAAAGTTTGTCCCTACTTCAATAGCAAACATGTAGATATCAAATTTACTGCGCACGACGCGTTTCTGGAATATATATCAAAAGTTAATAATAAAAGAATAAAATGATACCACAGATGCAGCTAGGCATGCTTCATATCTTGACAAACACCTCGAAATTGACAGCAATGACCGGTTAAGATCAAAACTACGACAAAAGAGATGATTTCAATTTTCCCATTGTGAACTTTCCATTTATATGTAGCAAGATTCCAGAAGCACCTGCATATGGAGTATAAATCTCTCTGATGATCCGATATTCCATTCCAGAGCTCGTGGTTCCGATCAGGATTTCCTTGCAGCTTACGAGGAAGCTACTGAACCAAGAGTTTCTATTGGTCAAATTGAAGTCACCGCATCGGACGTTTACGGTCACCATCTCAGCTGGTTAACCTTTACGGAATATCTGTGTCACAAATGACAACGGATATGTTCCACTTGTCTTAATCCCTTCACAGTCCTTTTTTGTAACTAGAGTAACACGATGGGTGCCATTAGTGGATCAGGAACTGTTTAGTCTTCTGAGGCACCTGCGTTATCCCCTGGCTTTTAGTAGGATTCATGTTGCTCAATCTTTAGTTTTCTGCGTAGTCTTTTGTTGATCATTGTTTGCCCTTTTATCCTTTTGCGTTTGGTCATTGTGCTGTCTGTCCTTCGATTTACGGATTTTTATTTCCCCTTTGATATCTTCAAACTCTTCTTAGCAACATAATTATGAATTGAAAGACCAGCTATTAATTATTAATAACATACCACTTGGATTTAACTCTTACTTAAGTTATCATCAACATACTGTTAACCGGTAGTAGTCATTCAATAAACTGACGATTTCTATTTATATGAACAAGCATTTATTACTATGAAATCTCCGTCAAAGCTCACAAATAAAGGTGTTATAGGACATTTAATGTGAATGAATTGGCAATCTTACTTATGTTTACATGCTGTTTGCTCCCTGAACATGTGAATTCAATCCAAATACATATAATCCTGATCGAGGTTCGAAATTTTACGACCAAAGAGATGATTTCAATTTCCAAATTGTGAACTTCCCATTTATATGTAACAACATTCCAGCAGCACCTATCAGGATTTCTTTGATAGAGGGTTGCTGCTATCAAGAAAGCTACTGAACCAAGGGTACCTCTTGGTTAAGGTGAAGTCATCACATCGAAAGTGTACGGTCACCACCTGAGCTGGTTAACCTCTACGGAATATCTGTGTCACAAATGACAACGGATATGTTCCACTTGTCTTATTCACTTGCCGACCCTTTTTTGTTCGTGACTTGTCACCTGGTTTGTAACTAGATTAACACGACGGGTGCCACTAGTGGAGCAGGAACTGCTTACCCTTCCGGAGCACCCGAGTTCACCCCCGGTTTTTAGTGGTGTTCGCGTTACTCGATCTTTAGTTTTATGTGTATGTTTTGTAGATCGTTGCTTGTCCCTTTGTACTTTTTCTTTTGACCATTGTGTTGTCTGTTCTTCAATAAACGAATTCTGATTACCCCTTTGGTATCTTCAAACTTTTTTTGCCTACAATTTATAATAGAGTTACCTCTCTTTGTTCATGTGTAATTCTTATGAAGAATTCAAATTTATACCACTGTGTTGTCTGTCCTTCAATTTACGGCTTCTGACTACCTCTTTGGTATTGTCAAACTTTTCTTATCTTCCTTTGTTCAAATTAATTCTTAGAAAAACCCATTCCGATAGTGATATGGATGTACATTAATGTATGGTTCATCTCACGTGACAATACAGCTGGCATAAGCTTTAATGGAAAACATAGGATCTCCCATAGGAACGTTTCTGTAAAGTCTGGGCTCTTGACATGCAGTTTGTATGGTCAAATAAGAGATCGGGTGGCTATTTCGGATGTCGAATCGTTCTGAAAAGCAACATCATTTATTGCGGACCTTTGACGAACGTTTCTGGCAAGTCTGGTGACTGAATTTCTAGAGAGGGAGTCTAAAATGTTTCTGCTAATCAGATGCCAGGTCGTCCATGATGGACTTCTAATCGTTTCAAATAGAAGCGACCTAATGATTGCCGTGGTAGTGTTAAAAGGGAATATTGCTTACTGTGGTACACAAAGGGTACACAAGATGAAGAAAAACAAAACAAAACACAACACAACATGTGTTGGACACCACTATATGCAATCAAACACAAATAACATAAATAAGACAACTGGAGGTAAAGCCGAACCGAACATCGTTATTATTCGGAAATTGTAACGGGCATCACAACACGGAACTCAGAACGTAAAGACACATAAACAACACAAAAAAAACTAAAAAGATGAGCTACTGTCAAAGTAGCTGCAATAATATAGGTCCTGTGACAAACTTGTGTCTCGGCAGAGCTACAACGCGGTCCCATTCGTCACAATGGAACAAAAAAAAAGTTGCAGTTGAAACATAAAAACTCACTATTTACGCTTCAAACATTTCATTATAACTATTACTGATGATCCCAGTCCTTGTTAAATCGGTTTGGCTGAGAAATATATGCTTTTCAACAGGTAGCAACAACCTTGTTCAAATTTATCGATCGTTTTCCATAACCGGAAACTACGAAAGGCGGAGCTTTTATAAATATGGTATTTCTTACTACATACATTCACGCCTAAATCGCCACATATGGTATCGACATCCAAATAGTGAGTCCGGAAATGACGAAATTCAAAACGTTCAGAGATAAGATTTTTATTTTGTGGGAATTACATTCTAAAATACTGGTAGGTGATACAAACTTGTTATAATAATGGATAAAAGGAAAGGTTATGTCTTATTATTGATAAATGCAGGCGTCAGAAGCTCTGTAAGCGAGCGCAAAAAATCTCGGCGGCTGCTCCATTACGTGTAATGGCATCCCGTTATAACCCTTGCGAGTAAGCGAGCATTTAGGGTTTTATTATTAGAACTACTGTCAAAGATAACTGACGAAAAACACATTTCGAAAGAGTCAAGTCATTATATTTTTTCGTTTTTTATTTATTTTCGTCAATGAAATCATATATTATTTATATGATATTCAATGACTATGTAGATGACGTATTCATAAAAGAATTCATAACGATTTACATGTAGCAAACGTTCGACAAAGCCATCACCCGGCAGACAAATCTCACAGGTAGATAGATGTCTTTCGTCAACGTTAAATGTGTATGTTCGCACTTATTATTCAACGGTTGGAAATTTTAAATACGTCTACAACATGCAAGGGTCTAATATTTTATGATCTTTAAGCTTTCACTCTTGAAATAAACGTTAGAGAATACCGAAGGGGCAATCAAAAATGGAAAATCCAGAGAAACTGGCAACATAGGGTACACAAGACGAAGAAAAACAAAACAAAACAAAAACAAAACACAATATGTGTTGGACACCACAATGCACAAACAAATAACGTAAATAAAACAGGAACGTAAAGACACATAATAGGACAACACAAAAAACTAAAAAGATGAGCAACACGGACCCCACAAAAAAAACCGGGGAGGAACTCAGGTGCTTGCGAAGGGTAGGCAGTTCCTGCTTCTTATAAGATACCCGCCGTGTTACTCATATGTACAGTCAAGTCCGGTAAAAGTCGTGGCAGTGATAGAGGAAAGAAAACATCTACGTTAAAAGTAAACTAAGGATTACCACAACTGTCTAACATAATAAATCAGGACATAGCATTAATGAAGTTCGGAGTGCAGTGCTTGATCGGGAAAGTTCATTTATCTGTTTCTGTAAAGAAACAAACTGAACATTTAATTGTTTGCATGCATGACCACTGTCGTCAAAGAGCTTCGATTGAAAATGTTTCGACAACATCCGGGATATTATAAAGCGGTATTTTTAAAGAAGACACAGACGATTATCGTCAGTTTTTATGAATATACTGTATATATAATGTTTTGAATTATGATGCTTTATGATTGTTATTATTATTATTGTCATTTTTTGTCCAAATATCATTGCTTTTTGCAGTGTAAAATTATATTTTTTCTAAAAGTTATAAGGAATCCGGCATCAAAATCATTACAATCAATTGAAATATCGCTATATCTCGCATTTACGAATGAATGAAATGTTGCCAAAAAAGAAAAATTATTAATGAATGATTTATTTTACTTAGAGAGATTATTTTGTTGGGGAAAAGTCAATTAGTAACTAGTCATAGCCTAAAACTTGATGTCAACAGATGTTTTTGAAACCCGGCTTTGTCAAATTGTAAACATGTAGTGAAACCGGTTGTGCCATTTATAAGGACCGGATTTGTCAGTATGTAAATACGACTGATGGTATTATTATTGATCATTATATTGCAATTTAACAATAGTTATGATTAGGAAATACCTCAAAAGTGATAAATCCTGATCCATAGTATGAATAATCGCCATTGCTTCTAATTTCAGCTACTTTGTACAATAAAAAAAAATCGTTATTTCTATGTTAAATTGCTACCGTCGCGAACACTTGATTTTTTTTATGTTTTTTGTGGAACTGACATCACATCTGGCACTCAATACGCTACATTCACTTGCGGTCGCTGTCCAGGCGTATCAATTGAGTAGTGGGAGATTCTTTTTATAATACAATATTTGAATTTTATACTCATTGATATTTAAATTTCTCCACAGTATAAAGTTTACATAAACGTTATAGATATGCAAATTAATAAAGGCTGTATTATTGAATTCCTTTCCGCACGAACGATTTTGGCAGTTAGTACATGTATATAAAGAAAATGTTAAGGTGTACTCGATTAATGTGACGTTCGCTACAAGTTGCAATACGACAAAAGTTCGTGATTTGGATGTCATAGTCCCCCGCCCATTCACTCAGATTAATGCCAAAAGAATTTTAACTACTCGTATATATTTTGCATTTTGTAGGGGTAGAAATAACAGACTGAATGAATTTGCTATGTTGATATACGTTTATAATAAATGCTATGCGATCTTGTAATGAACGCACAATCCTACACTGTGTCGAGTCTTATTTGTATTACATTATTTTAATTAATAAAAAAAAAAAAAAACATTCTGAGGAGTGAAACGAGGGAGAAAATAAATAGACAATATCCATACATTGTCGAAAATATAAAATTTATATATACGAGTTTTGACGAATTTTTCGTACCTGTTTCACAGCGAGTGGAAATGAGTTATATATTTTCCGTCAATATACGTATATTGTATCTATCGTGGTATGTCAAAAGCCCCAAAGCAACTGTCAAATTGTCTAAAAAGAGCAGAAACAAGCGTCGTTCTTTTCGTTTTTGATTGTGTCCTCGGTGAAGTCCGCGCTTATAATCTTATAAGCATAAATGCTGTTACTGTTTCGTATCGTCGCTCAACATGAATCAGGTATCTTGGTCAGTAACCAAATTTAACAAAAAATATCCGGTCAATGCAACTGCTCAAATAGAAGGGTGCAGGATAAAAAAAAACAGTAACGGGACGACGAAGAAATTCTATTAAAACATCTTATGTTTCAATCTTGCGATTACCCTAATTTTATTTGTAAATATTAGCTTCAGACAATTTGATTGGTACATTTATATTATATTATAAAATTCAAGAATGTCGTTTGACAGTAGAAACAACCAAATGGCGAAAAGCTTCCAGTATTCAACTCTACCTGAAATGCAAGTAAAACAAAACTAGAATATCATAGCAAAATGTACAATCAAAATATTAAACAGCGTGCGTTCGCCATGTATTGGACCGGTTTTTGTAATATATACTGAACAAACAAACAGTTGCATACTAAAGGTTCATTATAACGCTAATCAAACTGAAAGGGTACACTCGATATGCCAATTCTCTAAGTGAGTGAGTGATAATTGTTTAACGCCAATTCAGCAATTTTTCAGCAATATCATGGTGAGATCAAGTTAATTTTCAATGAGATGATGATGACGTCCGCTTTGTTCTAGACCAACACGCTCAGTTGGATTTGTATAGTGCTAGCTCACTGAAACTACAGTCCGCGGGTAAATATTTCGCTCCACTCGGACACATTATTCCGATTCTGATCTTAGCAGAGAAGCAACAAATTCAAATTGTATATTCTTTGGTTTTATCCGACCGGGGCTCGAACCCACAATATATCGCACTCGAGGCGAGCACGCTAATCATAGCGCTACCGATGCGGTTTCCAATTTTTATTTTATTAATTTTTTTTTCTTATCAAAATTTCTTAGTGTCCTTTAATATATTATTTGAAAACAAAAATTAATCCAAAACAACAAGAGTTACTTGATATCTATATAAGATGATGTTTTCACATAGACATCATACACTTCTAATAATGGGAGAGAAAGTTTCCGGTTTTGTATGATTCCACATTATTTTTTATAGAATTCAGATCTTTTGTTTTAAATAACAAAATTTTAAAAATAAATAGTACAACATGATGTTAATGGAATAGACTAGGTACTCGCGGCATATATATAGCGTTATTTAATTTAAAAATGTTGAAAATATACCTCAGAACTTAAAAACATTGCGAATATGGCGTACATTGTGCAACTTTTTCTACTTCTGAAAAATTTTCAGGCATTAAAAGACAACTTATGAGCATATAAACAGTGAGTTCCTACTTTTGATCAAACACTCTTTGAATATTGAAATAATCCAACTGCATATAGCAAATAAAGAAATCATTACAAGTTCTATAAAACAAATCATGACCATTCTGTCGAAGGTGACTTTGATGAATGCCAATTCTGCATAAACCGTTTTGTATTTCTTTCTTTTAATGTTATACAAAGCATCCACATGTAAAATATGTTGACTATGTGCTGTTGGTTTTTTTCCACAATTTTTATACATTTAAGGTAATATTACACCAGTTTTGGCAATCGTAACTACTCGGCCATTCTCGCTACCCTACAAATAACCTTGTATGCAATAGACGTATACATCGCACTACTTTTCACATGTCAGTTACATGAAAGTTTGATAAAGTTATATTTTAAACCATTTTCTATATTTCAATTATTTTCATGGATAAAAGTTAAAGTTTTAATTAGTTTTGCATGTACTTAGTATGTCTTCCATATTGGATTTTCATGGACTATATTTGTGTGCGGCTTAACTTAACTTAACTTCCGGCAAACGATTTAAGAAGAATTTCTACTATCTAAGTACGAGGTTATTTGTAGGGTAGCGAGAATGACCGAGTAGTTACGTAGATAGTATTGGTGGAGGAAACCGGAGGACCCGGAAAAAACCACCGATCTACCATAGGATACCATAGGAACTAAAGTGGACGCTGGCTAGTTGCCACTATGCCCGACTCTAAATCCACATCATTGATGCGCGACTTTACGTCACTTCCTGAATTAGATCTTATGTTTATGTTTGCCGTACAGTCATATTTGCACTCTTGGTGCTTCCAGTGCTCATCTAGGCCGATTTCAAACTGTTTAACTGTTTTTGCCTGGATAACTGATTCTAGGAGGCTATTCCATATTTCAACAATTCTAACGACGAAGGTATATTTTCTCACATTCAGTCTACTTGTTTTATCTTAATCTTCCTGCTATGTCCCCTTGTATTTGAAGTTATGTTTAGCTCAAACATATCCACTAGAGGATCATACATACCATTTATTATTTTAAATACTTCAATCATATCTCCTGGCATTCGTCTATACTTCAGAGTGAGCATCTTGAGTTTCTTCAGTCTTTCGTTATATTCCATGTTTTTTAAAGTAGGTACTTGTTTGGTGTCTCTTCTTTGTACGTTTTCTATTTTTTCAATATCCCCCACTTTAAATGGAGACCAGACTGCTTCCGCGTATTCAATATGAGGTCTACCCAAAGCTTGGAATAAATATGTGAAGCTTTGTTCATCTAAATGTGTATAAATTCTTCTGATTAGCCCCATGATGCTGTTTGCTTTGTTAACCTGATTTTGTATATGTTTGTTAAAGGACAAATTTTCATCTACAAGTACTCCTATGTCTTGTTCTCCGTCAGATTGCTCTAAATCAATTCTGTTGCCGTCGTTGTCATATAGATAATAGTGTTTTGTTCCTTTGTCCACGCATTTATTGGCAACTAACATCACTTTGCATTTGTTAGGATGGAATTTTAATAGCCATGTATCTGACCAAATTTGTAAACTATCTAAATCTGCTTGAAGCATTTTCTCATCATTTTCCTCTCCGATTTCTTTGAAAATTGTCGTATCATCAGGAAACAGGCAGGCAGATGACTCTACCATCTCTAGCATGTCGTTAATGTAGATAACGAAGAGCATAAGGCCAAGAACACTACCTTGTGGTATCCCGCTTGTGACATGATGGCATTTGGACTCAGTGCCATTTACAATTAATTTTTGTATTCTGTTGCTAAGAAAACTTTCGACCCACTTAATTACTTTCTCACTTATTTTATAGCTATGCATCTTATGCAGAAGTCTTCTATGTGGTACTTTGTCAAAAGCTTTCATAAAATCCATATATATTGAGTCAATTTTCCCACCCTTGTCAAGAATTTTGGTCCACTCATCCATAACTTTTAGGAGTTGTAGGGTTGTTGATTTCCCAGAGATGAAGCCAAACTGCTTATTGCTGAAAAGCTTATTAGCTGACATGTGGTTTACTATAATTTCCCTTACTAGTTTTTCCATGGTTTTGCAGACTACGCTGGTCAGACTGACTGGTCTATAATTTCCTGGTTCTGCCTTGTCTCCTTTTTTGAATAGTGCAGTGATGTTCCCTTCTTTCCACAGTTGAGGAACCAAACCTTGGCACATAGACGAATTAAATATAATTGTTATAGGTTATATTGTTGCACTAAGCTCCTTGAGCATTTTAGGGTGAAGACCATCTGGGCCACATGATTTGTTTACATCCAGATTTTGTAGTAATTTTAATATTTCACTTTCTTTGTAAGTTTTCTCTATGCATTCCTGTTTGACCTCTATAGGATGCATCAAAGGTAGATCGCCCACTGGTTCAATTGTGAATACGCTACTGAAGAAGCTAGCCAGGACTTCCGCTTTTTCCTTATCTGTTGTCGTTTTCCTTTCTTCCCCTTCTTCTGACTTAAATTTTAGCTCTGATATACTAGTGTTAGTTTTTCTCTTGGAGTTAGCATATTTCCAAAAAAAATCTTGGGTTGCTCTTAACATTTTTGCAATTTCTTTCTCCATAATAGCTTTTTCTTTCCTGATTGTGCTTTTAACTTGATTTCTTGTTTTGGCGTATTCCTGATACGTTTGTTTGTCCCCAGTTTCTCTGTATCTAGTTCAACATCTATGTTTCTTTTTGATCTTCTGTATGGTTTTAGCATCCAGAGGAATATAGTTGTGTTTCTTAGCTTTGTTGCTGGCTTTTGTATTCATATGTGGTATATATTTGTTGTTTTGCCTCATTGAACTTGGTCCTTTTAATATATCATTCCAGTCACACTGAAGAAAGGTATTCATATTAGTGTAATCCCCTTTGAAGTAATTCCATCTCTCCGTTTTACATGATTTTTCCTCACAATAGCATTTGAGTACAAATTCAAGGCTACAACGATCGCTGTTTCCAAGTGGGCTAGCGTAATTTAACTCTTCTATCATATTCTCATCATTTGTCAATATTAGGTCCAGTGTGCTTGGTTCACAATTTACTCTCATTCTGGTATGTTCCATGACATGTTGGGACAGATAGCTATCTCTGATACTTTCTACGAAGTTTTCACTATTTTTGTCACCCTTGGTTGACCAGATTTTCCAATCAATTTTAGGGAAGTTAAAATCTCCCATTACCATGATATGTGAGAACTTCTTTTCCTTTGATACCGTAGTTAGTAGCTTGCTAAGTTCATCTAGGTTCTCTGGACTACTACTTGGACTTTTATATATGCAATCCAATAACAACATATCATTGTTGTTTAGCCTAATTTGTGCCCATACACTTTCTTCAAATTTCACATTGAATTTTATTTCTTCTGATGTCAGCTTCTTATTAATATATAATGCTGCACCTCGTTTGCTAAAGCTTGTTGATTCACTTAGGAATAGTTCATAACCTTCCATTTGTTGTTCTGTTTTCCCAAGCAAATATCTGCAATTTTTGGGATAAATGTCTGTTATCCCAATCACTTCATAACTATTTTTTCTTTCCTGTATTCTTGTCATCAATTCACCCAGTTTGTTTGGCAAACTGTCTGCATTTGCATAAAATCACTGTATGCCATTAAAATCCATCACCTTAATTACATTGGTTTCTGTTAAAACTTGACTATTTACAGTGTTTTTGGAGCGTCTTACTTCTTCTTCTTTGAAGTAATTCCATCTCTCCGTTTTACATGATTTGTCTCCACAATAGCATTTGAGTACAAATTCAAGGCTACAATGATCGCTGTTTCCAAGTGGGCTAGTGTAATTTAACTCTTCTATCATATTCTCATCATTTGTCAGTATTAGGTCCAGTGTGATTGGTTCACAATTTTCTCTCATTCTAGTGTTTTCCATGACATGTTGGAACAAATAGCTATCTCTGATACTTTCTACGAAGTTTTAACTATTTTTGTCACCCTTGGTTGACCAGTTTTTCCAATCAATTTTAGGGAAGTTAAAATCCCCCATTATCGTGATATGTGAGAACTTCTTTTCCTTTGATACCTTAGTTAATAGCTTGTTATGTTCATCTAGGTTTTCTGGACTACTACTTGGACTTTTATATATGCAACCCAGTAACAACATATCAGTGTTGTTTAGCCTAATTTGTGCCCATACACTTTCTTTCAAATTTCACATTGAATTGTATTTCTTCTGATTTCAGCTTCTTATTAATATAAAATGCTGCACCTCGTTTGCTAATGCTTGTTGATTCACTTAGGAATAGTCCATAACCTTCCATTTGTAGTTCTGCTTTCCCAGGCAAATATCTGCAATTTTCGGGATAAATTTCTGTTATCCCAATCACTTCATAACTATTTTTTCCATCCTGTATTCTTGTCATCAATTCACCCAGATTGTTTGGCAAACTGTCTGCATTTGTATAAAAACACTCTATGCCATTAAAATCCATCACCTTATTTACATTGGTTTCTGTTAAAACTTGACTATTTACAGTGTTTTTGGAGCGTCTTACTCCTTCTTCTTGACCTTTCCCACCCTCCTGTCTCCGGGGGTCCTTTTACTAGGTATTTGTATTTTACCGACTGGTTATTTTCCTCCAATACCTCCTTTTCATTCTTAGCTTCTGCAAGTTTTTCTCTATTTTGTAATCTTTCCTTCTTTGTCATGTCATGAGTTATACTTAGCTGCTTAAACTTATCTTCTGCGGTTGCTAAATTCTTCATATTAGTCATTAGTGACCCATTTGCCTTTTCATCCACAAAAATGACCCTCATTGGTCTTGGAATTTCGGAATCTACATTCTTTTTGCCAAGTCTGGTTACATTCTTTATCGTCTGTTTATTTGTACCAGTTATTTTACATAATTCATTTACTATTGCTATATCTTCTACTTTTCTCTCTTTTGGTTCAGTTTTCTTCGACTCTTCCGCTCTAAATATAATAATATTACTTTTTCGAGCCATACTTTCTTTGAATTCTTCCAACTGGCTTGTCAGTGTCCCGTCCTGGTCGTTTACACCTGTGGCGGCACTCTCTTTGTTTTCCTCGATCAAGGCTTTAACTTCATCTGGGTCAGCCTTTTTGTCTAGTTTACTCTCCATCTCATCTAGCCGTTTTTCGTACTTACTGAAGTATTTGTTGCATCTCTCCTCTACTTCTTTCTCAATTTTGAGATTTTTCATTGCTTTTTCCTCACAAGGGGGAAATACCAATGTAGGTCAGAGCGCTTATTTAGTAGTTTATCCTCTGTGCTGCTTAATTTGACACAGGAACGGCAAACATGTTTTTCACAATATTCACACTCTAGCACCTCTGCTTTATCCTCTGTGAATTTGACCGAACAAACCTTACATGTTCGCCCCTCTGTGATTGATGCATTCCCCTTGGTTGAGGTTACTGAACCCGTACGTGACATGGTTCAAATTCCAATAGGGCTTCCCTATTGCACAATTTGAAATATAATGCCTTAGTTCAAACCCAGCAAGGCTTCCTTGCCTAATAGTATGTCAATATGATATTTTTAGTTGTTGTTCTTGTATTATATCTTATGTGCAAGGCTTCCTTGCATAAGTTGCGCTAGAAATTTTTATTATGTGCAAAGCAAGGCCTCCTTGTTTTGGTATTTTTATTTGTTCCTGTATGATATCTTATGTGCAAGGCTTCCTTGCATAAGCTGAGCTAGAAATTTTAATTTTGTGCAAATCAAGGCTTCCTTGTTTTGGTATTTTTATTTGTTCTTGTATGATATCTTATGTGCAAGGCTTCCTTGCAAAAGCTGCGCTAGAAATTTTTATTTTGTGCAAAACAAGGCTTCCTTGTTTTTGGTATTTTTTATTTGTTCTTGTATGATATCTTATGTGCAAGGCTTCCTTGCATAAGCTGCGCAAACAATTTTATTTAGTGCAAGACAAAGCTTCCATGTTTTGGTATTTGTATTTGTTCTTGTATGATATCTTATGTGCAAGCCTTCCTTGCATAACCTGCGCTAGAATTTTTTCTTTTGTGCAATCAAATCTTCCTTATTTTAATCAATATATGTTTCTACTGTTGAGTTCCTTGTATTATAATTTTAAGTAAACCTACGGCAGCAGTCTGGTCTTTGTGTATTTATTGACAGGGCTTCCCTATCTGAACTCTATTTAGCCTTATATATATATATATATATATATATATATATATGTATATACGTCTGAAAATTAAACCAAACAGTGTTAGAATTAGATTTTAGAGCTGTCAACATTTTGTACTTCCCTCGACGGGATTTGAACCCACACCATTGATACACTGCAGCACCATTCGCTTAACATTACGTCCAGCGCCCTAGACCACTCGACCACTTCCACTCCCTACTGGGGCAAGGCTTCCTTGCCGAATATACAAGCATAAGTTATAAAGTTACTGAGCAATGCTTCCTTGCTTTTTGTACTTACTAATTGGGGTCAAGGCTTCCCTGTCCCACTACACACACAATTCGGTCTTTGCTGCTATTTATGTTGTTAGTTCTATTACCCTAAACAACCACAGTCTAGCCAATGCTCTTACTTGATGTATAGTATCAGAATATACATTCCAGTTCTTTCTATAGCTTGTGCGTTCCGCCCCGATTCCCTTGCTTGACGCAATAATGTCTTGTGATATTCAAGGTGTACCAGTTCCTATTAATTAGTCTGAGGTGATCATTAAAATAATCAACCATACAACAAACTTGGTTGTCAGCTCTAGATGCAGCTATGGCATTCCTCTGATAGTGCTTATTTGTTGCAGTTTTACTGTTACTATTAGTTATCTTAAATTTGTTGAACCTAGTAATAGAGTAATATGGGCACTCTAGGAACACAACTGTTGCCTCTGGGTTAGCCTGTGAGAGTCTACTCTTTAAAGTTCTATTCTTGCTTATTGCAAATTCAATTTTTTGATAGGGATAGGTCTTAACACTAACATACTTCCCTTTTTTCCCCGTAATATCACAGGTTCCAAGCCACACTATGACGATAGGTCTCTTCGACTTCTTCACTGCACTTTTCACTTTATAATAATGAGAATCATTGTAAATATTGGCTCCACTTTTAGCAATCACACTAATTTTCTGATTAAGTCTATCGTTCAGCACATCTCTCAGGGAGAAACCCTTACTGTCACTGAATATTATAGTCTCTCGGGATAGTTCTGTGTTTTTATACAGTCTATAGAGCTTTTGGAATTCCTTATTGATTTTGTTCAACGACAATTTTGTTTAACTAAAAATGTATGTAGTTTGGATACAATTTTAAACAAATGATGAATTTTCCCGAGACAAAATATACAATTTTAAAAAAAAATTTGCATTTTCCTGCGATAAAATATAATCCTAGATAATTATCAGAGTCCACTTTTCACATTTGCCATGAACTATGATTTGATGGTCACAAATTTCGGCGATTTATAGCGATAAGGGAACGACCATTTAACTTGAGGGGGAGGGGGGGTTATGGTTTTTTTTCTAAAAAAATATTCTGATTTCCAATGTTGCTGAAAAAAATATACTGATTTTGGTGGAGGAAAAAAATTCTGATTCAGAGTTTTTGTCATATAACCTAATGTTAAATTCTGGAAAAAAAATTCGCGCTTTGCGCGACAAAAAAATTAAATATTCTAACTCTCGTGTTGTCCGAAAAAAATTTCTGAACGAAACAAAAAACATAACCCCCCCCCCCCCTACCTTCAAGTTAAATTGTTGGTCCCAAACAAATTCAAATTTTTCCTCAGAAATTTTAAGCGTTCATGCTACCGGAAGTGACGATCTGTCGCAAGTCACTAACAAACTTTATTACATAATGTTGTATCGAGTACACAGCGCCATGAGCGGGGTTCGAATTCTCGACTTTAGTGGTTATGGGCACTGATTGCACAGAAAGTTGTAAATCCAACTACCATACGATCACGACGGCCCCGAAATTACTTCGAAATGATGTCCAATATTTGTCCGACAATACACACGTCAGAAGTAAATTATATCGGGAATTGATCACGACTTTGTTTATACCGCCAATGACGGGTGTCACCATTGGAGTAGGAACTGCTTACCATTCCGGAACACATAAGTTCACCCCCGATTTTAGTGGGGTTCGTGTTGGTCGATCTTTAATTTTCTGCATAATGTTTTGTAGATAGTTTTTGTCCTTTTTTAACCATTGTGTTTTCTGTCCTTCCTCGATTTACGAATTCTGATTACCCCTTTGACATATTTAACCTCTTCTTCATATTAGAGAAGGCAATAATCAATCAATGTTAACTTGTTCTCATCACAAAAAAGCGGAAATACTGCTTTCTCCATTGAAATTAAACAACAATCAAATTATCTATACAGAATTTGTCTAGATTGGTTTAATACTATATTTGCCGAGTGCTATTATTGAATTAGTAAGAAAGGACATCGATGTAAATGAACATGATAAATCATCAAATTTAATACTTAAGCAAATTAAAGAAAAGCTACAAACATTGTATTGCCGTTCTGCATTCCACAGTCATAGTAGGGTTTTCAATAATGATCATAACTCATACCCTAAAATGAGTGTTAAATGGCACTTAGCTATATATAGCCTTTCGGTCTGCAGTTGGTTTACATCCTTACGGTTTTTGTTGGTTTCATGTTGTTCAATTTTTAGTTGATGTTTACACCGTTTTGTAGATCATTATTTGTCCTTTTGTCCTTTTTCTTTTGGCCAATTCATTGTCTTTCATTTGACAGCTTCTGATTTCCTCCTTGGTATCTTCAAACTTTTCTTCAGAAATAATAATTGATGGTCACATCAGATTGCAACATAATTGTGAATCTTCTATTAGAACCACTCATAGATGAATCCTGTTGTCTTGGTCCAAATATCGCAATAATTGTGCTTCCTTTTACGATTTTTACTATTGGATTTTGGAACTGTTCCGACACCGTGTGGTATTTTTTGTTTTTCATTTTTTAGTACATGTGTATGTTTTTTTCTCTCTCTCCAAATTTTCAATAATCAGAAATTATTATGTACTCTGATGTGGTGGCCATATTGAATTGAATATAGGACGAACATGAAACGTGGAGGCTATTTTTGAAACTATTCCTTGGAATGTTTTGGTTCTACTAATCGCCATGTAATTCCATTGAGTAAACGTGAGTAAGTGAGTGATTGTTGATTAATGCCAACTCGGCAATTTTTCAGCTATAGCATGGCAAGAACAAGTTAATTTTCAATGAGATGATGATGAAGTCTGCTTTGTACTAGACCAACATACTGAGTTGAATTTTTAGTTCACCTTGCAAAGGCAATGTTAGCTTTTGCCATCACTTGGCGTCCGTCGTCCGTTAACTTTTCATATGTTAAATCTTCTCCTCTGAAACACCTTAGCTAAATGAACTGAAACTTGGTAGGAAGCATCTATGGAAGGTCATCTGTAAAGATTGCTCATTTTGTCCAGATCCAATAACAAACATGGCCACCACAGCCAATTATTGTTTCTGATTGGTTGATTTCTAAAAACAAATGTTCTCCTCTGAAACCGAATAGCCAAATGAACCGACATTTGGTAGAAAGCACCTATAGAGGGTTCTGTATAAAGTTTGCTCAAAACAGAATGAAAGGTGAGCGACACAGGCTCAACCCACTAGTTTATAGTTCACTGAAACAACAGTCCGTGGATAGACACGTCGCCCCACTCGGACACATTATCCTGATTCTGAGCCAACCAATCTTTGCTCTTTCTCCTTAATGCTGGTTGCTTAGGGGTGAAGCCAAAAAAAATACCAATTTTATAGTCTTTAGTTTGACCCCATCGGTGCTCGAACCCACGATTTACCTCACTCGAGGCGAGTACGCCAACCAATACACCACTGATGAGGTTGACGGAGTAATTGGCTAAACAAAACAAAAATGTTAAAATACAGTCATAACAGACAATTTATTTCAAAATAATCCTCATACATCAAACAAACATTTGCTCTATCAACTTAACATAACACTATAACTCAAGCAAGCAACATGTTGTCAATAAGAATGGGGAATTTCCAAGGTCCTACAAAAATAGAACCCATTCACTAAAAATAAACTGAGAAAGAAACAAGTTGTCAATAAGAATGGGGAATGTCCAAGGTCCTACAAAAATAGAACCCATTCACTTAAAAATAAACTGAGAAAGAAACAAGTTTGCAATAAGAATGGGGAATGTCCAAGGTCCTACAAAAATAGAACCCATTCACTTAAAAATAAACTGAGAAAGAAACAAACAGCCACTACTGAAATTTATGATGAAATGATGTATAATTTTATCCAATATTTCAGAAATAACTACATTCTGAAACAGGTTACACAGTGTTTGTCATTCCCTCTATGTTTTCAATGTAATGTTTAAGGTATTTGTAATTGAATATTCTTGACCATATAAATGTAATACATGTACAATTTGCTTGACTTAAATTTGAAAAAAAAACATCCTGTATATTTTAAGAGAAAAAATGTTGTGTTTTAAATTTTGCTAAGTTAACAATAAGTTTTCATTTCAAGAATACATTTTTTTATTAAATTTAATTTCAGTTTAAAAACAATGACATGACCTGATTAACATCTGAGATCAAAGGTCAAGAATTCCCAACAATATTTTTATCATTAGCTAGTTTTTATTGAATTCTGTATTTAAAGAATAATGAATCCAAACACATATATGGTGGGCACTTAACATTACAAAACAGCACCCCCGCGCCCCTCCTTACACCATTCATGGGTGGTGACAATCTGAAGATATAGTTTAAATAGTATGCTTTGTCACATGAGAGTTCAGTTGCAATGGGCAACCATTGACATAATCTTCAACATCATGAAGACGATAATATTTTGGCAGAAGCAGAAAAAGAGTAGAAGTCATATATGGAGTAAAATAGACCCCCATCCAAAACATCAACATATTCAAAGACATTACAAAATGTGCATCTAATCAAACAATAGGCTAGTCTCAAAAAAAGGCTATGTTAAAAAATTTCTTAGTTTTAGAACCGAATGGATCATGGGTCAATTATATACAAAACGAAAATGGAAATGTCAGTTCTATATATATTTTATACAAT
Source organism: Bathymodiolus brooksi (assembly GCA_963680875.1). Classification (NCBI taxonomy): domain Eukaryota; kingdom Metazoa; phylum Mollusca; class Bivalvia; order Mytilida; family Modiolidae; genus Bathymodiolus; species Bathymodiolus brooksi. Next base: position 24,622,351 of record OY804590.1, on the reverse strand, counting down.
TATGTAAGAACTGACATTTGCTTGGTGTAAAGAGAAATCCCATAATGTCAAGGTTTCTAAGACTGCGAACTAACTACTCTAAATTCACAAAGTAATGCATTCATTTATTAATGTGAAACCTGCACCCTAGATCTGTGGTGAAAATGACAGCAGTATTTGTCTTATTTTTTTTCATCTACTTGCACAAAATCCAAATTTAGAATAATTTTCTATTTATTCAAACAAATTCTTTCATAATTTTCACTTGTCCGAATCCAGTTTTACTTGTACCGGGCTTCGGGCAAGTGGGTTAGCGCGAAGACTGTGTTAGATTAAACTAAGGCCACTGTCTTGTTGAAAAAAAATGAACTCTAGATGTCTGACTGTTAGCAGATACTAAGTAATTTTATTACACTTTCATTCTTCTTTATTGTTTTGATTTACAAATATTTTTCTAAATGCGAGGTTTGGTTTGATTTTATGGTGTATAACGCCACTTTCAACAATATTTCAGTTATATAGTGGCGGTCAGTTTTATTGGTAGAGGAAATCTGAGTACCCAGAGAAAACCACCAACCTGCCGCAAGTCACTGATGTGTGTTTGAATAATACGATCTCGGTCCTGTTGCATTTTTCCTATCAATAAAAACATCGCACTAATTTGTGAATTGACAGTATTTGAACAAATTTAACATATATCTGAAATCAATACAACATTTTAAGCTGTTCAACAAAAGTTAACATTAACAATAAAAGTACTAAATAATGATATTCATATCAACTGAATACTCATTACAGTAACTTGGTCAAAGCAGGTAAGTAAATGATGACATTCTTCTCCGATGATAATCAAGGTACATTCCTCATTTGATGAATTTTAACCCAGGTTTCTTCTGCACTGTCCCTACATACATTGTTGATACTCCCTTAACCCCTTAATGTGACAATTTATCTTAGGAGTCCATGTCCATGCAGTGTCTTTAATCAAAAATATATACCCTCCTCCTCCCCCCCCCTCCCCCCCCCCATGAAATGGAATTATACATTGCTTTCAAACTCTAAATGTCCAAGTCCAGTGAAACCTGTCTAAATCAAACGCTGAGTAAATCGAAAACCTGCCTAATCCAGACAGACTTTACAGTCCCATCTACCAAATGTCTATCTAATTTGACCCTGTGTAAACCAAGCACCTGTCTAAGCTGAACAAATTCTTCAGTCCCAAAGGGTTTCGGTTTAGACAGGTTTGACTGTATTTTATTTATACCGCTATGCTTTACGTAAAGACAAATGTATATGATTAAAAGGGACAGTCAATGCCATAAATACATCTGATCAAATGAGAAGTTACCTGTCCCTGCATAATACATCTCTATTACGAGAACTCCGATGTTGTTTCATTGCATTAATAAAATCAATGTTCTAATTAACTGACACTTGGTACGAATCGAGTCAATTCTGTCAAATTCTACACTGTGCGTTAATAAACATTGAAAGTTATAGTGAAAACCATGAGTTATCTCCCTTCACTAAATTACATTAAAACTTTTTTTTTGCATTATCTCCCTTACAATAATAATTATCTCCCATGTAAAAATAATCATCTCCCTTACAATAATAATTATCTCCCTTGTAAACATAAGTATATCCCTTGACAAAAATAATTATCTCTCTTGTAAAAATAATTATCTCCCTTGTCAGAATCAATTATGGATAAAAGGTCAAGACTTAGCTTGACTTAACATTATTACAAAAGGGAAATAACCCACTTGTTTCTTGCAAAGCAGGTGCATTCAATTTTGAATGATAATGGTCACTACAACGTCCTTTTGTCGAGTTATTGACGGAATGTTGACAGAATCAATACGACACGTACATGTAACAAACATGTCTTTCTTACTACATGTATAAACTGATCCACTAACCTTTAAAAATAATAATACAATACATGTATACTGAGTAAAAAGATGACATTAGCTGTGTTATATAACAGTACCTCACTATCTTCATCTCATCTGACATTGTGAGTTTTGCAGGGTAGGGTGAAAGAAATCAAATTCAAAGATCCAAATTTGCAGTCTATTGCTCGTAAAAGATATATTCGTGGATTCTTAGATTCCTTAATTTTCGAATTTCCAAAATAAAAATATCAAAATATAGATACCGTGTTATTCATAGGTGCTGTTCCTGTTAATTGAAAAACTTTTTGAAAATCTTAAAAATTTGTGGTCTGGATCCACGAAAATTGTGACAAATAATATCCCTTATATCAACTTCTACAGAAATTTCTATGTTAAATGACGAGTAACTCGCTCATACTGTGGCAGCACAAAATATCTGTGAAATCACAATCTTATTTCATTGTCTTTACATTCATTATCAACCCCACAAAATTGATAGATATTTGAAAATTGGTAAGTAAATTAATTACATATGTATGGCAGATGAAACCTTTAAAAATTTTCATTTTTACATTATTAATCATTGGCAGTACTATAAAGCAGATCCCATAGGATCACTAGCAAATTCCACACAGATGTAAAATATAAAGGCCACGATGAACTGATATATAGATCTTACAATTTTCAGAAGACAAAACTACAGTGTTGGTTGGTTGATTTATGGTGTTTAATGCCACTTTCCACAAAATGTCAGTTATATGGTGGAGGAAACCGGACTACCCAGAGAAAACCACCGACCTGTCACAAAACTACAGGGAGGGTAAAAGATTGTTTTAATGCTTATCCCTATGAAACCAGTTTTATAGAGCACCTATAAAAAAGTGCTGGAATATTTTTTTTTCTTTTCTCTTTCCACATTAAAAAAAATAGTAAGATTATCAGATTGAACTACAAATATTCTATTAAAATTGGGTGGAAGGAATTCAGACATATTTATTTTTAAAAACTATACTGTGACATCATTATTAATCGTGCGGTTCTAATTTTCGTGGATTTTGTGGTTCACTTAAATCACGGAAATTAAAATCCAACGAAATACAATTGTCCCATTGATTGATTCCTGTAGTGTTGGAAACCACGAATTCAAGAAGCCATGGATCAATGCATTTCGCAGAAACCACGAAAATTGGGGGCCAACGAATAAATGTACTTTCACAATAAATCAATCATTGTGACCTTATTGTACCTGAGTTCGCGGTTGAATAGTTTTGATTCCACCTTCCTGTATTGATCAGATTCTACATGTCTAATCAACTTATATGTATACACAGTTCATACGTAAATAAACAATAAAAACATGAGACAAATAAAGTCTAAAAACAACACGTGGTGTAATGTTGGGCAGTAACATACTATCTTTATCAATGAAGGATCCCTTGTCATAGCAACTACATCAACATGGAGCAGTAACACATTAAGGAGGGATCCTTTTTTAAAGCAAATAAATCAAAGCATGGCAGTAACATATTAATATATATTAATGAGGGATTCCCTATGATAGAAAATACATCATTTACTGCTGATAAAATTACATTCCAATCCATTTTGCGTTGTTCACAAAATGAAAACTTTTTTCTTTGTTTGCCACATGACATTTACAGATATTTTTTGGCATGAATTGTGTGTACACAAGTTTATTAAAATATACATACATATATTTATGTATAGTTAATAGATTAAACTGTTTACAAGAAATCAACATAATTAAAAATTAATCACAGAAATTTGCTCATCAAACACACCAAATATTAGTTCTAATAATAAAACCCTAAATGCTCGCTTACTCGCAAGGGTTATAACGGGATGCTATTACACGTAATGGAGCAGCCGCCGAGATTTTTTGCGCTCGCTTACAGAGTTTCTGAAGCCAGCATTTATCAATAATAAGACATAACCTTTCCTTTACCAGTATTTTAGAATGTAATTCCCACAAAATAAAAATCCATGTTTACTTTCTCTCTGAACATTTTGAATTTCGTCATTTCCGACCTCACTATTTGGATGTCGATACCATATTTGGCGATTTGAGGCGTGAATGTTTACATCAGCCGTTTACTACGTGTAGTAAGTAATACCATATTTAGAAAAGCTCCGCCTTCCGTAGTTTCCGGTTATGGCAAACGATCGATAAATTTGAACAAGGTTGTTGCTACCTTTGAAAAGCATATATTTCTCAGCCAAACCGATTTAACAAGAACTGGGATCATCAGTAATAGTTATAATGCAATGTTTGAAGCGTAAATAGTGAGTTTTTTTGTTTCAACTACAACTTTTTTTTGCACTATTGTGACGAATGGGACCGCGTTGTAGCTCTGCCGAGACACAAGTTTGTCACAGGAGCTACATTATTGCAGCTAACCAAATATCATAAAAATAACAACAAAAAAACTTCTTACAACAGTTATAATGTACCGATTTTAGTGATGACTCACAAACGCCAAAAAATAAAATAATAATAATAACAGGATTTTCTACATTGATTTAAGGTGAATGCAAAAATGCCAAAAACAAATGTGAACGTTTTTGTTAGAAGGTAATACACAATAGGAATAACACATAGTTGAGATGTCATAAAAAGCCCTACATATCAGTCATTGCAAGAACAAAAAATAAAATAAAAAATTTGATTATGGTATTAATCCCAGTAAATAATGAATAATATCTTTGGTTTTCGACTAATTTTCTTGTAAAGTCTTCATAATATACCTGTCAATAAGATGCTATGCTGCCAAGGGGAGGCAACTCCAGAAAACCTCAATGATTGTTCTAATGAATTAATTACAAAATGATAATATCTAAATAGAATCTGCAAAAAATGATTCTATGGAACACCACAGTTGACATAAACAATGACCTACTGACACCCGTAAACTACATACAATGACATTGTGTCATTTTGTGCAATATGTACCATAAATGTTGGAACTGAACGCCGACGGGTCGATTTGAGAGAAAAACAAATAAATGTCAGTTGGAAGTAAACTATCAAAACATATTTCAGTATAAAAATAGAAACAGCATGAGAAAAGTTATCTTTTTTAGCAAAAACTTTGTACATGAAAGGTGAGTAATTACTCATTTTCCCATGATGACCACATTATCAGTAGAAAATGTGAGTAATAACTCGTTTTCCCAGGATAGTAAAATCATCGCCACAAAATTTGAGTAATTTAACTCACTTGCACAGAAGAGTCAAATCATCAACACAAAATGTGAGTAATTACTTGTTTTCCCAGGATGACCAAATCATCAGCACAAAATATGAGTAATTTAACTCATTTTCCCAGGATGGCAAAATCCTGAGCAAAAATATGAGTAATTTAACTCATTTCCTCAAAATGGTCAAATCATTAGCACAACTTTGTAAGTAATTACAATAGCATGAATAAAAATAAGTTGAATAGGAGACTGGCGTTTACTCCAAACATCAACAGTGTGTAAAGGAGCGCTATATTGCCCCATTTTACTGTAATAAAACTCCAATCACAACCATACTTCAGTTATTCCTCCTTTACATCATAAAAAAATATTCAGTGACAAAATGAAGAGTATCGTTGGCGCTTACCATACTTTTACAAAAATCTTCCAATAAATTGCCACTTGTTCCCTTTCCCATCAACCCATCACAGTCATCGTACGGAAAAATTGAATATACTGGTCCGAATCAAATTCTTTAATTTATTTTTATATAGTTCTTAGTTAAAATAGGGTCCAATGTTAATATATGTCCTGCGGTGACGGCCATCTTGGATTTCCGATCGGCATAAAAAAGGCTAAACTTTGTAGAAGACCCTCCATTGATCATTCCTGAGCAGTTTGGTTTCAATTGTCCAAGTGGTTTCAGAGAAGAAACGTTTTGAAACATTTTTCCAAATGTTAAACTAAGTCCTGCCGTAGACGCCATTTTGAATTTCATATCGGAACAAAAAACCTAAAGTTTGTAGAGGACCATCCAATGAACATTCATGTACAGTTTGGCTTTAATCATATTTTTAGTTTCTGAGAAGAAGGAATTTGAACATTTTCCCATAGGGTCCAATGTTAATCTATGTCCTGCAGTGGCGGCCATCTTGGATTTCCGATCCACATAAAAAACATAAATTTGATAAAGGACATTCCAATGGTCATTCATTTACAGTTTGGGTACAGTCAGTTCATTAGTTTCACAGAAGAGAATCTTTGAAATTTCAGCCAATCAGAGCATACTATTGGCCCTGGCAGCCGTGTTGAATATCGGACTGGAACAAAAAACAGGAACTTTGTAGAGGACATCCTGCTAAGTTTGGTTCCAATTGGCCTTGTGGTTTCGGAGAAGAAGCTTAAAATGTGAAAAGTTTACTGACGACAGACGACGGACGCCAAGTGATGGCAATAGTTCCCATGGACCTTTGGTCCAGGTGAACTAAAAAGGTTATCATGTTTTCTCAAAGATTAGTGAATAAGAAGAAATTATTTGGAAATGGGGTGTTAAACACCAATCAATCAATCAATGAAATGGCGTGTTTCAATATAGAGCAAACAGGTTGTAGATGATGACTCGGATGACGTCACTGGTTGAAGTATAATCATATTAAGTATAATAGACAGAGAAGAAAATGTAAAAATCTAATAAATGCCGAAAATATTTGGAACATGCGCCTGCCAATTCATTAATGTTTCAGAACAGTTGTAACTGTTGAAACTATCTGGGGCCAAATGAATTATTTAACTTATATTATTATAACACATAAATAATACACAAAACAACTTGACACAAAAAAAAAACTTCGGATTCCTGTTTTGCATAAGCATTTCGAAGTGGAATAGGTTAAATATATATTTCCAACTTTTAGCTCACGCTTGAGTTGAAAGATATAACTTGGCTTAGTAGAATAGTTAGGTAAAACAATGCCAAGTATCAATAATTCATCAGTAATTTTTGCAGTTTTTAGGTATTTTTTACCAATGTTAAGTTGAAGGTTTGGTTGGTAAAAAAGAGCTAAAAAAATAACAGTCCTCAATGTCATAATCTAACCCCACCCCCAATGCAATCCTCAAATTAATCTCTGGGGTTCTATAATTTTAAAATGTAGTAATTTTACGAGGATTTTTTATTTAGGAAGTTGAACAATCTCAAAACTCATTTTTCGTTCCGTTTCTTACATGTATATAAATTAAAAATGTCATACAGAATCGAACAAAACGACAATGATATATTGTTCATATTATATGATATATTGTTGAACCTAGGGGGCTCAGTGTACGGTGTGTGAGTTTTGGTTAACAAACTCAATCTATATAACTTGGTAGTTGTTTACACCATTGGTACCATGGCTGGTCTAATACACTGGTTTTATCCAAAGGGTAAAAGTTTATTATGACAACAATTATATAGGTTCTAAAACAAAGCAATTTATTATATTCAAGTGTAATAATATATTCAAGTACAACAATAATTTACCTATATACATGTATTACAATTAACCTTTCGGTATAAAATTTAACTGTCCCAGTGAACACTTTTCAAACATACTCACAAGCGAATAAATTGTTCAGTAATAAGAAAGTTTTCAACAATTAAAATCCACCTGTTATGTACATCTATTGTCAAAACTCTCCATTATTTTTGAGGAATGGAGAGTTATTGTTCTCTTTGTACTTTAGATACTATACTCAGACTTTATTTTGTTACGAGATTAAAAATTAATAAAACAATGGGTGGATTTTAAGTTGGAGAATGTCCTCGTATCTCTCAATTCCTTAAAAACAATGTGCCTCGGCACAATTAATTTTAAGGAATGGAGAGTTACGCGGACATTCTCCTATACATAAAGATGTCTGAAATTCCATTCAAGAAAATGAATGCATTTTTGGCGCAAATCGATATCGGCCTTATTAAGTCATTCTTTTTCAATCTTTTAAATTTCTTAGATATACTTTTTATGTTGCTATATGATTAAATTGATTGCTATGGCTCCCCAAAATCGGGTGTTATTGTCGACCATTACTGTAGGTCTTATTACAATTCCACCCTACCTCCAACTTCCACTGAGTTTTTAAGGTTCTCATCGATGCCGTGAAATGCATAAGCAAGTCAAAGTACAGACAAAACAGCGGCCAAAAGACAAACAATGATATATACAAAATACTGCACAGAAAACTAAGGATTGAGAAACACTAATTCCACACAAGAAATGGGTGTGAACTCAACTGCCCCGGAAGGGTAAGTAGTTCTTACTCCACTGGTTTAAAAGTAAGTTGATCCATCTATTCCTTTTATTCTTGCTATTATGCAAAAAGTACTCACCTTGCTCATGAATACACTTGAGATATATCCCTATCCACAATTTCCACTGTCTTGTGTCGTCCTCGTTAACATTTGAGTGTACCCCCAGTGTAGGGGAGTTCCGAGTGTAAATTTTGTGGCCATCATGTCAGAATGGTTTCATGGACTTGCTATTGAGGACAGTGATGCATGAAAACATTTTAACGTTCGTTACGTTTCTTTGAATATTTATTTTTTCCACACAAAATAAAATACAAAAAATAACCATCAATCGATTTTTACCAAATTGTAACTTGTGGTCTTCCGGTGACGTTGGTAACGTGGACATATATTAGCATTACTGTAGTTGAAGACAAAGCAAAATTTACGAAAATAATGTTGCCCATTCTTAAATATTCAGCAAACAATGGATTCCGTGCATTATTTCTTAAACACAATGGTGTAAGTTTTCTTACCATTCTATGAAAGTCGAGAACTTAAAATAAGATCTAAAAGACATGGTTTTATCTGTACTGAAGTTACATATAAAACTTTAATATAAAGATAGGGATAACATTCACATAATCATCTACCAATAAAAAGACCTGAATTGATGGCCATTGTATAACTGGTTGTCACTAGATGTTTTTGTAATTCTTCCTTTATGGAGAACAAGGAACTAAAACAGAGTCATGTATAATGTACATGTACATTAATAAGTCTATTAAGAGTTGGAAACATGCAAATAACTTTTGTCGATTTTCTAAGAAATTATACTTACACCTTCGCGTAAATATCTCAAGTAGATGGAATCATATCAAATGTTTTTTTCTTCGTTTATATACAGCCCCATAAACTGCGAATAATCCAATCATATTTCAGGTAACAGGACGTTTTTCTGGTTGAATAGTTCCAAGTTGTCATACCTAGAACAAAAATGATTGATATTAAAAAATGTATTCGTAGTTCATCAACACTATCTTGTATAGTAACAAAAAAAACCATGATATTTGTATTTTTTTACACGCTTTTTGCTATAAAACATAACTTTATTACTTGGTTTTTCACATTCTGCATTAACCACACCAAGATGGTGGATCCAGTGCTGATGTTGGTTGTGGGTTGATGTGGATTATGATGTGAAAACGTCACAATTATTACATTAATATTTTTTAATGGATTTTATTAAGAAAATGTCCAAATTGTCCAGTATATCTGATATTTATTCTTTTTCGTTTCAGGTACAAACCTCATTCAATATCCAGTCCATTCATGGCTATCCTACATAAGCCACGGTCACCGACCACCCACGCAGACCCAACAACGACAGGCTCGTTTCAAGTTAAAAGCCAGAAGAAAACAAACAGAACACTAGTCCCTGTGAGCGTAATCTGTCCACAATACCTTCAGCAGTTAACCGGTCGTGAAAACCTCAATAACTAACATCCTTGGCAAACATTTCTTGGACATTTTGAAATAACTTGCTAATTGATTCGTCAATGGTCAGGCTTTGATTGTAGTCCTAAAATGATGTGTTGTCTCATATATGTGTGTCATCAGTAATTGTTTCTTCTTCCACATCTAAGCCAAAAAGGAAGCTTTTTCGGAGAGAAATAAATTGATCAGTAGTATTCTTTTACAAAATTTAACTTTCTTTGTTTCTGTTCTTCAATCAGTTTTGTCGAGTGCGGTAGATCGTGGGTTCGAGCACCGGTCGGGTCAAACCAAGAACTATAAAATTGATATTTGCTGCTTCTCAGGTAAGCATTCAGCATTAAGGAAAATGAGTCAAGACTGGTTGGCTTGGAATCAGGATAATGTGTCAGAGTAGGCGACATGTTTATCGGTGGAGTGTTGTTTCAGTGTGCTAGCACTATAAAAATCCAACTAAGCGTGTTGGTCGAGTACAAAGCAGACCTCATAATTATTTCATTGAAAATTAACTTGTTTTCGCCATGATATAGCTGAACAAATGCTGAGTTGGCGCATTGCTAACAAGGAAGCTACTGAACCAAGGGTTCCTAGTGGCTAAGTTGAAGTAATCACCTTTGCGGTGGCCACCATGACTTACTCAGCCGTTACGGAATATTTCAGTTACAAATGACTACGGATATATTCCGTTTGTAGTATTCACAATCCGGTTCTTTCCTCTCTTTTTACACCGGCGTTGTAACTAGAGTAACACGACTTGCCGCATGTGGTGCAGGAATTGCTTACACTTCCTAAGCACCTGAATTAACCCCCAGTTTTTAGTGTGGTTCGTGTTGTTCAGTCTTTAGTTGTCTATGTAGTGTTTGTAGATCATTGTTTGTCCTTTTGTCCTTTTAATTTTGTTTACTGTATTTGTCTTTCCTTCTGCTGTTTACTCATTTTTTGTCTTCAAACTTTCTTTCAGCAATCCGAATGCTTTACAATTTGATGGTTCAGTGGTCTAAAGATTTAGTAATCCGAAAGTTCAGTAGTGCGATAGTTCATTTCTCTGATGGTTTATTGGTGCGAAAATTACACGATTTACAAATTTTTCAAATATTCTTGTTATGGTTTAAGGCATAAATTGGTGATAAAAACAATATTCTAGAAAGAATCAGCAATCTGGATACGAAACAACTATAGTATACCTCACAGGTAAAACAAACCACAAGAACCATGGAATCGAACAACATAGCCATTTAGATTTTTAGGTACGACAAGAAAACATTCTAGATTTTTAGATGTTTGTGTGACGATTAATATTAGGTGCATGCATATTTGGCAATCTTTGAGACAGACATTTTGAACGAAATCAACATTGTTCATTCGATTCAATCATTGTATTAGATAAAAGCACATTTAGTATGATGTGTAATCCATTATATTTGGGCTATGATTCCTAGAATACATTTTTGTTTTCAAGACAGTTAGCTGCCATTTACTTGATAAGTACAAGTTTCAAAAAATCTTCAAAATGCCATTGTATATTTCGGTACATGTGCTTCGGATGGATTTTATGACATGTTCACTTACTTCTACATCCGTTTTTGCTAATTGCATGGTGGGAGTTTGTCGTTTGTATAGAGTAGAATTCGCAGACTTTTCTCTGTTCTTGATGTATATGTTCCGTATTCATACAGCATTGACAGACTTGTTAGTGACAAACTATCTGTATTTTACGGGTGTCACTAGTGGAGCAGGAACTGCATACTCTTCCGGAGCACCTGAGTCCCTCCCCGGTTTTTAGTGTGGTTCGTCTTACTCGATCTTTAGTTATATGTGTAATGCTTTGTAGATCGTTGTTTCTCTTTTTATACATTTTCTGTTGGCCATTGTGTTGTCTGTCCTTCGATTTACGGATTCTGATTACCCCTTTTGGTATGTTCAAACTCTTCTCATCCTCATGTGATTGTAGGAGAGCTCATATGCTATGTATGTTATTTGTATTTGTTTGCGTATTATAAGTGGTATCAACCACGTCTTGACCTTCACATAGGTTCACCATCGTTTTTGGTGGGGTCGTGTTGGTCATCCTTTTAACTTTCTGTGTTATGTATTTGTGGTTTTTTTGTCTTCGTCCTGTGTCTTGTGTGTCCAATGTTGCCAGTGGCTGTGGATTGTCCATTCTTGATAGTTCCTTCGGTTTTCTCTAACGTTTATTTTATACATATACCCCTCAACCTACATCTTAACCTTTATATATTATAGATTTTGGTATTTTGAATTGCCACAGCAGTCAATTTATTTAAGAATAGTTTGAAGATACTAAAAGGTACAGTTTGTACCCATAGGACTACCGACTGTCTGTTAAAAAACGCGTCCACCAAACAAAACAAATATGTTGTCAATCAAAACCCCGAGCAGTTTGATGCTTAAATACCCATTTTTGAATTGCCAATTAACGTAACAAATATATGTGGTTGTTTTTTGTTTTTTTTAGGGGGGTTAGGGAGAGTGGGTAACATGGCGGTTATATCTTTATTTTGCGATCACTATTATTTGTTGATTTACTACTAAAAGCCATGTTGTATATACAATTACTAACGTGATAAGTAAAAATCATCTCATGCTTTTTTTCTTCTCGGAAGCACTTCAGAATGTAAATCAAATATCCTGAAGCTATGTAGCAAATAAGGGTAATAACAAAATTACCCAACTCCGAACAATCTTACAAAGGGAAAGTCAAAACTCATAATTATATAAGCAGACAAAATCAGTCAACAACCGGAAAACTGTGAAAACGTAATGACCCTGACTTGGTACAGGCATTTCTAAAGAAATGGTGGGTTGAGTCATATTTTAAAGCGCCAAACCTCCCGCTCTCATTACGATTCAAAGGTTCCGGCTGTCACTAAACAGTATTTAAATACAGGAACAAAATAGGTAAAAAAGTTGTCAAAGCAGTACCATATTCGGTGACGTAAATGTCAAAAATATTTTTACGTCACACATTAATAAAAAAATATCTTGACATTGTTCTTGACTTCTTTATCTTTATACATTTTCACTATATGAAAATGCATCGCTTATAATCGTTTCTGCAGAGACGGAATATATTTCAACAAGATCTTGGTATCGGAATATAAACTTTTTAAGAGATCGATTAAGGCGAATCTTTTTATAGCCCTCGTTCACTAGCCTGTTTCTCAGATGAAGATGACGTTTCAGGAAATCAGAATAATTGCTACTGGCCCTTGCATAGCGAATCAATTGCGAGATGTAAGCACCATAAGCAGGAGAAGCTGGTATATTGCTGCACATGTTTGGAAAATTTATGATTTTAAAATTGAAGTCGTCCCGTTTATCATAAATTTTAGTACTGAGTTGACCACTGTCGTCAAATTCGAGGTATAGGTCCAAAAATGATGCGGACGAAACTGTATCTGTGGTCTCTTTAACCTCCAGCTCTGGAGGATATATCAATGGAAGAAAATCTGCAAATCTAGAATTATTGATAGATAAAACGTCATCAATATACCTGTATGTGAAATTAAAGGCTCTAGCCTCATGAATCTTCTTATCTTTTACAAGCTTTTGAAGAAACTCCGACTCATATGAGTATAAAAATAAATCGGCTAGAAGAGGGGCACAATTCGTACCCATTGGTATGCCGACGACCTGCTGAAACAGTGTCCCTCCAAAGGAGACAAATATGTTAGGGTGGTATATAGAGTTGAAAAATCAAAAGTTTTGATGGAGGATACCTGGGAGAAAGATCTTGATTTCAGGTTATCCAAAAGAGTTTTTCAAAATTCACATGTGATTTATGCCACTACGCGAGTAAACAGTTTCACAATATTTCTGTTGTCCCTCTTTTACTGCAGACAGAATCTTTGTCAGGTGAATAGACAATTATTTCGTCGAACAAGTTGATGATCCCGCTATGTACCTTTCTTTGTATGGTGTCTAATGGAGTTTAGGTATCCAATATAAATAGGGTAAATCCTCAGACTCTTTACCAGAGGGAATGTTTAAAGAGGTCATGAATGATCTGTGGTTAGCTAGGATTTCATCTTTGTCCAGCGAAGTTGGTTTGTATGTGGTATTACTAGAGGTGTTGCTATCTATGCCTAATTCCTTGATTAGGCATTCGAAGTAATATGATTTACATACAAACACGATATTGTTGGAAGCCTTGTCCGCAGGAACGATAACATATTTGTCATGAAGAGAGGAAAGACACTTAACAGCTTATTGGTCTTTAAATACAGACTTAGGTCGACTATTAACACAATTTTTGAGTTTGTGAATCCGACCTTGTACTAGAGACCTAATTGTTCTAACCCAGTCTGACAAGGACTCTAACTCAGGATCTTGGTCTGCTTCTCTCTTTATCCACCTTCTGGCATAATCTTCAACAGCATCCATAATTATCTTGAAATTATGTTTCGAATTGATGTGTTGAGGTTCTCTGAATTTAGGACCATGAGAAATCACCTTTCGGAGACTCTCATGTTGAATGATATTCAGATCACCAGTGATTACATGTCCAGATGGGTTGTATTGAAACGGAGAGTGGGAGCAGTCACAGGTCAGAGGGTTCTTAAGGTACTCTTCTATGTTAATATCTTGCAATGCTTCTTTGTGGTTTAAAATTTTACGGCCAATGCTGTTAGTGTAGCTATAGGAGACAATGGGAACAGATTGATTTTTGAAATATGGTAGAATTTGTTTTACGACCTCTTTTCTATTAAGAATGTTGCTGATGTTAATAGCATCGATTCCTTTGTTAGGAAACGGAATATGGAGGAATTTGCTGTTGTTATCATGAAGAGGTTCAGATCGAACTGGTTTAAAAAGACGAAAGGAAGCCACGTCACATATAATACTAGACAATCTGTACTTAGGAGAAAAAGGATCTACGCCGCCTTTGTCAAGTCCAACATCCATAAGATCTTTGAGGTAGTTTACAGGTAGTGAAAATAAGATTGTAGGAATGGGATGAATTCCAAGAGGTTTCTGTATATTAGAAAGTAAATCATTAAAAGTATCTTGTAACGTTCTTGGTTTAGAGGACGATTTAACATTAGGATGTTGAATTCTTTTATGACCATGGCTACGTTTAGTTCTTGGAATAGTATTAAAAAGGCTCATCACGTTGATTTCGTTGCATCCAGGACTTGACAAATTTCCCACTCCTTTGATGTTATCATTGCAACCGTAAGGCATTGCAGTGCCTAACTCTTTAATCCAAAACAACTCTCTATCGGTACGGTAAGGTGTATTAAGTATAGGACTATTTGTATGATGGTAAATCTTCTCGATAATTCGAACTTTCATCGTCAAACAGCGGTCATGACCCGCTTGATTGAAATGATTATACAAAATCCTGTATTTGGGATCTTTTGCATCATATCGATGTTGGCTCATCCTACTTCGCAATGTTTGACGAGTTTCACCAACATACAAAAGTCCACAGAGTGTACATTCTATGCCGTAAATGACATTTTTAGTAGAACAGTCCAGAGGGTCAAACGATTTGGTGTAGTACGTTTTTCCAGTTAAATTACTTGTAAATTCAGGAGAAGTTATTAGCATGACGCATGTTTTACAAGTATTATTTTGTCAGTTTTTATTTTGCAAGTAGTAATGCATGGAGAGGAGTCACAAGTACCTGGAGATTTAAGACAGTCCAAAATATTAATAGAACAAGATTTTAAAATTTGATACGAGTCTGAAGTTTTGAAATAATAATTACCCTCTGGCTGAACGTAAGACAAATCGGGGGTATCCCGTAGGATTTTCCGTGGAACGCATATATCATTTGCTACCCTGTTCCGTGTAGTAGCAAATGAGGACCTTGTTAACCCGGGTGACGTCCTAGCCGATATGTTGTCCTGAATTTCGTTATTTCAAAACTAGAGTGTTTTACTTTGACACAACAATATACTGCCCCTACTATTCCTCATAATACAATTTACATTTAAAAACAAAATGGGAACATGGCATAATGACTATTATTCTCGGAACTATTGCGCACCTTCCTTTCTAAGGAATTATTATTATAGCGGATCTTTATTATACAACCTTTCTTTTATAGACGAACACAATATACCTAAAAAAAAAGGTGAGAGGTATATTGCAGTGACTTACTGGGTGTTTCTTAAGCTTAACGAACGAGGAAGTTTAATGTGTATATCGTTTCCTTTTGCACAAAATATCTTAATTAACGTTTTATGCGACAGGTATGCACAAATATATTTGCTGTAGTGGTACCAGGTCAATGTAGCTATGTAAATCCCGAGGTTGTAGATATACATGATTTTCTTGTTGCGAACGGATAGATACGACACGATAGGACGAAGTGTATGTTTTATAGCATAAATACATTCCCCACGAACAAATGGAATAACATATGTATGTTAGCATCATCAATCTCTTCATAATTTCAATGTGATATGAGGCCTACCCATTTGTCATCGAACATTGTTTTTAATAATTTTTCTATATATGTATATATGTAACTGTATTGTAATTCCAAAGCAACACCACTGAAGCTTAGATACATTAATATTTGTATCTGCCCCAACAAGCTATATTGGTGTATGATCTAGATATAGAGCTTATTGGCGATTTCAGTTTGGTCAATTTGAAGACATGATCATGTTTATGCCGTCATTCATTTTTATACTAGGTGTGTGTCTTTTGAGTTGAAGCGAATCTGGACTAAGTTGTAGAAACCTCAATTAAATTTAAGAGTGGATTAAAACTTATTGATTTACACTCAAGGTTTAAATGATACTTATGTTTAAGTAAGGTTTGTGCAACCCGGTCCTGATTGTTTATATCTGTACAAACGTTGGAGATCCAATAAAGAGGGAAGGATTGAAATCCCATTAACTGGCTTGCGCATATTGATTTTTGTCATGTTCCAACCATCACCTGGAATTACAGGTTAAGCGTTGTGTATTAAAATGAACACTTACTTTAAGCATTACATATCGGATTGTGTAGCCTAGATAGTAATACAATAGACTAATTTTCGCTATATCAATGATATTGTGACAGGCAAGGCTTTATTTGGTTTGGTTTAGGGTGTTTAACGCCATTTTCAACAATATATCAGTTATATCGTTGCTGTCAGTTTTATTGGTGGAGTACAAGCAGAAATCCACAGACCTGCCGCAAGTCACTGACAAGCTGTATCACATAATGTTGTATCGATTACACCTCGCCATGAACGGGGTTCGAACTCCAACTTTACTGATTGGACGGGTAGTTGTAAATCCAACTACCATACGATCACGACCACGTCGGCCCCGTAACAGAAAAGGACATAGCGAATGAAATTGATAAAAAAAATACCACCTGTCGGAACAATGAAACAATCTAATCGAAAAATTGTAGAAAGAGGCAAAATCGACACTCCAATATACATATACATGGCCGCTCACTTGATATAAGCACTTCATTTTGTCCTTTTCATTTTGGTCATTGTATTGTTTTTTCTTCGATTTACAGCGGGGGGGCGGGGTGGCTTAATGAGTTAGGTCGTTGGATCTAACAGCTCATATAAGCCTATCACCAATACGGCGTGGGTTCGCGCCCAACTTTGTAAATTACAAAAAGGGTGCACTCGACTCACAGCCGCAAGTGATAAAGCTTACAAGTTGCTTGCCCAGGGTCGATGGTTCTCTCCGGGTATGATTTTTCGATTTGATTTTTTCATTGTTCCGACAGGTGGTATTTATTTTATCAATTTCATCTGCTATTTCCTTGTCTGTTACGGGCCGACGTGGTCGTGATCGTATGGTAGTTGGATTTACAACTACCCGTCCAATCAGTGCCTATCACCACTAACGTTGGAGTTCGAACCCCGTTCATGGCGAGGTGTAATCGATACAACATTATGTAATGCAGTTTGTCAGTGACTTGCGGCAGGTCTGTGAATGACGGCATCAATATGAGCATGTCTTCAATTGTCAAAACTGAAATATCTATATCATACACCAATACAGCTTGTGGGGGCAGATACATATATTAATGTATCTAAGCTTCAATGGTCTTGCTTTGGAATTAAAATACAGTTACAAATATACATACAAAAGGTATATAGAAAAATGATTAAAAAAAATGTTCGATGAAAAATGGGTAGGCCTCATGTCACGTTGAAATTGTGAAGAGATTGATGATGTTAACATACATGTTATTCCTTTTGCTCGTGGGGAATGCATTTATGTTATAAATCATACACTTCGTCCTATCGTGTCGTATCTATCTGTTCGGAACAAGAAAAAACATGCATATCTACAACCCCGGGATTTACATAGCTACATTGACCTGGTTCCAATACACCAAATACATTTTTGCATACCTGTCGTAAGAAACGTTAATTAAGATATTTTGTGCAAAAGGAAACGATATACACATTAGTCTTCCTCGTTCGTAAAGCTTAAAAAACACCCAGTAAGTCACTGCAATATACGTCTCACTTTTTTTAAGGTATATTGCGTTCGTCTATTAAAGAACAATTGTATAATAATAATTCCTTAGAAAGGAAGCTGCGCAATAGTTCTGAGAACTATAGTCATTATGCCATGTTCCTCCATTTTGTTTTTAAATGTAATATTTTATTAAGAGGAATAGTAGGAGTAGTATATTGTTGTGTCAAACTAAAAGACTAGTCTTATTGCATAGTTTCAGGATATTTGATTGACATTCTGAAGTGCTTCAGAGAAATAAAAAAGTACGAGATGATTTTTGCTTATCACTTTAGTTATTGCATATACAACATGGCTTTTAGTAGTAAATCAACAAATAAATGTGATCACAAAATAAAGATATATCCGCCATGTTACCCCCTCCCCCCCCCCATAAAAAAAGAAAAAAAACAACCAACACTGCGATAGTATTACGTTAAAATGCTGTTGTTGTAGATCATTAATGCAGGAAAACTTATCTTACTAATACTGTCATCACTATGCCAGACAAATAAGAAAATGACATATGCAAACAAGAAACAACCACATATATTTGCTAAGTTAATTGGCAATTCAAAAATGGGTATTTAAACATAAAATTGCTCAGGGTTTTTGATTGACAACATATTTGTTTTGTTTGGTGGACGCGTTTTTTAACAGACAGTCGGTATTCCTATGCGTACAAACTGTACCTTTTAGTATCTTCAAACTATTCTAAATAAATTTACTGCTGTGGCAATTCAAAATACCCAAATATATAATATATATAGTTTAAGATGTAGGCTGAGGGGTATATGCATAAAATAAACGTTAGAGAAAACCGAAGGAGCAATCAAGAATGGACAATCCACAGCCACTGGCAACATTGGACACACAAGACACAGGACGAAGACAAACAAACCTCAAATACTTAACACAGAAAGTTAAAAGGATGTGCAACACGATCCCACCAAAAACGATGGTGAACCTATGTGAAGGTCAAGACGTGGTTGATACCACTTATAATACGCAAACAAATATAAATAACATGCATATTATATGAGCCCTCCTACAAGCACATGAGAATAAGAAGAGTTTGAACATACCAAAAGGGGTAATCAGAATCCGTAAATGGAAGGACAGACAACACAATGGCCAACAGAAAATGGACAAAAAGAGAAACAACGATCTACAAAGCATTACACATATAAATAAAGATTAAATAAGACGTACCCCACTAAAAACCGGGGAGGGACTCAGGTGCTCCGGAAGGGTATGCAGTTCCTGCTCCACTATTGGCACCAGTAAAATACAGATAGTTTGTCACTAACAAGTCTGTCAATACTGTATGAATACGGAACGTATACATCAAGAACAGAGAAAAGTCTGCGAATTCTACTCTATACAAACGACAAACTCCCACCATGCAATTAGCAAAAACGGATGTAGAATTAAGTGAACATGTTGTAAAATCCATCCGAAGCTCATGTACCTGTATATATAATGGTGTTTTGAAGATTTGTTGAAACTTGTACTTATCAAGTAAATGGCAGCTAACTGTCTTGAAAACAAAAATGCATTCTAGGAATTATACCCCAAATATAATGGATTACACATCATACTAAATGTGCTTTTATCTAATACAATGATTGAATCGAATGAACAATGTTGATTTTGTTCAAAATGTCTGTCTCAAAGATTGCCAAATATGCATGCACCTAATATTAATCGTCACACAAACATTTAAAAATCTAGAATTTTTTTTGTCGTACCTAAAAATCTAAATGGCTATGGTGTTCGATTCCATGGTTCTTGGAGTTTGTTTTACCTGTGACGTATAGTATAATTGTTTCGTATCCAGATTGCTGATTCTTTCTAGAATATTGTTTTTATCACCAATTTATGCCTTAACCCATAACAAGAATAGTTGAAAAATTTGTAAATTGTGTAATTTTCGAACCAATAAACCATCAGAGAAATGAACTATCGCACTACTGAACTTTCGGATTACTAAATCTTTAGACCACTGAACCATCAGATTGTAAAGCATTCGGATTACTGAAAGAAAGCTTGAAGACACAAAATGGGTAAACAGAAGAAGGAAAGACAAATACAGTAAACAAAATTAAAAGGACAAAAGGACAAACAATGATCTACACACACTACATAGACAACTAAAGACCGAACAACACGAACCACACTAAAAACTGGGGGTTAATTCAGGTGCTTCGGAAGTGTAAACAATTCCTGCACCACATGCGGCAAGTCGTGTTACTCTAGTTACAACGCCGGTGTAAAAAAGAGAGGAAAGAACCGGATTGTGAATACTACAAACGGAATATATCTGTAGTCATTTGTAACTGAAATATTCCGTAGCGGCTAAGTAATTCATGGTGGCGACCGCAAAGGTGATTACTTCAACTTAACCGCTAGGAACCCTTGGTTCAGTAGCTTCCTTGATAGCAACGCGCCAACTCAGCATTTTTTCAGCTATATCATGGCGAAAACAAGTTAATTTGCAATGAAATAATGATGAGGTCCGCTTTGTACTAGACCAACACGCTTAGTTGGATTGTTATAGTGCTAGCTCTCTGAAACAACAGTCCACCGATAAACATGTCGCCCACTCTGACACATTATCCTGATTCTAAGCCAACCAGTCTTTACTTCTTTTCCTTAATGCTGAATGCTGTAGCGAAGAAACAACACATACCAATGTTATAGTTTTTGGTTTGACCCGACCGGTGCTCGAACCCACGATATACCGCACTCGACAAAACTGATTGAAGAACAGAAACAGAGAAAGTTAAATTTTGTTAATGAATACTACTGATCAATTTATTTCTCTCCGAAAAAGTTTTCATTTTGGTTTAGATGTGGAAGCAGAAACAATTACTGATGACACACATATATGAAACAACGCATCATTTAATGAGTACAATCAAAGCCTGACCATTGACGAATCAATTATCAGGTTATTCCAAAATGTCCAAGAAGGGTTTGCCAAGGATGTTAGTTACTGAGGTCTTTACGACCGGCTAACTGCTGTAGGTATTCACTATTGGTGACAGAATACGCTCACAGAGACTAGTGCTCTGTCTGTTTTCTTCTGGCTTTTCACTTGAAACGAGCCTGTCGTTGTTGGGTCGGTATCCGTGGCTTATGTAGGATAGCCAAGAATGGGCTGGATATCACTGGTATTAAACTGATGTTCGTAACTTTAGTTACCTACATCCCAACATGGCGGACACGGAAAATGGTAAATTAAAATATCCTTGTTTTCTCTTTTTTTTAGTTTATTTTCAAATATTGTCATTTCAAATGTATAGATATTTTAACAATTAACTGTAGTGATATGCCTTAATCAACTGTAAGTTCTCCTATGTGGCACAATACCTACTTTAAGAAATACAAATGATGTAAGTAACTGTAGAATTATTTTTGAACGATGTTCGTAACTTTCAAATATGATGTTGGTAACTTTAAAGTTTGGTGTTTCTAAAATCATGTTTAAAACATTTAAAGAACAACGCTTTTGTAATAAATAAAATTTGAAAACAAAGAAAAACATCCCTGAAGTGATAGAGAGGTTAATAGAAGTGGGAGAGATTATATAATGCACGAGGGAAAAAAATACAGAGTGGAGGATGAGAGGGTTATGAATGAGTGAGATGAACGAAAGATGAGGGTAGCGGGAGTCGATTCAACATATCTAGTTGTAAGTATTATATTGATATTTCTATTTCGTCTTGGACTGTGTTCTCTAGAAGGGTCTTTCTTAAACTACGACCTTGCAATAGGGCGTTTTGAATTCCGACCTTTGGGTGTTTAGGACCTCCAATGGATGGCGACCTCCGATATCATCATTAAATTCGATGAGGGCCATTCTGGGTCTCATATATAAATTCTAACAAAGTATATTTGTATGTAAATTAACAGTTCTATGTGTAAATATCCCGTGAATTATTACCAAATTAAAATAGACACACCAGATCAAGTATTTTAAGAATGACACATCTAATTATTTCCCTTTAATGCTGAAATGAAACCAGATTAATTTATTATTAATTTGCTACACTATTGTACTAAATACAGATAAATAAAGATAAAATCTACCCAAAACCAGTACTAAAAATAAAATTTATGTAAGACCATCATTTGATCAGTCATGCAAAAACTAGATTCAATCGCTCAAACTGTTTCTTAACGAGCAATTAAACACCTTCTTATTATTTAACAGTTATGGAAATCTGCAGTTACGGACATCTCTTTGAATATCTTTCTAACGTTACGAACATCACTTCAAAGAGTTACGCACATCCTTCAATTTTTTTCAAGTTAATATTTCAATGTTCTCACAAGAGTTTCGTCATTTTTATGCATGCATTCGAGTATCTAATATTCCCACCTGTAATCATACCGTATGGACTTACTAATAAACACTAATGATAAAGAGAAAACAGGGATATTCTAATTTACCATTTTCCGTGTCCGCCATGTTGGGATGTAGGTAACTAAAGTTACGAACATCAGTTTAATACCAGTGGAATATTGAAGTGTTTAACGGTAGCATCAAACACTATTGATACAGGAACTGCTGCACACATCAGATAAAGAATGCAACGAATACGAAAGATGTCATTAGCCGTAGAAAAAGAAGAAGAAAGGTGGTCCATACAACAATCAACATAAGAATTTGCCTCACCAACATTCCTTGCGGGGAAAAAAGATGAAAGTCTCATTTATTGCATTGATTTTAGAGCCTTAAATAGAATAACTAGGAAAGATGCAATTTCATGGCCTAATATTGAGACCTGTATAAGACACTATAATAAAAGGAAGTACCTTCATGAGTGTATTAGACATGGCATCTGGATTTTACCAAGTAGGGGTTAGGGTTATGGCATTTAACGAATTTCAAAAATATTTCAGTTATATCATGGCGGTCAATTTTATTAGTGGAGGAAACTGGAGTACCCGGCGAAAACCACCGGCCTGTCGCAAACCATCGACAAACTTTATCACATAATGTTGTATCGAATACACCTCGCCATTAGCGGCATTCGAACTCACCACCTTAGTGCTGATAGGCAACAAATTACCAAATTACCAAGTAGGGGTAGACGATAAGCTTAAATACAAAACCGTTCATTACCAAATATGGCCTTCTTGAAGACTCAAACTTACCATTTGCTTGTGTAATATCACAGCTGTATTCAGCAGAATATTAAGACTGGTCTAACAATGATTAACATGGGCAGAATGTTTAACATATGTAGATTATGTTATTGTACTTTGGCACAGATTTTCAAAAACACATGACCAACTTATACAAGTAATACATCGCTTTCACAAAAATAATCTGAAACTAAATCAGAAACAGTCATGTTTTCCAAATAAACGTTAGAGAACACCGAAGGGGCAATAAAAAAATGACAATCCAAAGAAACTGGCAACGATGACAAAAATGAGGCAGAATTTCTTGGGACAATAGTCGTTGTTATATCTATCTCAATAAACCCAAATAATACCGAAACGATATCGAAGTCGTTTGTACCAAAACAAAAAGGAATAAATATCAGATATACTGGACAATTGCGACATTTTCTTAATAAAATCCATTAGAAAATATTAATGTGATAATTGTGACGTTTTCACATCATATTCCACATTAACCCACAAACAACATCATCACTGAATCCACCATATTGGTGTGGTTAATGCAGAATGTGAAAAACCAAGTAATAAAGTAATGCTTTATAGCAAAAAGCGTGTAAAAAAATATAAATATCATGGTTTTTTTGTTACTATACAAGATAGTGTTGATGAACTAGGAATACATTTTTTAATATCAATCATTTTTTGTCTAGACATGACAACTTGGAACTATTCAACCAGAAAAACGTCCTGTTACCTGAAATATGATTGGTCGCAGATTATAGGGCTGTATTTAAACGAAGAAAAAAACATTTGATATGAGTCCATCTAGCTGAGATATCTACGCGAAGGTGTAAGTATAATTTCTTAGAAAATCGACAAAAGTTATTTCCACGTTTCCAACTCTTAATAGACTTATTAATGTACATGTACATTATACATGACTCTGTTTTAGTTTCTTGTTCTCCATAAAGGAAGAATTACAAAAACATCTAGTGACAACCAGTTATACAATGGCCATCAATTCAGATCTTTTTATTGGTAGATGATTATGTGAATTGTATCCCTATCTTTATATTAAATTTTGATATGTAACTTCAGTACAGATAAAGCCATGTCTTTTAGATCTTATTTTAAGTTCTCGACTTTCATAGAATGGTAAGAAAACTTACACCATTGTGTCTAAGAAATAGTTCACGGAATCCATAGTTTGCTGGATATATAAAAATAGGCAACATTATTTTCGTAAATTTAGTTTTTTCCTCAACTACAGTAATGCTAATATATGTCCACGTCACCAACGTCACCGGAGGATGATAATTTACAATTTGGTAAAAGTCGATTGATGGTTATTGTTTGTATTTTTTTTGTGTGGAAAACATAAATGTTCAAAGAAACGTAACACACGTTTCAATGTTTGCATGCATCACTGTCCTCAATAGTAAGTACATGAAACCATTCTGACATGATGGCCACAAAATTTACACTCGGAACTCTTCTGCACTGGGGATGCAATCAAACGTTAACGAGGACGACACAAGTCAGTGGAAATTGTGGATAGGGATGCATTTCAAGTGCATTCATGAGCAAGGTGAGTATTTTTTGCATAATAGCAAGAATAAAAGGAATAAATGTATCAACTTACTTTTATACCAGTGAAGTAAGAACTGATTACCCTTCCGGGGTAGCTGAGTTCACACCCGTCTCTTGTGTGGAATTAGTGTTTCTCAATCTTTAGTTTTCTGTGCAGTATTTTGTATATATCATTGTTTGTCTTTTGGCCGCTGTTTTGTCTGTACTTTAACTAGCTTATGCATTTCACGGCATCGATGAGAACCTTAAAAACTCAGTGGAGGGTGGAGGTAGGGTGGATTTGTATTAAGGCCTACAGTAATGGTCGACAATAACACCCGATTTTGAGTAGCCATAACTATCAATTTCATCGTATAACAACATAAAAAGTATATCTAAGAAATGTAAAAGATTGAAAAGGAATGACTTAATTAGGCCGATATCGATTTGCGCAAACAATGCATTCATTTTCTTGAATGGAATTTCAGACATCTTTACGTATAGGAGAATGTCCGAGTAACTCTCCATTCCTTAAAAAATAATGGAGCAGAGGTCCCGAAGGTGCCGAGGCCCATTGTTTTTAAGGAATGGAGAGATACGAGGACATTCTCCAACTTGAATTCCACCCATTGTACTTTATTAATTTCATTAATTATTAATCTTGTAACAAAAAAAAGTCTGTGTATGGTATCTAAAGTACAAAGAGAACAATAACTCTCCAATCTTTCAAAATAATGGAGAGTTTTGACAATAGATTTACATAACAGGTGGATTTTAATTGTTGAAAACTTTCTTATTACTGAACAATTTATTCGCTTGTGAGTAAGTTTGAAAAGTAAAATTTTATAACGAAAGATTAATTGTAATACATGTATATACATAAATTATCTAGAGGTAATTTACAGGTAAATATGGCGCAGTTGAATTTCATTTATTGGCGAAATTAAAACCATTGAAAATATAGACCGTGGCGCAATTGAATCATTTTGAATATGCTAATTGGCGCAAATTGATTCCGGCCCTTAATTACTAAAAGTAATAATTTGTTTATTAGAATAACGACAATTTGAAATATCTTTTAAACTGTAGATTTTAAAGTAGAAGTGTAAACGAGAGTTGTGTAGAGAATCAAGGGTGCTAATTTAATTTGGAAGTTTGCAGACCAGAAAGTGAACGTATTTGGCCCTGCTCATATAGAAAAATCGCATTTTAAAGGAGTTTTTGGGTGTATATTTTGACAGTTTTATGAAATACGAAGGGAATGAGTTTATTAAAGAGAACAGCCTGTGGCCGTGGGTTTAAATCCCTGAGGACAATAGACACTCGACGGTCACCCGAAAGATTCCATTGTTCTCCGTAGAGCCCGTCACCATCTCCTACACGCACTATTGAGTTCATCGGTTTTTACATGTAAAATATTTAACCTGTAAAAATTACTTGGACGGATATTTTTCATTATTTATATTTGTTCACTAAATATATAACACTTCTGTCTTTAATAGTGAACAGATGAAGTCTTCATATATCATATATTATGAAGAATATATCATTGTCGTTTTGTTCGATTCTGTATGACATTTTTTATTTATATACATGTAAGAAACGGCACGAAAAATGAGTTTTGAGATTATGCAGCTTCCTAATAAAAAATGCTCGTAAAATTAGTACATTTTTAAATTATAGAACCCCAGAGATCAATTGGAGAATTGATTTGTTTGGTGGGGGGGGGGGGGAGGGGGGGGGTAGATTTATGACATTGAGCACTGTCATTTTTTAGCTATTTGTTTACCAAACCTTCAACTTAACATTGGTAAGAAATACCTAAAAACTGGAAAAATTATTGATGAATCATTGATACTTGCAATTGTTTTACGTAACTATTCTACTAAGCCAAGTTATATCTTTCAACTCAAACGTGAGCTAAAAGTTTGGAAATATATATTTAACATATTCCACTTCGAAATGCTTATCCAAAACAGGAATCCGAAGTTTCGACCTTTGTGTTTGTTTGTTTTGACTTTTCATGAATACGAGGCCCGTTTTGTGCTTGGTTTTCGGTTGGATTATAAACTGTCCCTGTGTATCTTCTTTTTGTTTTTGTGTCAAGTTGTTTTGTGTATTATTTATGTGTTATAATCAATATAAGTTAAATAATTCATCTGACCCCAGATAGTTTCAACAGTTACAAGTGTTCTTAAACTTTAATGAATTGTCAGACACATGTTCCAAGTATTTTCGGCATTGACTTTAACGTGACATTTATTCGATGTTTACATTTTTTCTCTGTCTATTATACTTAATATGATTATACTTCAACCCGTGTCGTCATCCGAGTCATCATCATAAAAATAAATGATAATAGGGTCTATGACACTTCTATTTATACAGTTTTCTTTGCATTATTCTTTTTCAATTTTGACCACATGTTCTTCTGCTTTTATCCACACATCTTTTGTAATTTTTCCGAAAGCGGCGTACGTGAGTTCTTTCGCATCTTTTAATCGGAAGGTGGTATTGTTTTAGCCACGAAAGCTTTGACTTGCGCCAATATTAATTATATCGGGTTAAGTTCACAGTGTCGAACGGGGATTCTTAATACTTCATGTCCGTGTAAATTAGCAATTTTATCTGTTTTATAAACTACTGGGGTCTTTTTTTGTTTTATTTTTTCATATAATACTTTTTTGGTATCAGTAGCAGAAAAAGGAATGTTATGTTATGTAAGATAGTTTTGGAGAACAGCTTTTTTCTGAATAAAATTTGAGAATACCGTATCTTTTATTTTGACATTGTGATAACTTGCATTATCTAACACAACCAAGCTAGAATTTTTCAGAGTAGGCATCAATTGTTTTTCAAACCACTCAAGAAAGAAAACACTATTCATCTCCTGGTGATAGTCACCATCCTTTGATTTGGTCAGAAACACTAAATCGCAGCGTCAATCAAACCCTCACTTCGCGTACCTGCATGCAAAACAATCAAACGTTTGCCTTTACCCGAGGGTATTTTTTGGTTTAACCAATGTGTCATCCATGTACACGATATCACCCTGCTTCTCTAAAAGATTTGATCTTTCTCAGATAATAACACCTATCATTGATAATAGACACTTGATCGTACAGAACTCTTCCATTATCAGTATATCCAAGATCAATGAGAGTTAGAGTAAGTTTAGACTTTGATATTTTAATAGAATCTTTTATTTCCTTATGCATTGTTGTGACGATCGGAGCAATTTTCCGTGAATATAAACCGTGGATTCTTCTTTTAATAACACAATGATCAAAGTCGTCCAAAATATTAGCTCTTTCTTTGGGTCTATTTGACTTGCAAGGCCTCTTACCATTCATAATACGGTGCACTGAAGTGTAAGACACACCCAAAGCTTTAGATATCATTTGATATACCCTATCAAATGAGACAATTGGCTTCTTCGTTGCCTTTTCCTTACTAAAAAGGGCAAACAACTTTTTACAAACTTTTGGTATTCCGGAGATAAGTCTGACTTTTTACCCATTTTACATAAAATGCAAAATGTAACAATAATTTATGAGAGAAATGCTTGTCAGGTTCGTCTAAAGTACACGTTGCTGAGAGAAAGATTTTACAGGTAAGATACCTGACTTACGGATGGCTCTTCTATAAAGTACATCTACTACCACCCGAAAAATGACAACAAAATAGGATCAAAATACAAAATTTCATCTGAGTGCAGCCTCAGCCAAAACAATAAGAAGCATTACTGTAACATTTTAGTTAGCACTCGTAATTCTAAATAAAACTCTCGTTTAGTTTGCTGTTCAAAAATCTATAGTTTAAAAGATATTTGGATTTTTCGTTATTCTAATCAATTCTTTTTTACTTTTTTGTACTTTTAGTTCAGCAATCGAAGTGTCTTTAATTGTAGCAACGTATGTTTTAGCTGCGGAACCACAGGTCGTTTGCTCTTTTTTGTTGGTGACCATAAACACCTAAAAGTAAATGCATGAGAGATATGCTTCCACAGCTAAGTACCGGTCAGAATTTAATGTGTTACATGTCGACATCGTTTGGGAATATGATGTAACATGTCAATATGTGTCAGTACAAAACCGATTTTTATTGCATAATAAAAAACGCTAAAAACAATATCCGCGAATACGCATGTAAACCAGAAACCGCGAAAATTGTAACCAGTGAACAATGTTACTTTTATAGTATACGCTTTTGAAACAACACACATGTAGAAGCAACAGTCATAAATGTGTCTCTTTAAAAAATTACGCTTGAATACGATCGTCAGAAACGTTTATGGAAACAATAGCCTTATTAATGAGAAAGTTTTTCCGTATTTACGAGATTTAAAATTTCCATAAAAATTAGAACACCGAAGGAGCAACCAAGAATTGACAATCCAGAGGCACCGGTAACATTGGGCACAGGACCCAGATCGAAGACAAATAAAACAAAATAACACAACACAACTAAAACGAATGAGCAACACTAGGTCTACCAAAACACCGGTGCTCTCGAAGGGTAAATAGTTTATTCTTCTTATAAGACAACGGCCGCTTTCCTCATAGTCAAGTCCGGTAAATGTCTTGTTTTTAATAGAGGAGAGAAAATGTCTATTGTTCTGTTATGTCTCAATCTGTGACGTTTTGGTAGTTTTTTTCTTCTCAAATCTCAGTTTAAAGATATATTTTACACTGCAAGCTCTTGCCAATGGTTTCGATGGATTGTATTATAACCGATCTAAGCCTTTGAACATCGTTTCAGTTTTTTGTGTTGTCATATTATGTGTCTTTACGTTCTGAGTTCCGTGCTGTGATGTCTGTTACGATTTCGCCATGAAAACTATGCTCGTTTCGTGTTTACCTCCAGTTGTGTGTAGGATGGCTTATGTCTTATTTACGTTATTTGTGTTTGTTTGCGAATAGTGGTGTCCAACACATATTGTGTTGTGCTGTTGGTTTGTTTGTCTTCGTCTTGTGTACCCTATGTTGCCAGTTTCTCTGGATTGTCCAGTTTGCTTGGCCCTTCGGTATTCTCTAACGCTTATTCACATGATTTGTCTTTGACAAATAGTAGTAATTCACTTCTCTTTATGTCAGGAACATGGTCATTCCTGTGGTATTTCTGCTTCTTGTTGTCGTGTCACTAACGACAGCCATAACACTGGACACAGATGGAGCCTTCAATGCCAGGCTAGTTGACGCTGGCGGAATTGGTGGTGGTGGTGATGGCGGTTTGGGACTAGGCTTTATAGGTGAGTCAACATATTATTGCCATATATTCAAATACAGTCAAAGCTGTATAAAGGGATCACCGTTGAGACAAAGATTAAGTGGTCTTATAAGACAGGTGACCTCTTTAAAGAGGTTAAATTCATATGAAATTTTCTATGATAGGACAAGAAAAAGGTGACCTTTTAATACAATAAGGGAAATAACAAAATTACCGAACTCCGAACAATCTTACAAAGGGAAAGTCAAAACTCATAATTATATAAACAGACAAACTCAGTCAACAACCGGAAAACTGTGAAAACGTAATGACCCTGACTTGGTACAAGCATTTCTAAAGAAATGGTGGGTTGAATCATATTTTAAAGCTCCAAACCTCCCGCTCTCATTACGGTTCAAAGTCTCCGGCTGTCACTATAACAGTATTTAAATACAGGAAAAAATAGATAAAATAGTTGTCAAAACGGTACCATATTCAGTGAATGTAAATGTCAAAAACACTTTTACGTCACACATTGATAAAAAATATTTTTGACATTTTCCTTGACTTCTTTATCTTAGTGATTGCTTAATAGAGGTGACCACATAGACAGGTTTGACTGTACTGCATTTTGCTTAAAACCAAAATCATATATCAATACAACTTTGAAATATTCTTATTGTTAACTTCAAACCACTCCATTGAAGCTTGCAATTTATGGAAATTTTCCATTCTTGGGACCCCCTCCCCCAATTGACACATATACGCGATGGATAACTATGGATGTTGTGTATATCATTTTGTAACTTCAATGCCTGAAATTCTGATACAATGTAAGCCGGAATTATCAATGGAATGTCCTCATTTCTATCCTGTCAGGCACCCATAATGGGCACCAGCAGTACATATGACTGACTAAATAGGACCCCAAAAAAAGAACAGTAATAAAGAAAGCTATACCCTATCTCCTACAACATAAAATGTAATATGATGTTTTTATACACAAACTAATATTACTTGTGTGGCTAACAACAATCTACTCTAGTCAATAGAAGGAAGAAAACAGAACAAACAGGTAGAAAACATAAACAATTTACCAACACTTATTACGGAAACAAACACAAATAACGTAAACAAAACATGGGCCCTCTTACAAACAACTGGAGGTAAAGACGAATTGAACATCGTTTTTCAAGTTGGTATTTTCTGAGGTTTTGCTCTTATTTTTCAATTTTGTGGTGTTGACGTTACGCGCGATGTTGGCGACACTTGACGTTACACGTAATTAACGTTGATAAGAATGTTTCTCGTCTTCTTTTTCATCTTTTTATTTCATTATTTGTTTTTGCATAACTTGGGTTTGGTTGGGGTGGGATGGGAGTAGAGTATTTTATTATTCTTTGTTCAGTGAATAAATGTAAATTGCATCTCGACATATGTAAACAACACCCCTTAAGATTAGACCTACACTCTTTTCATATGCAAAAAAGCTTCTATGCTTCCGCTAATATGCTTAAATAAATTTGGATCGGCAGGTACATTTTAGGTTGAAAATTAAATTTCTCGATTTGTTTTTACTATTATATAATAATAGTTTCTACAATGCACACATTCTTTTTTGCAGTGCTTGTTCAAAAATGACACCAAAAAAAATTAAGGTCATAAAGTCATTTTTAATTAGGATCGCTCGGGTAAGCGGAAACACATTATTTTTTCAGGTTTGGTATATTTTTTTATTTGTTTTTTCGCTTTGCCCCCCCCCCCCCCCTTTTTTTTCAAGTTTTGATATCGTTTGCTCGTTTTTTGGTTTCGCTTTATTGTTGTTGTTTTTTTATATATTTGTTTTCATTTTAATAGAAAACTTCCCTCTGAAAAAAATAGCAAGACTTTATGGAGCGCGACTTTATTTTGTCGTCGATAAGGAGAAACGTTTACTGGAAAAATTGGTTGAACTTCTACAATTTTACGTAGAAATCGTAATTTTTTATCCAAAATCAAGTTTGTTAAGTTCATTCTCTTCCACGGAAAACGCACATTTTTGCTATTTGGATTTAGCACGAAAATTATGAGTGAAAAATATAGTTCCAAATGTGTAAAGTTTTATAGTTCGTGATTTTTTACGTCAAGTTGCAACTGGACATTTTTGTTGACCTTTAAAAATATTTTTTAGCTTTCTAAAAAAAAATCATTTTTGAAAAGATTTTTTCGTTTATTAAGATAATCACATTTGATAAGTATATTTTTTTTGTGAAAATTTAGTAATAAAAAAGCTGAAATATAGTTTGTTTTTTATTGGCATGCAGATCCTTTTCTTTCAGCGTTACATTCTTTTCGTTCCATGAACTTACCGATTTTTTCCTTCAAGCATTCCTTTAATCAGAAATCGTTAATGAAAAAATGTAAAAAAAAACATACGGATAGTTTGTAACGCGTTACATGAGAACAATGTGCGCTTTCTTCCAATAATTTCGTTTTCAAAAGCAAAAATAAACCATATCTAATATAATAAAACAATTTTTCGTATAATTATCTATACAAGCATGTATCGGAAATCAAAATCCATCAATTAAAAAAAAAATCTGCATTCGTTTTACTTATTTCATGTTCTATTTAGTCAAAGTATCACCAATAGCGCGCATAACGTCTGTTGTGTGTCTTGCTGTTTTCTTTTCACATCGTCTCTTTACAAGACAACATCATCGAACACCTGTATCTGTCTTATAATATTGTATCTTTGTTTAAACGTTTTGTTTCTTGAAATTTATTTATCAAAGCATTTCTGTTTTGACTTAAACAATCTAATAAGTCGAATTTCGGATAAGTCGAAATTTTGCAACGGTCCCATCAACTTCGAGATACAGAGATTCAACTGTACAAATATGCAATTTTCAGAAAAATATAATATAGATTATAAACAAACATTTTTGTTAAATGTTATGATAATAATTGTCATACATATATGATTATCGTTTTCAGCTGCTCCGTTGATTGGACTGGCAGTTCTCGCTGCTATAGCTGGCAGTACTAATACCGGGGCTACAGTCGTACCTGGATCAACTACGATTTTGAGACAAGTACCCACACCGAGAGTTTGTCCAATATGTCCGACGATGACAGCACCAGTGTTTCCAACACTAACACGTATGCATTATTCTAGGCTTTCCTAAATTTACGTTTTCAAAACAAAGACAATAACTAAAGAGTGAATTGAACTGACGTATGCATCATTTCTTGTGTTCCTTTCAAAGTTGTTCTTTTCTATGATGTCCAGTAATTTTTTGTAATCAACCTCTACTACTACAATAATTCCTGTTGCAAATTAATATACCGGTGCCACTGAGGTCTTCCATGTTTGTAGATAAGTATAACTTCAATACATATACCGGTGTCACTGAGGTCTTCCATGTTTGTAGATAAGTATAACTTCAATACATATACCGGTGTCACTGAGGTCTTCCATGTTTGTAAATAAGTATAACTTTAGTACTTATACTGGTGTCACTGAGGTCTTCCTTGTTTGTAAATAACTATAACGTCAGTCCATATATCGGTATCACTGAGGTCTTCCATCTTTATAAATAGGTATAACTTCAGTACATCTACTGGTGTCACTGAGATCTTCTATGTTTGTAGATTAGTATATAACTCCAGTACATATACCGGTGTCATTGGGATTTTCCATGTTTGTAGATAAGAATAACTTCAGTACATCTACCGGTGTCACTGAGGTCTTCCATGTTTGTAGATAATCATGATTTCAGTACATCTACCAGTGTCACTGAGGTCTTCCATGTTTGTAAATAAGCATAACTTCAGTACATCTACTGGTGTCACGGAGATCTTCCAGGTTTGTAGATAATCATAATTTCAGTACATCTACCGGTGTCACTGAGGTCTTCCATGTTTGTAGATAAGAATAGCATCAGTACATCTATCGGTTTCACTGAGATCTTCCATGCTTGTAGATTAGCATAACTTCAGTACATCTACTGGTGTCACTGAGATCTTCCATTTTTGTAGATTAGTATGTGACTCCAGTACACATACCGGTGTCACTGGGGTTTTCCATGTTTGTAGATAAGTATAACTTCAGTACATCTACCGGTGTCACTGAGGTCTTCCATGTTTGTAGATAATTATAACTTCAGTACATCTACCGGTGTCACTGAGGTCTTGCATGTCTGTAGATAAGTATATCTTCAGTACATCTACCGGTGTCACTTAGGTCTTCCATGTTTGTAGATAAGTATAACTTCAGTACATCCAACGGTGCCATTGAGGTCTTCCATGTTTGTAGATAAGCATAACTTCAGTATATCTACCGTTGTCACCGAAGTCTTCCAAGTTTGTAGATAAACATAACTTCAGTACATCTACCGGGGTCACTGAGGTCTTCCATGTTTGTAAATAAGTATAACTTCAGTACATCTACTGGTGTCACTGAGGTCTTCCATGTTTGTAGATTAGTATAAAACTCCAGTGCATATACCGGTGTCACTAGGGTCTTCCATGTTTGTAGATAAGCATAGCTTCATTACATCTACCGGTGTCACTGAGGTCTTCCATGTTTGTAGATAGGTATAACTTCAGTACATCAACCGGTGTCACTGAGGTCTTCCATGTTTGTAGATAAGTATAACTGCAGTACATTAACCGGTGTCACTGAGGTCTTCCATGTTTGTAGATTAGTATATAACCCAAGTACATTTACCGCTGTCACTGAATTCTTTCATGTTTGTAGATAAGCATAACTTCAGTACATATACCGGTGTCACTGAGGTCTTCCATGTTTGTAGATAACTTGAGTACATCTACCGATTGACATAATAGACACCTATTGATGAGATAGAAAGTTACTGCTGATCTAATAACCCTGGAAAACATAGGCTAATGTTGTCCTACAAGTTCAACCCTTAATGTTCGTTGTGCGCAGCGACGTCAGCCATATCTAACTGTTATGACCGACACAAATTAACTCCCATCCGGAGAATATGGACAAACAAGAAGCATTACCAACATACAATAAACAAACAAATATGTAAGTAGTGGATGAGTTACACTCGAACGATTATTTTGTGGCAGAAATTTCACTGATTTCTTATCTGGAATTTTCTGTTAATAAAGGAAGTGACGTCGAAACTCGATTTTAACCTTACTTATGATATCACTAAATACCACACATAATAATATACTAAACAAATGTATCAATAATATACAGTGTACAAAATGACCCGGCAAAACATGCTTGGACTCGTGCATATCTAATTCCGGAACGGAACCGGACTGTAAGAAGGCAAGAAGAAGGTAAGAATTATGTTTATTTATTTGTGTTTTGCATAAACTTGGGGGAAATAAATGCTTTACAAACAGGAACCAAAGCCTTTATTTTCTCTGGAATAACATTGCAATTATGGCCTTTGTAACCATAATGTCAACTAAATGGATTCAGTTCAAGGTATTTAACTTTCAACATTAGTGAGCCGTGGTTTTCCGTCGAGTGTTTTATTACTTCTTCAAATAGGACGAATTTTATTTTGCAGTAATAACAATGGTACGGATGATTTTCTCTAAAATGTTTTATTAAGTGATCGAATTGTGGAAATGTTGTATCACAGTATAAATAATGGTGGCTGTGAATTTCTGTTGCTTTTGTTCCTGTTTGTTCGTAATTTTTTTTGGAACAAAACGGGTCATCATGCTGTAGCATCATTCACGAATCCGGGACCTGCCATTGTGACATGTCCCATTCCTTTCGCCCCGTGTTTACTTATATCAATAATTAAAAGTGCAAAGTGACGATTCTTGTCATCTTTATTCATCAATCGTTCCTTCAATACATTTCGTTCCATTCAATGCGAGCAATTCAAAGAGAAACTGAGCGAAATTCGGGGTTGGGGTTAAGCTGATCGTCATTTTACGGCACATTATCGCTTATTTCTCAATTAATATACGATGACATAGCCAAAATGTTTCATCTGACAGCAGGAAATGGTTAATAAAGCATTTATTTCCCCCAAGTTCATGCAAAAAAACAAATAAATAAACAGAATTCTTACCTTCTTCTTGCCTTCTTACAGTCCAGTTCCGTTCCGGAATTAGATATGCACGAGTCCAAACATGTTTTGCCGGGTCAGTATGTACACAGTGATATAATGATACCCGCAAGTAAATTTAATTATAGATTTAAATCCAAATATTTATTGTAAATTCCAATAATAAATATATATAATAAACCAGACCGAAGCCGAAACATTGACAACTGGGCGGATGATACCCATGGGGACTAGAAGAGGTATCGACCCAGGGTAGCAGTAAAAACGTAGATCACGAATTAAGTGTGCACGACGCGTTTCTGGAATAACCTTCATCAATTGTCATGCGGTTTGATGTGTACTTTTGATTTGCATTTTTTGTAATTGCAACACGCAACAAATACAAATACAAAAAGTTTTATTTTAAGTCGGGCATATATATAAACAATAACATAAGCTATAATGAGCTTTTAACCAACATTTATGTTGTTGTACTATGTTTATGTTTTGCATTTATGTTGTTATGCTATGTTTATTATTTTACATTTATGTTGTCATGCTATGTTTATGCTTGCATTTATGTTGTCATGCTATGTTTATTTTTTGCATTTATGTTGTTATGCTATGTTTATTATTTTGCATTTATGTTGTTATGCTATGTTTATTTTTTTGCATTTATGTTGTTATGCTATATTCATTTTTTGAATTTATGTTGTTATGCTATGTTTTTTTTGCTTTATTGTAGCATGTACTCCAATGCCAGCTTGTCCAGCGAATTACGAGAGATTAGGGATTCCAGCGGGTGTTGCAGGTGCTGGTACTATATTACAGAGCTGTTACAGAGTAATACCAGGCGCTCTAACTTATGCTGCCGGAGCAGTAAGTATATGTACTTGCTGTAAATTATGTTGACGCATCAGTAAATATATGTACTTGATGTAGACTATGTTGACACATCAGTAAATATATGTACTTGATGTAGACTGTGTTGACGCATCAGTAAAAATATGTACTTGATGTAGACTATGTTGACGCATCAGTAAATATATGTACTTGATGTAGACTATGTTGACGCATCAGTAAGTATATGTACTTGTTGTAGACTGTGTTGACGCATCAGTAAGTATATGTACTTGTTGTAGACTATGTTGACGCATCAGTAAGTATATGTACTTGTTGTAGACTATGTTGACACATCAGTAAATATATGTACTTGTTGTAGGCTGTGTTGACGCATCAGTAAATATATGTACTTGATGTAGACTATGTTGACGCATCAGTAAGTATATGTACTTGTTGTAGGCTGTTGACGCATCAGTCAGTATATGTACTTGTTGTAGACTGTGTTGACCCATCAGTGAGTATATGTACTTGTTGTAGGCTGTTGACGCATCAGTCAGTATATGTACTTGTTGTAGATTGTGTTGACGCATCAGTAAGTATATGTACTTGTTGTAGACTGTTGACGCATCAGTAAGTATATGTACTTGTTGTAGGCTGTTGACGCATCAGTCAGTATATGTACTTGTTGTAGACTGTGTTGACGCATCAGTAAGTATATGTACTTGTTGTAGACTGTTGACACATCAGTAAGTATATGTACTTGTTGTAGGCTGTTGACGCCTCAGTCAGTATATGTACTTGTTGTAGACTGTGTTGACCCATCAGTAAGTATATGTACTTGTTGTAGGCTGTTGACGCATCAGTCAGTATATGTACTTGTTGTAGACTGTGTTGACGCATCAGTAAGTATATGTACTTGTTGTAGACTGTTGACGCATCAGTAAGTATATGTACTTGTTGTAGACTGTGTTGACGCATCAGTAAGTATATGTACTTGTTGTAGACTGTTGACCCATCAGTAAGTATATGTACTTGTTGTAGACTGTTGACGCATCAGTAAGTATATGTACTTGTTGTAGACTGTGTTGACGCATCAGTAAGTATATGTACTTGTTGTAGACTGTTGACGCATCAGTAAGTATATGTACTTGTTGTAGACTGTGTTGACGCATCAGTAAGTATATGTACTTGTTGTAGACTGTTGACGCATCAGTAAGTATATGTACTTGTTGTAGACTGTTGACGCATCAGTAAGTATATGTACTTGTTGTAGACTGTTGACGCATCAGTAAGAATATGTACTTGTTGTAGACTGTTGACGCAACAGTAAGTATATGTACTTGTTGTAGACTGTTGACGCATCAGTCAGTATATGTACTTGTTGTAGACTGTGTTGACGCATCAGTAAGTATATGTACTTGTTGTAGACTGTGTTGACGCATCAGTAAGTATATGTACTTGTTGTAGACTGTGTTGACGCATCAGTAAGTATATGTACTTGTTGTAGACTGTGTTGACGCATCAGTAAGTATATGTACTTGTTGTAGACTGTTGACGCATCAGTAAGTATATGTACTTGTTGTAGACTGATTACCCCTTTGGTGTCTTCAAACTCTCCTGTTAGAAAAGAGAAGGGGTAATCAAGAATGGACAATCCAGAAACACTGGTAACATTGAGCACACCAGGCACAAGTTGAAGACAAGCGAAACAGCACAATACAACACCGAATGCGAAAAAGATGAGGAACACGGACCTCACCAAAAAAAACCCACAAACCCCCCACCCCCCCGCAAAAAAAACACCCCAAAAACCCAGGGATAAATTCAGGTGTTCTGGAATGGTAAGCAGTTTCTGCTTCTTATCAAATACCCGCCAATTTCACTCATATACTCAGGACATGTACCGTTTCACGTTTAAAAACGAACTCAGTAAGCATCTTAATGTTATTTGTGACCCCCCTTTCTAAAAAAAAGATTGTCCCAGTAATTTGAAAAACTACAGACCAATTTCCCTCATTAGTATACTTGCCAAGGTAATGGAGCGATTAATCTATAAACATATTTATAACTATTTGATTGACAATAACTTAATTACATCCCATCAATCTGGTTTTACTCCTGGAGATTCTGCCGTTAATCAACTCCTGTACATCACAAATGAATTTGGTAGAGCGTTGGATGAAGGTAAGGAAGTGAGAGTTGTCTTTTGCGATATAAGTAAAGCAATTGACCGAGTTTGGCATAAGGGATTACTTCGTAAGCTTGAATCAATAGGGATTAGAGGATCATTATTATCTTGGGTGAAAAACTACTTGTCTGAAAGAAAACAACGTGTCGTAATTGATAATTCAACTTCTAGTTGGCGTGACATAAATGCTGGTGTACCCCAGGGATCGATTTTAGGCCCTCTTTTGTTCATTGTTTTCATAAATGACATACTGACCGATATTAATTCGACTATAAAATTATTTGCCGATGACACTAGTCTGTACTTAATTGTAGACGACCCACAAGAAGCAGCACAAATACTCGATGATGACCTAGTGAAATTACATGCATGGTCTACAAAATGGGTGGTAAATTTTAATCCACAGAAAACTGAAACCATGACTATCTCTTGAAAATTAAATAAATCCCATCAACCTAACCTTATTATGAATAATACTATCATTAGTACTGTTACTGAACATAAACACCTTGGTAATTGGAATAAACATATTGACATGATAACTTAAAAAAGCATTCTCACGTGTTAACGTTTTAAGTAAGTAAGTAAGTAAAACTTTATTTCAATTCGACATGTAATATAAACAAATCACATAAGCTCTCAAGAGCCTTTTACCGAATACAAATACATCAACATTAAAACAATA
Source organism: Bathymodiolus brooksi (assembly GCA_963680875.1). Lineage (NCBI taxonomy): Eukaryota > Metazoa > Mollusca > Bivalvia > Mytilida > Modiolidae > Bathymodiolus > Bathymodiolus brooksi. The sequence continues at coordinate 24,582,616 of OY804590.1, read as the reverse complement.
CAATCAGCATGCAATTACAAAATTAAAACATATCATGCAGGCAAAAAGCAGAAAGGGGGCTGTAAAAGAAACCCGAACAGAGGTCCATGTGGCAAGTGCCTCGCTGTCACCTTGTTCAGGACTACCATACACTCACTCCATTTCAACACAAACGCAGTACAAAACAAGCCAAGCATGAAACTAAAAACAAGCAAAAAGCAACTAAAATACAGAAATTTATACATTTAGTAATTTCCATAGAAATTATTTAAAACCATTTAAAGAATAAAAATTTGAACATCTTAAAAATTTTTAAATTTTCATAAAAAAATAAAAAGAAAGACAGCATTACTAATAATTAAGAGATCTAAAATATTTATAAAAAAACAAAAAAAACATCGATCGTGAATCGGAAGCAAATTCTTTCGAAACAAGTACTAATTCAAACAAAGGCTGTCAGTAGAAACACTTATAAAATTGAGGCAAGAAAAATAAATTAGGCTTTTTATTTGCAAGCAGAGCAACGGCAATCAGAACCAGTCCAGGACTGAACAAGGCTCTTAAAATGTGCGAAACTATTTTCAGTCCTGAAGTGTTCTGGTAAGCTATTCCACGGGAAATTCAAATTTATACTGGATCGGAAAAACTCTAGAAACAATTTATATTACTTTTATAAGACCATTACTAGAATATGCCGATGTTGTTTGGGATACCAAGACTCAAATACTAATCAACAAACTAGAAAATGTTCAGGTTGAGGCTGCTAGAATCGTGACTGGGGATACCAGATTTGTATCCTTAAGTAATCTATATATTGAAACCGGGTGGGAAAAATTGAAAGATAGAAGGGAAAGGCATAGAGCGATTCAATTTTATAAGATGTCAAATAATCTAACTCCTCAATATCTTAGTAACTTAATTCCGCAAAATTTCGGCATGATCCATGACCACAATACTCGTCATACCTCACGTATTCCTCCAGTACGCACTCGAGCATCGTTCTACGCAAGCTATTTTATACCCTCCAGTATACAACTATGGAACCAACAGCCAGAAAATATTAAATCAAGCAGGTCTGTTCAGATAATTAAATCAAATATTCAACCCCAAAACAATACTATACCCATTTATTATTATATTGGTACTCGACTGGGACACATTTTACACGCTAGGTTGCGTATGCCATGCAGCTCTCTCAATCATCACTTATTTCGTAAAAACATTGTAAATGTCCCATTCTGTCAATGTGGGGCAACAGAAACCACGGCCCATTTTCTGCTACATTGTCCCCGTCACAATGCAACAAGACTGAGATTTATTCACACCATTAATTTACCAATTAACTTAAATACGGATTTATTATTGTTTGGCTCTACAGACTTAACGAATACCCTAAATACAGATATATTCTTAAACGTGCAGAAGTTCATCATAAGTAGTAAACGATTCACCTCTTAACAATATTCATACAATTTAAACATGTTAAAAAAAAACCACTTGCACCTTTGCACTTCATTTGTTTGTTTCTTTTTATTTTTTTTTCTTACTAAAGCACACCAAATAACATTGACAACGACTGATTAACACTTGATTAATTTTCAATACACTTCTACCTTTCGATACTAATTAAACCTTGAACACCAGATAATATCAGGGATACGGATTAATATAAGTATGACCACTTGTTTCCGAATCCTATTGATTAATTTAAATGTCTATATAATTTATATGTGTATTATCATAATGTGTAATATTGAATTAATTAATAAAATACGTTTATACTAATATTATTTGTATTTGAATATTAACGTTTTATATTGTAGCAACAATGTGCTGCAAACAATGGTGCACCTGCGGAGTTCAACACACCTGGAGAATTTGGCGCTGTCCAGGCGCGATTAGCTGGTAAGGCACATGTAAATACACAAAATACATCTCCTTCTTTGTCGTTCATTACTGAAATAAACCTGTCATTTATGTCTATAACACGTTCGTGTATTCCCCAAAATGGACTTCTGGACACAACGTTATTCTGGTTTATGTCATGTATAAAGTACCTTTTCTCTAAGTATTAAGAAAAGAAACATATTTTACTAAGAGGTAAGGTTAGGGTCGATAAAAGAAACATATTTTACTAAGAGGTAAGGTTAGGGCCGATAAAAGAAACATATCTGACTAAGAGGTAAGGTTAGGGCCGATAAAAGAAACATATCTGACTAAGAGGTAAGGTTAGGGCCGATAAAAGAAACCTATTTGACTAAGAGGTAAGGCTAGGGCCGATAAAATAAACATTTTTGACTAAGAGGTAAGGTTAGGGTCGATAAAAGAAACCTATTTGACTAAGAGGTAAGGTTAGGGCCAATAAAAGAAACCTATTTGACTAAGAGTTACGGTTAGTGCCGATAAAGGAAACCTATTTGACAAAGAGGTAAGGCTAGGGCCGATAAAAAAAACCTATTTGATTAAGAGGCAAGGTTAGGGCTGATAAAAGAAACCTATTTGACTAACAGGTAAGGTTAGGGCTGATAATAGAAACATATTTGACTAATAGGTAAGGTTAGGGCCGATAAAAGAGACCTATTTGACTAAGATGTATGGTTAGGGCCGATAAAAGAAACCTATTTGACTAAGAGGTAAGGTTAGCGCCGATAACAGAAACCTATTTGACTAAAAGGTAAGGTTAGGGCCGATAAAAGAAACTTATTTGATTAAGAGGTAAGGTTAGGACCAATTAAAGAAACCCATTTGACTAAGAGATAAGGTTAGGGCCGATAAAAGAAACATATTTAACTAAGAGGTCCAGTTAGTGCCGATAAAGGAAACCTATTTGACTAAGAGGTAAGGCTAGGGTCGATAAAAGAAGCATATTTGACTAAGAGGTAAGGTTAGGGCCGATAAAAGAAACCTATTTGACTAAGAGGTAAGGTTACGGCTGATAAAAGAAACCTATTTGACTAAGAGGTAACGTTAGGGCCGATAATAGAAACATAGTTGACTAATAGATAAGGTTAGGGCCGATAAAAGAGACCCATTTGACTAAGAGGTATGGTTAGGGCCGATAAAAGAAACCTATTTGACTAAGAGATAAGGTTGGCGCCGATAACAGAAACCTATTTGACTAAGAGGTAAGGTTAGGGTCGATAAAAGAAACATATTTGACTAAGAGGTACGGTTAGGGCCGATAAAAGAAACCTATTTGAATGAGAGGTAAGGTTAGGGCCGATAAAAGAAACCAATTTGATTAAGAGGTAACGTTGGGGCCGATAAAAGAAGCCCATTTGACTAAGAGGTAAGGTTAGGGCCGATAAAAGAAACCTGTTTGATTAAGAGGTAAGGTTAGGGCCGATAAAAGAAACCTATTTGACTAAGAGGTAAAGTTAGGGCCGATAAAAGAAGCATATTTGACCAAGAGGTATGGTTAGGACCGATAAAAGAAACCTATTTGACTAAGAGGTAAGGTTAGGGCCGATAAAAGAAACCTATTTGACTAAGAGGCAAGGTTAGGGCTGATAAAAGAAACCTATTTGACTAAGAGGTAAGGTTATGGCCGATAATAGTAACATATTTGACTAAGAGGTAAGGTTAGCTCCGATAACAGAGACCTATTTGACTAAGAGGTAAGGTTAGGGCCGATAAAAGAAACTTATTTGATTAAGAGGTAAGGTTAGGGCCAATTAAAGAAACCCATTTGACTAAAAGATAAGGTTAGGGCCGATAAAAGAAACATATTTGACTAAGAGGTAAGGTTAGGGCCGATAAAAGAAACCTATTTGACTAAGAGGTAAGGTTAGGGCCGATAAAAGAGATCTATTTGACTAAGAGGTAAGGTTAGGACCGATAAAAGAAACTTATTTGATTAAGAGGTAAGGTTAGGCCCAATTAAAGAAACCCATTTGATTAAGAGAAAAGGTTAGAGCCGATAAAAGAAACCAATTTGATTAAGAGGTAACGTTAGGGTCGATAAAAGAAGCCCATTTGACTAAGTGGTAAGGTTAGGGCGATAAAAGAAACCTATTTGACTAAGAGGTAAGGTTAGGGCCGATAAAAGAGATCTATTTGACAAAGAAGTAAGGTTAGGACCGATAAAAGAAACCTATTTGACTAAGAGGTAAGGATAGGGCCGATAAAATAAACATTTTTGACGAAGAGGTAAGGTTAGGGCCGATAAAAGAAATATATTTGACTAAGAGGTAAGGTTATGGCCGATTATATAAACATATTTGACTAAGAGGTAAGGTAAGGGCCGATCAAAGAAACCTATTTGACTAAGAGGTAAGGGTAGGGCCGATAAAATAAACATTTTTGACGAAGAGGTAAGGTTAGGGCCGATAAAAGAAATATATTTGACTAAGAGAAAAGGTTAGGGTCGATAAAAGAAACCTATTTGACTAAGAGATAAGGTTAGGGCCGATAAAAGAAACCTATTTGACTAAGAGGTAAGGCTAGGGTCGAAAAAGAAGCATATTTGACTAAGAGGTAAGTTTAGGGCCGATAAAAGAAACCTATTTGACTAAGAGGTAAGGTTAGGGCCGATAAAAGAAACCTATTTGACTAAGAGGTAAGGTTAGGGCAAATAAAAGAACCCTATTTGACCAAGAGGCAAGGTAAGGGCTGATAAAAGTAACCTATTTGACTAAGAGGTAAGGTTATGGCCGATAATAGAAACATATTTGACTAAGAGGTAAGGTTAGGGCCGATTAAAGAAACCTATTTGACTAAGAGGTAAGGCTAGGGCCGATAAAATAAACAGTTTTGACTAAGAGGTAAGGTTAGGGCCGATAAAAGAAATCTATTTGACTAAGAGATAAGGTTAGGGTCGTTAAAAGAAACCTATTTGACTAAGAGATAAGGTTAGGGCCGATAAAAGAAACCTATTTGACTAAGACGTACAGTTAGTGCCGATAAAGGAAACCTATTTGACTAAGAGGTATGGCTAGGGTCGATAAAAGAAGCATATTTGACTAAGAGGTAAGGTTAAGGCCGATAAAAGAAACCTATTTGACTAAGAGGTAAGGATAGGGCCGATAAAAGAAACCTATTTGTTAAAGAGGCAATGTTAGGGCTGAGAAAAGAAACCTATTTGACTAAGAGGTAAGGTTAGGGCCGATAATAGAAACATAGTTGACCAATAGGTAAGGTTAAGGCCGATAAAAGAGACCTATTTGACTAAGAGGTATGATTAGGGCCGATAAAAGAAACCTATTTGACTAAGAGATAAGGTTAGCGCCGATAACAGAAACGTATTTGACTAAGAGGCAAGGTTAGAGCTGATAAAAGAAACCTATTTGACTAAGAGGTAAGGTTATGGCCGATAATAGAAACATATTTGACTAAGAGGTAAGGTTAGGGCCGATCAAAGAAACATTTTTGACTCAGAGATAAGGTTAGGGCCGATAAAAGAAACATATTTGACTAAGAGGTACGGTTAGGGTCGATACAAGAAACCTATTTGACTAAGAGGTAAGGTTAGCGCCGATAAAAGAAGCCCATTTGACTAAGAGGTAAGGTTAGGGCCGATAAAAGAAACCTGTTTGATTAAGAGGTAAGGTTAGGGTCGATAAAAAAAACCTATTTGACTAAGAGGTAAGGTTAGGGCCGATAAAAGAAACCTATTTGACTAAGAGGTAAGGTTAGGGCCGATAAAAGAAGCATATTTGACTAAGAGGAAAGGTTAGGACCGATAAAAGAAACCTATTTGACTAAGAGGTAAGGTTAGGGCCGATAAAAGAAACCTATTTGACTAAGAGGCAAGGTAAGGGCTGATAAAAGTAACCTATTTGACTAAAAGGTAAGGTTATGGCCGATAATAGAAACATATTTGACTAGAAGGTAAGGTTAGGGGCGATAAAATGAAACTATTTGACTAAGTCTAGGGCCGAAAATAGAAACATATTTGACTAAGAGGTAAGGTTAGAGCCGTTCAAAGACACCTATTTGACTAAGAGGTAAGGCTAGGGCCGATAAAATAAACATTTTTGACTAAGAGGTAAGGTTAGGGCCGATAAAAGAAACCTATTTGACTAAGAAGTAAGGTTAGGGCCGATAAAAGCAACCTATTTGACTAAGAGGTAAGGTTAGGGCCGATAAAAGAAACCTATTTGACTAAGAGGTACGGTTAGTGCCGATAAAAGAAACCTATTTAACTAAGAGGTAATGCTAGGGTCGATAAAAGGAGCATATTTGACTAAGAGGTAAGGTTATGGCCGATAAGAAAACCTATTTGACTAAGAGGTAAGGTTAGAGCCGATAAAAGAAACCTATTTGACTAAGAGGCAAGGTTAGGGCCGATAAAAGAAACCTATTTGACTAAGAGGTAAGGTTGCGGCCGATAATAGAAACATATTTGACTAATAGGTAAGGTTTAGTGCCGATAAAAGAGATCTATTTGACTAAGAGGTATGGTTAGGGCGGTTAAAAGAAATCTATTTGACTAAGAGGTAAGGTTAGCTCCGATAACAGAAATCTATTTGACTAAGAGGTAAGGTTATGGCCGATAAAAGAATCTTATTTGATTAAGAGGTAAGGTAAGGGCCAATTAAAGAAACCCATTTGACTAAGAGATAAGGTGAGGGCCGATAAAATAAACATATTTGACTAAGAGGTACGGTTAGGGCCGATAAAAGAAACCTATTTGATTAAGAGGTAACGTTAGGGCGGATAAAAGAAGCCCATTTGACTAAGAGGTAAGGTTAGGGCCGATAAAAGAAACCTATTTGACTAAGAGGTAAGGTTAGGGGCGATAAAGGAAACCTATTTGACTAAGAGGTAAGGTTAGGTCCGATAAAAGAAGCATATTTGACTAAGAGGTAAGGTTAGGACCGATAAAAGAAACCTATTTGATTAAGAGGTAACGTTAGGGCCGATAAAAGAAGCCCATTTGACTAAGAGGTAAGGTTAGGGCCGATAAAAGAAACCTGTTTGATTAAGAGGTAAGGTTAGGGCCGATAAAAGAAAACTATTTGACTAAGAGGTAAGGTTAGGGCAAATAAAAGAACCCTATTTGGCCAAGAGGCAAGGTAAGGGCTGATAAAAGTAACCTATTTGACTAAGAGGTAAGGTTATGGCCGATAATAGAAACATATTTGACTAAGAGGTAAGGTTAGGGCCGATTAAAGAAACCTATTTGACTAAGAGATAAGGTTAGGGTCGTTAAAAGAAACCTATTTGACTAAGAGATAAGGTTAGGGCCGATAAAAGAAACCTATTTGACTAAGACGTACAGTTAGTGCCGATAAAGGAAACTTATTTGACTAAGAGGTATGGCTTGGGTCGATAAAAGAAGCATATTTGACTAAGAGGTAAGGTTAAGGCCGATAAAAGAAACCTCTTTGACAAAGAGGTAAGGTTAGGGCCGATAAAAGAAACCTATTTGTCAAAGTGGCAATGTTAGGGCTGAGAAAAGAAACCTATTTGACTAAGAGGTAAGGTTAGGGCCGATAATAGAAACATAGTTGACCCATAGGTAAGGTTAAGGCCGATAAAAGAGACCTATTTGACTAAGAGGTATGACTAGGGCCGATAAAAGAAACCTATTTGACTAAGAGATAAGGTTAGCGCCGATAACAGAAACGTATTTGACTAAGAGGCAAGGTTAGAGCTGATAAAAGAAACCTATTTGACTAAGAGGTAAGGTTATGGCCGATAATAGAAACATATTTGACTAAGAGGTAAGGTTAGGGCTGATCAAAGAAGCATATTTGACTAAGAGGTAAGGTTAGGACCGATAAAAGAAACCTATTTGACTAAGAGGTAAGGTTAGGGCCGATAAAAGAAACCTATTTGACTAAGAGGCAAGGTAAGGGCTGATAAAAGTAACCTATTTGACTAAAAGGTAAGGTTATGGCCGATAATAGAAACATATTTGACTAGAAGGTAAGGTTAGGGGCGATAAAATGAAACTATTTGACTAAATCTAGGGCCGAAAATAGAAACATATTTGACTAAGAGGTAAGGTTAGGGCCGTTCAAAGACACCTATTTGACTAAGAGGTAAGGCTAGGGCCGATAAAATAAACATTTTTGACTAAGAGGTAAGGTTAGGGCCGATAAAAGAAACCTATTTGACTAAGAAGTAATGTTAGGGCCGATAAAAGCAACCTATTTGACTAAGAGGTAAGGTTAGGGCCGATAAAAGAAACCTATTTGACTAAGAGGTACGGTTAGTGCCGATAAAAGAAACCTATTTGACTAAGAGGTAATGCTAGGGTTGAGAAAAGGAGCATATTTGACTAAGAGGTAAGGATATGGCCGATAAGAAAACCTATTTGACTAAGAGGTAAGGTTAGAGCCGATAAAAGAAACCTATTTGACTAAGAGGCAAGGTTAGAGCCGATAAAAGAGATCTATTTGACTAAGAGGTATGGTTAGGGCGGTTAAAAGAAATCTATTTGACTAAGAGGTAAGGTTAGCTCCGATAACAGAAATCTATTTGACTAAGAAGTAAGGTTATGGCCGATAAAAGAATCTTATTTGATTAAGAGGTAAGGTAAGGGCCAATTAAAGAAACCCATTTGACTAAGAGATAAGGTGAGGGCCGATAAAATAAACATATTTGACTAAGAGGTACGGTTAGGGCCGATAAAAGAAACCTATTTGATTAAGAGGTAACGTTAGGGCGGATAAAAGAAGCCCATTTGACTAAGAGGTAAGGTTAGGGCCGATAAAAGAAACCTGTTTGATTAAGAGGTAAGGTTAGGGTCGATAAAAGAAACCTATTTGACTAAGAGGTAAGGTTAGGGCCGATAAAGGAAACCTATTTGACTAAGAGGTAAGGTTAGGTCCGATAAAAGAAGTATATTTGACTAAGAGGTAAGGTTAGGACCGATAAAAGAAACCTATTTGATTAAGAGGTAACGTTAGGGCCGATAAAAGAAGCCCATTTGACTAAGAGGTAAGGTTAGGGCCGATAAAAGAAACCTGTTTGATTAAGAGGTAAGGTTAGGGCCGATAAAAGAAACCTATTTGACTAAGAGGTAAGGTTAGGGCCGATAGAGGAAACCTATTTGACTAAGAGGTAAGGTTAGGTCCGATAAAAGAAGCATATTTGACTAAGAGGTGAGGTTAGGACCGATAAATGAAACCTATTTGACTAAGAGGTAAGGTTAGGGCCGATAAAAAAACCTATTTGACTAAGAGGCAAGGTTAGGGCTGATAAAAGTAACCTATTTGACTAAGAGGTAAGGTTATGGCCGATAATAGAAACATATTTGACTAAGAGGTAAGGTTAGGGCCGATAAAATGAAACTATTTGACTACGAGGTAAGGCTAGGGCCGATAAAAGAAACATATTTGACTAAGAGGTAAGGGTAGGGTCGATAAAATAAACATTTTTGACGAAGAGGTAAGGTTAGGGCCGATAAAAGAAATATATTTGACTAAGAGAAAAGGTTAGGGTCGATAAAAGAAACCTATTTGACTAATAGATAAGGTTAGGGCCGATAAAAGAAACCTATTTGACTAAGAGGTAAGGCTAGGGTCGAAAAAGAAGCATATTTGACTAAGAGGTAAGCTTAGGGCCGATAAAAGAAACCTATTTGACTAAGAGGTAAGGTTAGGGCCGATAAAAGAAACCTATTTGACTAAGAGGTAAGGTTAGGGCAAATAAAAGAACCCTATTTGAACAAGAGGCAAGGTAAGGGCTGATAAAAGTAACCTATTTTACTAAGAGGTAAGGTTATGGCCGATAATAGAAACATATTTGACTAAGAGGTAAGGTTAGGGCCGATTAAAGAAACCTATTTGACTAAGAGGTAAGGCTAGGGCCGATAAAATAAACAGTTTTGACTAAGAGGTAAGGTTAGGGCCGATAAAAGAAATCTATTTGACTAAGAGATAAGGTTAGGGTCGTTAAAAGAAACCTATTTGACTAAGAGATAAGGTTAGGGCCGATAAAAGAAACCTATTTGACTAAGACGTACAGTTAGTGCCGATAAAGGAAACCTATTTGACTAAGAGGTATGGCTAGGGTCGATAAAAGAAGCATATTTGACTAAGAGGTAAGGTTAAGGCCGATAAAAGAAACCTATTTGACTAAGAGGTAAGGATAGGGCCGATAAAAGAAACCTATTTGTCAAAGAGGCAATGTTAGGGCTGAGAAAAGAAACCTATTTGACTAAGAGGTAAGGTTAGGGCCGATAATAGAAACATAGTTGACGAATAGGTAAGGTTAAGGCCGATAAAAGAGACCTATTTGACTAAGAGGTATGATTAGGGCCGATAAAAGAAACCTATTTGACTAAGAGGTAAGGTTAGGGCCGATAAAGGAAACCTATTTGACTAAGAGGTAAGGTTAGGTCCGATAAAAGAAGCATATTTGACTAAGAGGTAAGGTTAGGACCGATAAAAGAAACCTATTTGATTTAGAGGTAACGTTAGGGCCGATAAAAGAAGCCCATTTGACTAAGAGGTAAGGTTAGGGCCGATAAAAGAAACCTGTTTGATTAAGAGGTAAGGTTAGGGCCGATAAAAGAAACCTATTTGACTAAGAGGTAAGGTTAGGGCCGATAAAGGAAACCTATTTGACTAAGAGGTAAGGTTAGGTCCGATAAAAGAAGCATATTTGACTAAGAGGTGAGGTTAGGACCGATAAATGAAACCTATTTGACTAAGAGGTAAGGTTAGGGCCGATAAAAAAACCTATTTGACTAAGAGGCAAGGTTAGGGCTGATAAAAGTAACCTATTTGACTAAGAGGTAAGGTTATGGCCGATAATAGAAACATATTTGACTAAGAGGTAAGGTTAGGGCCGATAAAATGAAACTATTTGACTACGAGGTAAGGCTAGGGCCGATAAAAGAAACATATTTGACTAAGAGGTAAGGGTAGGGCCGATACAATAAACATTTTTGACGAAGAGGTAAGGTTAGGGCCGATAAAAGAAATATATTTGACTAAGAGAAAAGGTTAGGGTCGATAAAAGAAACCTATTTGACTAAGAGATAAGGTTAGGGCCGATAAAAGAAACCTATTTGACTAAGAGGTAAGGCTAGGGTCGAAAAAGAAGCATATTTGACTAAGAGGTAAGTTTAGGGCCGATAAAAGAAACCTATTTGACTAAGAGGTAAGGTTAGGGCCGATAAAAGAAACCTATTTGACTAAGAGGTAAGGTTAGGGCAAATAAAAGAACCCTATTTGACCAAGAGGCAAGGTAAGGGCTGATAAAAGTAACCTATTTTACTAAGAGGTAAGGTTATGGCCGATAATAGAAACATATTTGACTAAGAGGTAAGGTTAGGGCCGATTAAAGAAACCTATTTGACTAAGAGGTAAGGCTAGGGCCGATAAAATAAACAGTTTTGACTAAGAGGTAAGGTTAGGGCCGATAAAAGAAATCTATTTGACTAAGAGATAAGGTTAGGGTCGTTAAAAGAAACCTATTTGACTAAGAGATAAGGTTAGGGCCGATAAAAGAAACCTATTTGACTAAGACGTACAGTTAGTGCCGATAAAGGAAACCTATTTGACTAAGAGGTATGGCTAGGGTCGATAAAAGAAGCATATTTGACTAAGAGGTAAGGTTAAGGCCGATAAAAGAAACCTATTTGACTAAGAGGTAAGGATAGGGCCGATAAAAGAAACCTATTTGTCAAAGAGGCAATGTTAGGGCTGAGAAAAGAAACCTATTTGACTAAGAGGTAAGGTTAGGGCCGATAATAGAAACATAGTTGACCAATAGGTAAGTTAAGGCCGATAAAAGAGACCTATTTGACTAAGAGGTATGAATAGGGCCGATAAAAGAAACCTATTTGACTAAGAGATAAGGTTAGCGCCGATAACAGAAACGTATTTGACTAAGAGGCAAGGTTAGAGCTGATAAAAGAAACCTATTTGACTAAGAGGTAAGGTTATGGCCGATAATAGAAACATATTTGACTAAGAGGTAAGGTTAGGACCGATCAAAGAAACATATTTGACTAAGAGGTACGGTTAGGGTCGATACAAGAAACCTATTTGACTAAGAGGTAAGGTTAGCGCCGATAAAAGAAGCCCATTTGACTAAGAGGTAAGGTTAGGGCCGATAAAAGAAACCTATTTGACTAAGAGGTAAGGTTAGGGCCGATAAAAGAAGCATATTTGACTAAGAGGTAAGGTTAGGACCGATAAAAGAAACCTATTTGACTAAGAGGTAAGGTTAGGGCCGATAAAAGAAACCTATTTGACTAAGAAGCAAGGTAAGGGCTGATAAAAGTAACCTATTTGACTAAAAGGTAAGGTTATGGCCGATAATAGAAACATATTTGACTAGAAGGTAAGGTTAGGGGCGATAAAATGAAACTATTTGACTAAGTCTAGGGCCGAAAATAGAAACATATTTGACTAAGAGGTAAGGTTAGGGCCGTTCAAAGACACCTATTTGACTAAGAGGTAAGGCTAGGGCCGATAAAATAAACATTTTTGACTAAGAGGTAAGGTTAGGGCCGATAAAAGAAACCTATTTGACTAAGAAGTAAGGTTAGGGCCGATAAAAGCAACCTATTTGACTAAGAGGTAAGGTTAGGGCCGATAAAAGAAACCTATTTGACTAAGAGGTACGGTTAGTGCCGATAAAAGAAACCTATTTGACTAAGAGGTAATGCTAGGGTCGAGAAAAGGAGCATATTTGACTAAGAGGTAAGGATATGGCCGATAAGAAAACCTATTTGACTAAGAGGTAAGGTTAGAGCCGATAAAAGAAACCTATTTGACTAAGAGGCAAGGTTAGGGCTGATAAAAGAAACCTATTTGACTAAGAGGTAAGGTTGCGGCCGATAATAGAAACATATTTGACTAATAGGTAAGGTTTAGTGCCGATAAAAGAGATCTATTTGACTAAGAGGTATGGTTAGGGCGGTTAAAAGAAATCTATTTGACTAAGAGGTAAGGTTAGCTCCGATAACAGAAATCTATTTGACTAAGAAGTAAGGTTATGGCCGATAAAAGAATCTTATTTGATTAAGAGGTAAGGTAAGGGCCAATTAAAGAAACCCATTTGACTAAGAGATAAGGTGAGGGCCGATAAAATAAACATATTTGACTAAGAGGTACGGTTAGGGCCGATAAAAGAAACCTATTTGATTAAGAGGTAACGTTAGGGCGGATAAAAGAAGCCCATTTGACTAAGAGGTAAGGTTAGGGCCGACAAAAGAAACCTGTTTGATTAAGAGGTAAGGTTAGGGTCGATAAAAGAAACCTATTTGACTAAGAGGTAAGGTTAGGGCCGATAAAGGAAACCTATTTGACTAAGAGGTAAGGTTAGGTCCGATAAAAGAAGTATATTTGACTAAGAGGTAAGGTTAGGACCGATAAAAGAAACCTATTTGATTAAGAGGTAACGTTAGGGCCGATAAAAGAAGCCCATTTGACTAAGAGGTAAGGTTAGGGCCGATAAAAGAAACCTGTTTGATTAAGAGGTAAGGTTAGGGCCGATAAAAGAAACCTATTTGACTAAGAGGTAAGGTTAGGGCCGATAAAGGAAACCTATTTGACTAAGAGGTAAGGTTAGGTCCGATAAAAGAAGCATATTTGACTAAGAGGTGAGGTTAGGACCGATAAATGAAACCTATTTGACTAAGAGGTAAGGTTAGGGCCGATAAAAAAACCTATTTGACTAAGAGGCAAGGTTAGGGCTGATAAAAGTAACCTATTTGACTAAGAGGTAAGGTTATGGCCGATAATAGAAACATATTTGACTAAGAGGTAAGGTTATGGCCGATAAAAGAATCTTATTTGATTAAGAGGTAAGGTAAGGGCCAATTAAAGAAACCCATTTGACTAAGAGATAAGGTGAGGGCCGATAAAATAAACATATTTGACTAAGAGGTACGGTTAGGGCCGATAAAAGAAACCTATTTGATTAAGAGGTAACGTTAGGGCGGATAAAAGAAGCCCATTTGACTAAGAGGTAAGGTTAGGGCCGACAAAAGAAACCTGTTTGATTAAGAGGTAAGGTTAGGGTCGATAAAAGAAACCTATTTGACTAAGAGGTAAGGTTAGGGCCGATAAAGGAAACCTATTTGACTAAGAGGTAAGGTTAGGTCCGATAAAAGAAGTATATTTGACTAAGAGGTAAGGTTAGGACCGATAAAAGAAACCTATTTGATTAAGAGGTAACGTTAGGGCCGATAAAAGAAGCCCATTTGACTAAGAGGTAAGGTTAGGGCCGATAAAAGAAACCTGTTTGATTAAGAGGTAAGGTTAGGGCCGATAAAAGAAACCTATTTGACTAAGAGGTAAGGTTAGGGCCGATAGAGGAAACCTATTTGACTAAGAGGTAAGGTTAGGTCCGATAAAAGAAGCATATTTGACTAAGAGGTGAGGTTAGGACCGATAAATGAAACCTATTTGACTAAGAGGTAAGGTTAGGGCCGATAAAAAAACCTATTTGACTAAGAGGCAAGGTTAGGGCTGATAAAAGTAACCTATTTGACTAAGAGGTAAGGTTATGGCCGATAATAGAAACATATTTGACTAAGAGGTAAGGTTAGGGCCGATAAAATGAAACTATTTGACTACGAGGTAAGGCTAGGGCCGATAAAAGAAACATATTTGACTAAGAGGTAAGGGTAGGGTCGATAAAATAAACATTTTTGACGAAGAGGTAAGGTTAGGGCCGATAAAAGAAATATATTTGACTAAGAGAAAAGGTTAGGGTCGATAAAAGAAACCTATTTGACTAATAGATAAGGTTAGGGCCGATAAAAGAAACCTATTTGACTAAGAGGTAAGGCTAGGGTCGAAAAAGAAGCATATTTGACTAAGAGGTAAGCTTAGGGCCGATAAAAGAAACCTATTTGACTAAGAGGTAAGGTTAGGGCCGATAAAAGAAACCTATTTGACTAAGAGGTAAGGTTAGGGCAAATAAAAGAACCCTATTTGAACAAGAGGCAAGGTAAGGGCTGATAAAAGTAACCTATTTTACTAAGAGGTAAGGTTATGGCCGATAATAGAAACATATTTGACTAAGAGGTAAGGTTAGGGCCGATTAAAGAAACCTATTTGACTAAGAGGTAAGGCTAGGGCCGATAAAATAAACAGTTTTGACTAAGAGGTAAGGTTAGGGCCGATAAAAGAAATCTATTTGACTAAGAGATAAGGTTAGGGTCGTTAAAAGAAACCTATTTGACTAAGAGATAAGGTTAGGGCCGATAAAAGAAACCTATTTGACTAAGACGTACAGTTAGTGCCGATAAAGGAAACCTATTTGACTAAGAGGTATGGCTAGGGTCGATAAAAGAAGCATATTTGACTAAGAGGTAAGGTTAAGGCCGATAAAAGAAACCTATTTGACTAAGAGGTAAGGATAGGGCCGATAAAAGAAACCTATTTGTCAAAGAGGCAATGTTAGGGCTGAGAAAAGAAACCTATTTGACTAAGAGGTAAGGTTAGGGCCGATAATAGAAACATAGTTGACTAAGAGGTAAGGTTAGGTCCGATAAAAGAAGCATATTTGACTAAGAGGTAAGGTTAGGACCGATAAAAGAAACCTATTTGATTTAGAGGTAACGTTAGGGCCGATAAAAGAAGCCCATTTGACTAAGAGGTAAGGTTAGGGCCGATAAAAGAAACCTGTTTGATTAAGAGGTAAGGTTAGGGCCGATAAAAGAAACCTATTTGACTAAGAGGTAAGGTTAGGGCCGATAAAGGAAACCTATTTGACTAAGAGGTAAGGTTAGGTCCGATAAAAGAAGCATATTTGACTAAGAGGTGAGGTTAGGACCGATAAATGAAACCTATTTGACTAAGAGGTAAGGTTAGGGCCGATAAAAAACCTATTTGACTAAGAGGCAAGGTTAGGGCTGATAAAAGTAACCTATTTGACTAAGAGGTAAGGTTATGGCCGATAATAGAAACATATTTGACTAAGAGGTAAGGTTAGGGCCGATAAAATGAAACTATTTGACTACGAGGTAAGGCTAGGGCCGATAAAAGAAACATATTTGACTAAGAGGTAAGGGTAGGGCCGATACAATAAACATTTTTGACGAAGAGGTAAGGTTAGGGCCGATAAAAGAAATATATTTGACTAAGAGAAAAGGTTAGGGTCGATAAAAGAAACCTATTTGACTAAGAGATAAGGTTAGGGCCGATAAAAGAAACCTATTTGACTAAGAGGTAAGGCTAGGGTCGAAAAAGAAGCATATTTGACTAAGAGGTAAGTTTAGGGCCGATAAAAGAAACCTATTTGACTAAGAGGTAAGGTTAGGGCCGATAAAAGAAACCTATTTGACTAAGAGGTAAGGTTAGGGCAAATAAAAGAACCCTATTTGACCAAGAGGCAAGGTAAGGGCTGATAAAAGTAACCTATTTTACTAAGAGGTAAGGTTATGGCCGATAATAGAAACATATTTGACTAAGAGGTAAGGTTAGGGCCGATTAAAGAAACCTATTTGACTAAGAGGTAAGGCTAGGGCCGATAAAATAAACAGTTTTGACTAAGAGGTAAGGTTAGGGCCGATAAAAGAAATCTATTTGACTAAGAGATAAGGTTAGGGTCGTTAAAAGAAACCTATTTGACTAAGAGATAAGGTTAGGGCCGATAAAAGAAACCTATTTGACTAAGACGTACAGTTAGTGCCGATAAAGGAAACCTATTTGACTAAGAGGTATGGCTAGGGTCGATAAAAGAAGCATATTTGACTAAGAGGTAAGGTTAAGGCCGATAAAAGAAACCTATTTGACTAAGAGGTAAGGATAGGGCCGATAAAAGAAACCTATTTGTCAAAGAGGCAATGTTAGGGCTGAGAAAAGAAACCTATTTGACTAAGAGGTAAGGTTAGGGCCGATAATAGAAACATAGTTGACCAATAGGTAAGTTAAGGCCGATAAAAGAGACCTATTTGACTAAGAGGTATGAATAGGGCCGATAAAAGAAACCTATTTGACTAAGAGATAAGGTTAGCGCCGATAACAGAAACGTATTTGACTAAGAGGCAAGGTTAGAGCTGATAAAAGAAACCTATTTGACTAAGAGGTAAGGTTATGGCCGATAATAGAAACATATTTGACTAAGAGGTAAGGTTAGGACCGATCAAAGAAACATATTTGACTAAGAGGTACGGTTAGGGTCGATACAAGAAACCTATTTGACTAAGAGGTAAGGTTAGCGCCGATAAAAGAAGCCCATTTGACTAAGAGGTAAGGTTAGGGCCGATAAAAGAAACCTATTTGACTAAGAGGTAAGGTTAGGGCCGATAAAAGAAGCATATTTGACTAAGAGGTAAGGTTAGGACCGATAAAAGAAACCTATTTGACTAAGAGGTAAGGTTAGGGCCGATAAAAGAAACCTATTTGACTAAGAAGCAAGGTAAGGGCTGATAAAAGTAACCTATTTGACTAAAAGGTAAGGTTATGGCCGATAATAGAAACATATTTGACTAGAAGGTAAGGTTAGGGGCGATAAAATGAAACTATTTGACTAAGTCTAGGGCCGAAAATAGAAACATATTTGACTAAGAGGTAAGGTTAGGGCCGTTCAAAGACACCTATTTGACTAAGAGGTAAGGCTAGGGCCGATAAAATAAACATTTTTGACTAAGAGGTAAGGTTAGGGCCGATAAAAGAAACCTATTTGACTAAGAAGTAAGGTTAGGGCCGATAAAAGCAACCTATTTGACTAAGAGGTAAGGTTAGGGCCGATAAAAGAAACCTATTTGACTAAGAGGTACGGTTAGTGCCGATAAAAGAAACCTATTTGACTAAGAGGTAATGCTAGGGTCGAGAAAAGGAGCATATTTGACTAAGAGGTAAGGATATGGCCGATAAGAAAACCTATTTGACTAAGAGGTAAGGTTAGAGCCGATAAAAGAAACCTATTTGACTAAGAGGCAAGGTTAGGGCTGATAAAAGAAACCTATTTGACTAAGAGGTAAGGTTGCGGCCGATAATAGAAACATATTTGACTAATAGGTAAGGTTTAGTGCCGATAAAAGAGATCTATTTGACTAAGAGGTATGGTTAGGGCGGTTAAAAGAAATCTATTTGACTAAGAGGTAAGGTTAGCTCCGATAACAGAAATCTATTTGACTAAGAAGTAAGGTTATGGCCGATAAAAGAATCTTATTTGATTAAGAGGTAAGGTAAGGGCCAATTAAAGAAACCCATTTGACTAAGAGATAAGGTGAGGGCCGATAAAATAAACATATTTGACTAAGAGGTACGGTTAGGGCCGATAAAAGAAACCTATTTGATTAAGAGGTAACGTTAGGGCGGATAAAAGAAGCCCATTTGACTAAGAGGTAAGGTTAGGGCCGACAAAAGAAACCTGTTTGATTAAGAGGTAAGGTTAGGGTCGATAAAAGAAACCTATTTGACTAAGAGGTAAGGTTAGGGCCGATAAAGGAAACCTATTTGACTAAGAGGTAAGGTTAGGTCCGATAAAAGAAGTATATTTGACTAAGAGGTAAGGTTAGGACCGATAAAAGAAACCTATTTGATTAAGAGGTAACGTTAGGGCCGATAAAAGAAGCCCATTTGACTAAGAGGTAAGGTTAGGGCCGATAAAAGAAACCTGTTTGATTAAGAGGTAAGGTTAGGGCCGATAAAAGAAACCTATTTGACTAAGAGGTAAGGTTAGGGCCGATAAAGGAAACCTATTTGACTAAGAGGTAAGGTTAGGTCCGATAAAAGAAGCATATTTGACTAAGAGGTGAGGTTAGGACCGATAAATGAAACCTATTTGACTAAGAGGTAAGGTTAGGGCCGATAAAAAAACCTATTTGACTAAGAGGCAAGGTTAGGGCTGATAAAAGTAACCTATTTGACTAAGAGGTAAGGTTATGGCCGATAATAGAAACATATTTGACTAAGAGGTAAGGTTAGGGCCGATAAAATGAAACTATTTGACTACGAGGTAAGGCTAGGGCCGATAAAAGAAACATATTTGACTAAGAGGTAAGGGTAGGGTCGATAAAAGAAACCTATTTGACTAAGAGGTAAGGTTAGGGCCGATAAAAGAAGCATATTTGACTAAGAGGTAAGGTTAGGACCGATAAAAGAAACCTATTTGACTAAGAGGTAAGGTTAGGGCCGATAAAAGAAACCTATTTGACTAAGAAGCAAGGTAAGGGCTGATAAAAGTAACCTATTTGACTAAAAGGTAAGGTTATGGCCGATAATAGAAACATATTTGACTAGAAGGTAAGGTTAGGGGCGATAAAATGAAACTATTTGACTAAGTCTAGGGCCGAAAATAGAAACATATTTGACTAAGAGGTAAGGTTAGGGCCGTTCAAAGACACCTATTTGACTAAGAGGTAAGGCTAGGGCCGATAAAATAAACATTTTTGACTAAGAGGTAAGGTTAGGGCCGATAAAAGAAACCTATTTGACTAAGAAGTAAGGTTAGGGCCGATAAAAGCAACCTATTTGACTAAGAGGTAAGGTTAGGGCCGATAAAAGAAACCTATTTGACTAAGAGGTACGGTTAGTGCCGATAAAAGAAACCTATTTGACTAAGAGGTAATGCTAGGGTCGAGAAAAGGAGCATATTTGACTAAGAGGTAAGGATATGGCCGATAAGAAAACCTATTTGACTAAGAGGTAAGGTTAGAGCCGATAAAAGAAACCTATTTGACTAAGAGGCAAGGTTAGGGCTGATAAAAGAAACCTATTTGACTAAGAGGTAAGGTTGCGGCCGATAATAGAAACATATTTGACTAATAGGTAAGGTTTAGTGCCGATAAAAGAGATCTATTTGACTAAGAGGTATGGTTAGGGCGGTTAAAAGAAATCTATTTGACTAAGAGGTAAGGTTAGCTCCGATAACAGAAATCTATTTGACTAAGAAGTAAGGTTATGGCCGATAAAAGAATCTTATTTGATTAAGAGGTAAGGTAAGGGCCAATTAAAGAAACCCATTTGACTAAGAGATAAGGTGAGGGCCGATAAAATAAACATATTTGACTAAGAGGTACGGTTAGGGCCGATAAAAGAAACCTATTTGATTAAGAGGTAACGTTAGGGCGGATAAAAGAAGCCCATTTGACTAAGAGGTAAGGTTAGGGCCGACAAAAGAAACCTGTTTGATTAAGAGGTAAGGTTAGGGTCGATAAAAGAAACCTATTTGACTAAGAGGTAAGGTTAGGGCCGATAAAGGAAACCTATTTGACTAAGAGGTAAGGTTAGGTCCGATAAAAGAAGTATATTTGACTAAGAGGTAAGGTTAGGACCGATAAAAGAAACCTATTTGATTAAGAGGTAACGTTAGGGCCGATAAAAGAAGCCCATTTGACTAAGAGGTAAGGTTAGGGCCGATAAAAGAAACCTGTTTGATTAAGAGGTAAGGTTAGGGCCGATAAAAGAAACCTATTTGACTAAGAGGTAAGGTTAGGGCCGATAAAGGAAACCTATTTGACTAAGAGGTAAGGTTAGGTCCGATAAAAGAAGCATATTTGACTAAGAGGTGAGGTTAGGACCGATAAATGAAACCTATTTGACTAAGAGGTAAGGTTAGGGCCGATAAAAAAACCTATTTGACTAAGAGGCAAGGTTAGGGCTGATAAAAGTAACCTATTTGACTAAGAGGTAAGGTTATGGCCGATAATAGAAACATATTTGACTAAGAGGTAAGGTTAGGGCCGATAAAATGAAACTATTTGACTACGAGGTAAGGCTAGGGCCGATAAAAGAAACATATTTGACTAAGAGGTAAGGGTAGGGTCGATAAAATAAACATTTTTGACGAAGAGGTAAGGTTAGGGCCGATAAAAGAAATATATTTGACTAAGAGAAAAGGTTAGGGTCGATAAAAGAAACCTATTTGACTAATAGATAAGGTTAGGGCCGATAAAAGAAACCTATTTGACTAAGAGGTAAGGCTAGGGTCGAAAAAGAAGCATATTTGACTAAGAGGTAAGTTTAGGGCCGATAAAAGAAACCTATTTGACTAAGAGGTAAGGTTAGGGCCGATAAAAGAAACCTATTTGACTAAGAGGTAAGGTTAGGGCAAATAAAAGAACCCTATTTGAACAAGAGGCAAGGTAAGGGCTGATAAAAGTAACCTATTTTACTAAGAGGTAAGGTTATGGCCGATAATAGAAACATATTTGACTAAGAGGTAAGGTTAGGGCCGATTAAAGAAACCTATTTGACTAAGAGGTAAGGCTAGGGCCGATAAAATAAACAGTTTTGACTAAGAGGTAAGGTTAGGGCCGATAAAAGAAATCTATTTGACTAAGAGATAAGGTTAGGGTCGTTAAAAGAAACCTATTTGACTAAGAGATAAGGTTAGGACCGATAAAAGAAACCTATTTGACTAAGAGGTAAGGTTAGGGCCGATAAAAGAAACCTATTTGACTAAGAGGCAAGGTAAGGGCTGATAAAAGTAACCTATTTGACTAAAAGGTAAGGTTATGGCCGATAATAGAAACATATTTGACTAGAAGGTAAGGTTAGGGGCGATAAAATGAAACTATTTGACTAAGTCTAGGGCCGAAAATAGAAACATATTTGACTAAGAGGTAAGGTTAGGGCCGTTCAAAGACACCTATTTGACTAAGAGGTAAGGCTAGGGCCGATAAAATAAACATTTTTGACTAAGAGGTAAGGTTAGGGCCGATAAAAGAAACCTATTTGACTAAGAAGTAATGTTAGGGCCGATAAAAGCAACCTATTTGACTAAGAGGTAAGGTTAGGGCCGATAAAAGAAACCTATTTGACTAAGAGGTACGGTTAGTGCCGATAAAAGAAACCTATTTGACTAAGAGGTAATGCTAGGGTTGAGAAAAGGAGCATATTTGACTAAGAGGTAAGGATATGGCCGATAAGAAAACCTATTTGACTAAGAGGTAAGGTTAGAGCCGATAAAAGAAACCTATTTGACTAAGAGGCAAGGTTAGAGCCGATAAAAGAGATCTATTTGACTAAGAGGTATGGTTAGGGCGGTTAAAAGAAATCTATTTGACTAAGAGGTAAGGTTAGCTCCGATAACAGAAATCTATTTGACTAAGAAGTAAGGTTATGGCCGATAAAAGAATCTTATTTGATTAAGAGGTAAGGTAAGGGCCAATTAAAGAAACCCATTTGACTAAGAGATAAGGTGAGGGCCGATAAAATAAACATATTTGACTAAGAGGTACGGTTAGGGCCGATAAAAGAAACCTATTTGATTAAGAGGTAACGTTAGGGCGGATAAAAGAAGCCCATTTGACTAAGAGGTAAGGTTAGGGCCGACAAAAGAAACCTGTTTGATTAAGAGGTAAGGTTAGGGTCGATAAAAGAAACCTATTTGACTAAGAGGTAAGGTTAGGGCCGATAAAGGAAACCTATTTGACTAAGAGGTAAGGTTAGGTCCGATAAAAGAAGTATATTTGACTAAGAGGTAAGGTTAGGACCGATAAAAGAAACCTATTTGATTAAGAGGTAACGTTAGGGCCGATAAAAGAAGCCCATTTGACTAAGAGGTAAGGTTAGGGCCGATAAAAGAAACCTGTTTGATTAAGAGGTAAGGTTAGGGCCGATAAAAGAAACCTATTTGACTAAGAGGTAAGGTTAGGGCCGATAAAGGAAACCTATTTGACTAAGAGGTAAGGTTAGGTCCGATAAAAGAAGCATATTTGACTAAGAGGTGAGGTTAGGACCGATAAATGAAACCTATTTGACTAAGAGGTAAGGTTAGGGCCGATAAAAAAACCTATTTGACTAAGAGGCAAGGTTAGGGCTGATAAAAGTAACCTATTTGACTAAGAGGTAAGGTTATGGCCGATAATAGAAACATATTTGACTAAGAGGTAAGGTTAGGGCCGATAAAATGAAACTATTTGACTACGAGGTAAGGCTAGGGCCGATAAAAGAAACATATTTGACTAAGAGGTAAGGGTAGGGTCGATAAAATAAACATTTTTGACGAAGAGGTAAGGTTAGGGCCGATAAAAGAAATATATTTGACTAAGAGAAAAGGTTAGGGTCGATAAAAGAAACCTATTTGACTAATAGATAAGGTTAGGGCCGATAAAAGAAACCTATTTGACTAAGAGGTAAGGCTAGGGTCGAAAAAGAAGCATATTTGACTAAGAGGTAAGTTTAGGGCCGATAAAAGAAACCTATTTGACTAAGAGGTAAGGTTAGGGCCGATAAAAGAAACCTATTTGACTAAGAGGTAAGGTTAGGGCAAATAAAAGAACCCTATTTGAACAAGAGGCAAGGTAAGGGCTGATAAAAGTAACCTATTTTACTAAGAGGTAAGGTTATGGCCGATAATAGAAACATATTTGACTAAGAGGTAAGGTTAGGGCCGATTAAAGAAACCTATTTGACTAAGAGGTAAGGCTAGGGCCGATAAAATAAACAGTTTTGACTAAGAGGTAAGGTTAGGGCCGATAAAAGAAATCTATTTGACTAAGAGATAAGGTTAGGGTCGTTAAAAGAAACCTATTTGACTAAGAGATAAGGTTAGGGCCGATAAAAGAAACCTATTTGACTAAGACGTACAGTTAGTGCCGATAAAGGAAACCTATTTGACTAAGAGGTATGGCTAGGGTCGATAAAAGAAGCATATTTGACTAAGAGGTAAGGTTAAGGCCGATAAAAGAAACCTATTTGACTAAGAGGTAAGGATAGGGCCGATAAAAGAAACCTATTTGTCAAAGAGGCAATGTTAGGGCTGAGAAAAGAAACCTATTTGACTAAGAGGTAAGGTTAGGGCCGATAATAGAAACATAGTTGACCAATAGGTAAGGTTAAGGCCGATAAAAGAGACCTATTTGACTAAGAGGTATGATTAGGGCCGATAAAAGAAACCTATTTGACTAAGAGGTAAGGTTAGGGCCGATAAAGGAAACCTATTTGACTAAGAGGTAAGGTTAGGTCCGATAAAAGAAGCATATTTGACTAAGAGGTAAGGTTAGGACCGATAAAAGAAACCTATTTGATTTAGAGGTAACGTTAGGGCCGATAAAAGAAGCCCATTTGACTAAGAGGTAAGGTTAGGGCCGATAAAAGAAACCTGTTTGATTAAGAGGTAAGGTTAGGGCCGATAAAAGAAACCTATTTGACTAAGAGGTAAGGTTAGGGCCGATAAAGGAAACCTATTTGACTAAGAGGTAAGGTTAGGTCCGATAAAAGAAGCATATTTGACTAAGAGGTGAGGTTAGGACCGATAAATGAAACCTATTTGACTAAGAGGTAAGGTTAGGGCCGATAAAAAAACCTATTTGACTAAGAGGCAAGGTTAGGGCTGATAAAAGTAACCTATTTGACTAAGAGGTAAGGTTATGGCCGATAATAGAAACATATTTGACTAAGAGGTAAGGTTAGGGCCGATAAAATGAAACTATTTGACTACGAGGTAAGGCTAGGGCCGATAAAAGAAACATATTTGACTAAGAGGTAAGGGTAGGGCCGATACAATAAACATTTTTGACGAAGAGGTAAGGTTAGGGCCGATAAAAGAAATATATTTGACTAAGAGAAAAGGTTAGGGTCGATAAAAGAAACCTATTTGACTAAGAGATAAGGTTAGGGCCGATAAAAGAAACCTATTTGACTAAGAGGTAAGGCTAGGGTCGAAAAAGAAGCATATTTGACTAAGAGGTAAGTTTAGGGCCGATAAAAGAAACCTATTTGACTAAGAGGTAAGGTTAGGGCCGATAAAAGAAACCTATTTGACTAAGAGGTAAGGTTAGGGCAAATAAAAGAACCCTATTTGACCAAGAGGCAAGGTAAGGGCTGATAAAAGTAACCTATTTTACTAAGAGGTAAGGTTATGGCCGATAATAGAAACATATTTGACTAAGAGGTAAGGTTAGGGCCGATTAAAGAAACCTATTTGACTAAGAGGTAAGGCTAGGGCCGATAAAATAAACAGTTTTGACTAAGAGGTAAGGTTAGGGCCGATAAAAGAAATCTATTTGACTAAGAGATAAGGTTAGGGTCGTTAAAAGAAACCTATTTGACTAAGAGATAAGGTTAGGGCCGATAAAAGAAACCTATTTGACTAAGACGTACAGTTAGTGCCGATAAAGGAAACCTATTTGACTAAGAGGTATGGCTAGGGTCGATAAAAGAAGCATATTTGACTAAGAGGTAAGGTTAAGGCCGATAAAAGAAACCTATTTGACTAAGAGGTAAGGATAGGGCCGATAAAAGAAACCTATTTGTCAAAGAGGCAATGTTAGGGCTGAGAAAAGAAACCTATTTGACTAAGAGGTAAGGTTAGGGCCGATAATAGAAACATAGTTGACCAATAGGTAAGTTAAGGCCGATAAAAGAGACCTATTTGACTAAGATGTATGAATAGGGCCGATAAAAGAAACCTATTTGACTAAGAGATAAGGTTAGCGCCGATAACAGAAACGTATTTGACTAAGAGGCAAGGTTAGAGCTGATAAAAGAAACCTATTTGACTAAGAGGTAAGGTTATGGCCGATAATAGAAACATATTTGACTAAGAGGTAAGGTTAGGACCGATCAAAGAAACATATTTGACTAAGAGGTACGGTTAGGGTCGATACAAGAAACCTATTTGACTAAGAGGTAAGGTTAGCGCCGATAAAAGAAGCCCATTTGACTAAGAGGTAAGGTTAGGGCCGATAAAAGAAACCTATTTGACTAAGAGGTAAGGTTAGGGCCGATAAAAGAAGCATATTTGACTAAGAGGTAAGGTTAGGACCGATAAAAGAAACCTATTTGACTAAGAAGCAAGGTAAGGGCTGATAAAAGTAACCTATTTGACTAAAAGGTAAGGTTATGGCCGATAATAGAAACATATTTGACTAGAAGGTAAGGTTAGGGGCGATAAAATGAAACTATTTGACTAAGTCTAGGGCCGAAAATAGAAACATATTTGACTAAGAGGTAAGGTTAGGGCCGTTCAAAGACACCTATTTGACTAAGAGGTAAGGCTAGGGCCGATAAAATAAACATTTTTGACTAAGAGGTAAGGTTAGGGCCGATAAAAGAAACCTATTTGACTAAGAAGTAAGGTTAGGGCCGATAAAAGCAACCTATTTGACTAAGAGGTAAGGTTAGGGCCGATAAAAGAAACCTATTTGACTAAGAGGTACGGTTAGTGCCGATAAAAGAAACCTATTTGACTAAGAGGTAATGCTAGGGTCGAGAAAAGGAGCATATTTGACTAAGAGGTAAGGATATGGCCGATAAGAAAACCTATTTGACTAAGAGGTAAGGTTAGAGCCGATAAAAGAAACCTATTTGACTAAGAGGCAAGGTTAGGGCTGATAAAAGAAACCTATTTGACTAAGAGGTAAGGTTGCGGCCGATAATAGAAACATATTTGACTAATAGGTAAGGTTTAGTGCCGATAAAAGAGATCTATTTGACTAAGAGGTATGGTTAGGGCGGTTAAAAGAAATCTATTTGACTAAGAGGTAAGGTTAGCTCCGATAACAGAAATCTATTTGACTAAGAAGTAAGGTTATGGCCGATAAAAGAATCTTATTTGATTAAGAGGTAAGGTAAGGGCCAATTAAAGAAACCCATTTGACTAAGAGATAAGGTGAGGGCCGATAAAATAAACATATTTGACTAAGAGGTACGGTTAGGGCCGATAAAAGAAACCTATTTGATTAAGAGGTAACGTTAGGGCGGATAAAAGAAGCCCATTTGACTAAGAGGTAAGGTTAGGGCCGACAAAAGAAACCTGTTTGATTAAGAGGTAAGGTTAGGGTCGATAAAAGAAACCTATTTGACTAAGAGGTAAGGTTAGGGCCGATAAAGGAAACCTATTTGACTAAGAGGTAAGGTTAGGTCCGATAAAAGAAGTATATTTGACTAAGAGGTAAGGTTAGGACCGATAAAAGAAACCTATTTGATTAAGAGGTAACGTTAGGGCCGATAAAAGAAGCCCATTTGACTAAGAGGTAAGGTTAGGGCCGATAAAAGAAACCTGTTTGATTAAGAGGTAAGGTTAGGGCCGATAAAAGAAACCTATTTGACTAAGAGGTAAGGTTAGGGCCGATAAAGGAAACCTATTTGACTAAGAGGTAAGGTTAGGTCCGATAAAAGAAGCATATTTGACTAAGAGGTGAGGTTAGGACCGATAAATGAAACCTATTTGACTAAGAGGTAAGGTTAGGGCCGATAAAAAAACCTATTTGACTAAGAGGCAAGGTTAGGGCTGATAAAAGTAACCTATTTGACTAAGAGGTAAGGTTATGGCCGATAATAGAAACATATTTGACTAAGAGGTAAGGTTAGGGCCGATAAAATGAAACTATTTGACTACGAGGTAAGGCTAGGGCCGATAAAAGAAACATATTTGACTAAGAGGTAAGGGTAGGGTCGATAAAAGAAACCTATTTGACTAAGAGGTAAGGTTAGGGCCGATAAAAGAAGCATATTTGACTAAGAGGTAAGGTTAGGACCGATAAAAGAAACCTATTTGACTAAGAGGTAAGGTTAGGGCCGATAAAAGAAACCTATTTGACTAAGAAGCAAGGTAAGGGCTGATAAAAGTAACCTATTTGACTAAAAGGTAAGGTTATGGCCGATAATAGAAACATATTTGACTAGAAGGTAAGTTTAGGGGCGATAAAATGAAACTATTTGACTAAGTCTAGGGCCGAAAATAGAAACATATTTGACTAAGAGGTAAGGTTAGGGCCGTTCAAAGACACCTATTTGACTAAGAGGTAAGGCTAGGGCCGATAAAATAAACATTTTTGACTAAGAGGTAAGGTTAGGGCCGATAAAAGAAACCTATTTGACTAAGAAGTAAGGTTAGGGCCGATAAAAGCAACCTATTTGACTAAGAGGTAAGGTTAGGGCCGATAAAAGAAACCTATTTGACTAAGAGGTACGGTTAGTGCCGATAAAAGAAACCTATTTGACTAAGAGGTAATGCTAGGGTCGAGAAAAGGAGCATATTTGACTAAGAGGTAAGGATATGGCCGATAAGAAAACCTATTTGACTAAGAGGTAAGGTTAGAGCCGATAAAAGAAACCTATTTGACTAAGAGGCAAGGTTAGGGCTGATAAAAGAAACCTATTTGACTAAGAGGTAAGGTTGCGGCCGATAATAGAAACATATTTGACTAATAGGTAAGGTTTAGTGCCGATAAAAGAGATCTATTTGACTAAGAGGTATGGTTAGGGCGGTTAAAAGAAATCTATTTGACTAAGAGGTAAGGTTAGCTCCGATAACAGAAATCTATTTGACTAAGAAGTAAGGTTATGGCCGATAAAAGAATCTTATTTGATTAAGAGGTAAGGTAAGGGCCAATTAAAGAAACCCATTTGACTAAGAGATAAGGTGAGGGCCGATAAAATAAACATATTTGACTAAGAGGTACGGTTAGGGCCGATAAAAGAAACCTATTTGATTAAGAGGTAACGTTAGGGCGGATAAAAGAAGCCCATTTGACTAAGAGGTAAGGTTAGGGCCGACAAAAGAAACCTGTTTGATTAAGAGGTAAGGTTAGGGTCGATAAAAGAAACCTATTTGACTAAGAGGTAAGGTTAGGGCCGATAAAGGAAACCTATTTGACTAAGAGGTAAGGTTAGGTCCGATAAAAGAAGTATATTTGACTAAGAGGTAAGGTTAGGACCGATAAAAGAAACCTATTTGATTAAGAGGTAACGTTAGGGCCGATAAAAGAAGCCCATTTGACTAAGAGGTAAGGTTAGGGCCGATAAAAGAAACCTGTTTGATTAAGAGGTAAGGTTAGGGCCGATAAAAGAAACCTATTTGACTAAGAGGTAAGGTTAGGGCCGATAAAGGAAACCTATTTGACTAAGAGGTAAGGTTAGGTCCGATAAAAGAAGCATATTTGACTAAGAGGTGAGGTTAGGACCGATAAATGAAACCTATTTGACTAAGAGGTAAGGTTAGGGCCGATAAAAAAACCTATTTGACTAAGAGGCAAGGTTAGGGCTGATAAAAGTAACCTATTTGACTAAGAGGTAAGGTTATGGCCGATAATAGAAACATATTTGACTAAGAGGTAAGGTTAGGGCCGATAAAATGAAACTATTTGACTACGAGGTAAGGCTAGGGCCGATAAAAGAAACATATTTGACTAAGAGGTAAGGGTAGGGTCGATAAAATAAACATTTTTGACGAAGAGGTAAGGTTAGGGCCGATAAAAGAAATATATTTGACTAAGAGAAAAGGTTAGGGTCGATAAAAGAAACCTATTTGACTAATAGATAAGGTTAGGGCCGATAAAAGAAACCTATTTGACTAAGAGGTAAGGCTAGGGTCGAAAAAGAAGCATATTTGACTAAGAGGTAAGTTTAGGGCCGATAAAAGAAACCTATTTGACTAAGAGGTAAGGTTAGGGCCGATAAAAGAAACCTATTTGACTAAGAGGTAAGGTTAGGGCAAATAAAAGAACCCTATTTGAACAAGAGGCAAGGTAAGGGCTGATAAAAGTAACCTATTTTACTAAGAGGTAAGGTTATGGCCGATAATAGAAACATATTTGACTAAGAGGTAAGGTTAGGGCCGATTAAAGAAACCTATTTGACTAAGAGGTAAGGCTAGGGCCGATAAAATAAACAGTTTTGACTAAGAGGTAAGGTTAGGGCCGATAAAAGAAATCTATTTGACTAAGAGATAAGGTTAGGGTCGTTAAAAGAAACCTATTTGACTAAGAGATAAGGTTAGGGCCGATAAAAGAAACCTATTTGACTAAGACGTACAGTTAGTGCCGATAAAGGAAACCTATTTGACTAAGAGGTATGGCTAGGGTCGATAAAAGAAGCATATTTGACTAAGAGGTAAGGTTAAGGCCGATAAAAGAAACCTATTTGACTAAGAGGTAAGGATAGGGCCGATAAAAGAAACCTATTTGTCAAAGAGGCAATGTTAGGGCTGAGAAAAGAAACCTATTTGACTAAGAGGTAAGGTTAGGGCCGATAATAGAAACATAGTTGACCAATAGGTAAGGTTAAGGCCGATAAAAGAGACCTATTTGACTAAGAGGTATGATTAGGGCCGATAAAAGAAACCTATTTGACTAAGAGGTAAGGTTAGGGCCGATAAAGGAAACCTATTTGACTAAGAGGTAAGGTTAGGTCCGATAAAAGAAGCATATTTGACTAAGAGGTAAGGTTAGGACCGATAAAAGAAACCTATTTGATTTAGAGGTAACGTTAGGGCCGATAAAAGAAGCCCATTTGACTAAGAGGTAAGGTTAGGGCCGATAAAAGAAACCTGTTTGATTAAGAGGTAAGGTTAGGGCCGATAAAAGAAACCTATTTGACTAAGAGGTAAGGTTAGGGCCGATAAAGGAAACCTATTTGACTAAGAGGTAAGGTTAGGTCCGATAAAAGAAGCATATTTGACTAAGAGGTGAGGTTAGGACCGATAAATGAAACCTATTTGACTAAGAGGTAAGGTTAGGGCCGATAAAAAAACCTATTTGACTAAGAGGCAAGGTTAGGGCTGATAAAAGTAACCTATTTGACTAAGAGGTAAGGTTATGGCCGATAATAGAAACATATTTGACTAAGAGGTAAGGTTAGGGCCGATAAAATGAAACTATTTGACTACGAGGTAAGGCTAGGGCCGATAAAAGAAACATATTTGACTAAGAGGTAAGGGTAGGGCCGATACAATAAACATTTTTGACGAAGAGGTAAGGTTAGGGCCGATAAAAGAAATATATTTGACTAAGAGAAAAGGTTAGGGTCGATAAAAGAAACCTATTTGACTAAGAGATAAGGTTAGGGCCGATAAAAGAAACCTATTTGACTAAGAGGTAAGGCTAGGGTCGAAAAAGAAGCATATTTGACTAAGAGGTAAGTTTAGGGCCGATAAAAGAAACCTATTTGACTAAGAGGTAAGGTTAGGGCCGATAAAAGAAACCTATTTGACTAAGAGGTAAGGTTAGGGCAAATAAAAGAACCCTATTTGACCAAGAGGCAAGGTAAGGGCTGATAAAAGTAACCTATTTTACTAAGAGGTAAGGTTATGGCCGATAATAGAAACATATTTGACTAAGAGGTAAGGTTAGGGCCGATTAAAGAAACCTATTTGACTAAGAGGTAAGGCTAGGGCCGATAAAATAAACAGTTTTGACTAAGAGGTAAGGTTAGGGCCGATAAAAGAAATCTATTTGACTAAGAGATAAGGTTAGGGTCGTTAAAAGAAACCTATTTGACTAAGAGATAAGGTTAGGGCCGATAAAAGAAACCTATTTGACTAAGACGTACAGTTAGTGCCGATAAAGGAAACCTATTTGACTAAGAGGTATGGCTAGGGTCGATAAAAGAAGCATATTTGACTAAGAGGTAAGGTTAAGGCCGATAAAAGAAACCTATTTGACTAAGAGGTAAGGATAGGGCCGATAAAAGAAACCTATTTGTCAAAGAGGCAATGTTAGGGCTGAGAAAAGAAACCTATTTGACTAAGAGGTAAGGTTAGGGCCGATAATAGAAACATAGTTGACCAATAGGTAAGGTTAAGGCCGATAAAAGAGACCTATTTGACTAAGAGGTATGAATAGGGCCGATAAAAGAAACCTATTTGACTAAGAGATAAGGTTAGCGCCGATAACAGAAACGTATTTGACTAAGAGGCAAGGTTAGAGCTGATAAAAGAAACCTATTTGACTAAGAGGTAAGGTTATGGCCGATAATAGAAACATATTTGACTAAGAGGTAAGGTTAGGACCGATCAAAGAAACATATTTGACTAAGAGGTACGGTTAGGGTCGATACAAGAAACCTATTTGACTAAGAGGTAAGGTTAGGGCCGATAAAAGAAGCATATTTGACTAAGAGGAAAGGTTAGGACCGATAAAAGAAACCTATTTGACTAAGAGGTAAGGTTAGGGCCGATAAAAGAAACCTATTTGACTAAGAGGCAAGGTAAGGGCTGATAAAAGTAACCTATTTGACTAAAAGGTAAGGTTATGGCCGATAATAGAAATATATTTGACTAGAAGGTAAGGTTAGGGGCGATAAAATGAAACTATTTGACTAAGTCTAGGGCCGAAAATAGAAACATATTTGACAAAGAGGTAAGGTTAGGGCCGTTCAAAGACACCTATTTGACTAAGAGGTAAGGCTAGGGCCGATAAAATAAACATTTTTGACTAAGAGGTAAGGTTAGGGCCGATAAAAGAAACCTATTTGACTAAGAAGTAAGGTTAGGGCCGATAAAAGCAACCTATTTGACTAAGAGGAAAGGTTAGGGCCGATAAAAGAAACCTATTTGACTAAGAGGTACGGTTAGTGCCGATAAAAGAAACCTATTTGACTAAGAGGTAATGCTAGGGTCGATAAAAGGAGCATATTTGACTAAGAGGTAAGGTTATGGCCGATAAGAAAACCTATTTGACTAAGAGGTAAGGTTAGAGCCGATAAAAGAAACCTATTTGACTAAGAGGCAAGGTTAGGGCTGATAAAAGAAACCTATTTGACTAAGAGGTAAGGTTGCGGCCGATAATAGAAACATATTTGACTAATAGGTAAGGTTTAGTGCCGATAAAAGAGATCTATTTGACTAAGAGGTATGGTTAGGGCGGTTAAAAGAAATCTATTTGACTAAGAGGTAAGGTTAGCTCCGATAACAGAAATCTATTTGACTAAGAGGTAATGTTATGGCCGATAAAAGAATCTTATTTGATTAAGAGGTAAGGTAAGGGCCAATTAAAGAAACCCATTTGACTAAGAGATAAGGTGAGGACCGATAAAATAAACTTATTTGACTAAGAGGTACGGTTAGGGCCGATAAAAGAAACCTATTTGATTAAGAGGTAACGTTAGGGCGGATAAAAGAAGCCCATTTGACTAAGAGGTAAGGTTAGGGCCGATAAAAGAAACCTATTTGACTAAGAGGTAAGGTTAGGGCCGATAAAAGAAACCTATTTGACTAAGAGGCGAGGTAAGGGCTGATAAAAGTAACCTATTTGACTAAAAGGTAAGGTTATGGCCGATAATAGAAACATATTTGACTAGAAGGTAAGGTTAGGGGCGATAAAATGAAACTATTTGACTAAGTCTAGGGCCGAAAATAGAAACATATTTGACTAAGAGGTAAGGTTAGGGCCGTTCAAAGACACCTATTTGACTAAGAGGTAAGGCTAGGGCCGATAAAATAAACATTTTTGACTAAGAGGTAAGGTTAGGGCCGATAAAAGAAACCTATTTGACTAAGAAGTAAGGTTAGGGCCGATAAAAGCAACCTATTTGACTAAGAGGTAAGGTTAGGGCCGATAAAAGAAACCTATTTGACTAAGAGGTACGGTTAGTGCCGATAAAAGAAACCTATTTGACTAAGAGGTAATGCTAGGGTCGATAAAAGGAGCATATTTGACTAAGAGGTAAGGTTATGGCCGATAAGAAAACCTATTTGACTAAGAGGTAAGGTTAGAGCCGATAAAAGAAACCTATTTGACTAAGAGGCAAGGTTAGGGCTGATAAAAGAAACCTATTTGACTAAGAGGTAAGGTTGCGGCCGATAATAGAAACATATTTGACTAATAGGTAAGGTTTAGTGCCGATAAAAGAGATCTATTTGACTAAGAGGTATGGTTAGGGCGGTTAAAAGAAATCTATTTGACTAAGAGGTAAGGTTAGCTCCGATAACAGAAATCTATTTGACTAAGAGGTAAGGTTATGGCCGATAAAAGAATCTTATTTGATTAAGAGGTAAGGTAAGGGCCAATTAAAGAAACCCATTTGACTAAGAGATAAGGTGAGGGCCGATAAAATAAACATATTTGACTAAGAGGTACGGTTAGGGCCGATAAAAGAAACCTATTTGATTAAGAGGTAACGTTAGGGCGGATAAAAGAAGCCCATTTGACTAAGAGGTAAGGTTAGGGCCGATAAAAGAAATCTATTTGACTAAGAGGTAAGGTTAGGGGCGATAAAGGAAACCTATTTGACTAAGAGGTAAGGTTAGGTCCGATAAAAGAAGCATATTTGACTAAGAGGTAAGGTTAGGACCGATAAAAGAAACCTATTTGATTAAGAGGTAACGTTATGGCCGATAAAAGAAGCCCATTTGACTAAGAGGTAAGGTTAGGGCCGATAAAAGAAACCTGTTTGATTAAGAGGTAAGGTTAGGGCCGATAAAAGAAAACTATTTGACTAAGAGGTAAGGTTAGGGCAAATAAAAGAACCCTATTTGACCAAGAGGCAAGGTAAGGGCTGATAAAAGTAACCTATTTGACTAAGAGGTAAGGTTATGGCCGATAATAGAAACATATTTGACTAAGAGGTAAGGTTGGGGCCGATTAAAGAAACCTTTTTGACTAAGAGGTAAGGCTAGGGCCGATAAAATAAACAGCTTTGACTAAGAGGTAAGGTTAGGGCCGATAAAAGAAATATATTTGACTAAGAGATAAGGTTAGGGTCGTTAAAAGAAACCTATTTGACTAAGAGATAAGGTTAGGGCCGATAAAAGAAACCTATTTGACTAAGACGTACAGTTAGTGCCGATAAAGGAAACCTATTTGACTAAGAGGTATGGCTAGGGTCGATAAAAGAAGCATATTTGACTAAGAGGTAAGGTTAAGGCCGATAAAAGAAACCTATTTGACAAAGAGGTAAGGTTAGGGCCGATAAAAGAAACCTATTTGTCAAAGTGGCAATGTTAGGGCTGAGAAAAGAAACCTATTTGACTAAGAGGTAAGGTTAGGGCCGATAATAGAAACATAGTTGACCCATAGGTAAGGTTAAGGCCGATAAAAGAGACCTATTTGACTAAGAGGTATGACTAGGGCCGATAAAAGAAACCTATTTGACTAAGAGATAAGGTTAGCGCCGATAACAGAAACGTATTTGACTAAGAGGCAAGGTTAGAGCTGATAAAAGAAACCTATTTGACTAAGAGGTAAGGTTATGGCCGATAATAGAAACATATTTGACTAAGAGGTAAGGTTAGGGCTGATCAAAGAAACATTTTTGACTCAGAGATAAGGTTAGGGCCGATAAAAGAAACATATTTGACTAAGAGGTACGGTTAGGGTCGATACAAGAAACCTATTTGACTAAGAGGTAAGGTTAGCGCCGATAAAAGAAGCCCATTTGACTAAGAGGTAAGGTTAGGGCCGATAAAAGAAACCTGTTTGATTAAGAGGTAACGTTAGGGTCGATAAAAAAAAACTATTTGACTAAGAGGTAAGGTTAGGGCCGATAAAAGAAACCTATTTGACTAAGAGGTAAGGTTAGGGCCGATAAAAGAAGCATATTTGACTAAGAGGTAAGGTTAGGACCGATAAAAGAAACCTATTTGACTAAGAGGTAAGGTTAGGGCCGATAAAAGAAACCTATTTGACTAAGAGGCAAGGTAAGGGCTGATAAAAGTAACCTATTTGACTAAAAGGTAAGGTTATGGCCGATAATAGAAACATATTTGACTAGAAGGTAAGGTTAGGGGCGATAAAATGAAACTATTTGACTAAGTCTAGGGCCGAAAATAGAAACATATTTGACTAAGAGGTAAGGTTAGGGCCGTTCAAAGACACCTATTTGACTAAGAGGTAAGGCTAGGGCCGATAAAATAAACATTTTTGACTAAGAGGTAAGGTTAGGGCCGATAAAAGAAACCTATTTGACTAAGAAGTAAGGTTAGGGCCGATAAAAGCAACCTATTTGACTAAGAGGTAAGGTTAGGGCCGATAAAAGAAACCTATTTGACTAAGAGGTACGGTTAGTGCCGATAAAAGAAACCTATTTGACTAAGAGGTAATGCTAGGGTCGATAAAAGGAGCATATTTGACAAAGAGGTAAGGATATGGCCGATAAGAAAACCTATTTGACTAAGAGGTAAGGTTAGAGCCGATAAAAGAAACCTATTTGACTAAGAGGCAAGGTTAGGGCTGATAAAAGAAACCTATTTGACTAAGAGGTAAGGTTGCGGCCGATAATAGAAACATATTTGACTAATAGGTAAGGTTTAGTTGCGATAAAAGAGATCTATTTGACTAAGAGGTATGGTTAGGGCGGTTAAAAGAAATCTATTTGACTAAGAGGTAAGGTTAGCTCCGATAACAGAAATCTATTTGACTAAGAAGTAAGGTTATGGCCGATAAAAGAATCTTATTTGATTAAGAGGTAAGGTAAGGGCCAATTAAAGAAACCCATTTGACTAAGAGATAAGGTGAGGGCCGATAAAATAAACATATTTGACTAAGAGGTACGGTTAGGGCAGATAAAAGAAACCTATTTGATTAAGAGGTAACGTTAGGGCGGATAAAAGAAGCCCATTTGACTAAGAGGTAAGGTTAGGGCCGATAAAAGAAACCTGTTTGATTAAGAGGTAAGGTTAGGGCCGATAAAAGAAACCTATTTGACTAAGAGGTAAGGTTAGGGCCGATAAAGGAAACCTATTTGACTAAGAGGTAAGGTTAGGTCCGATAAAAGAAGCATATTTGACTAAGAGGTGAGGTTAGGACCGATAAATGAAACCTATTTGACTAAGAGGTAAGGTTAGGGCCGATAAAAAAACCTATTTGACTAAGAGGCAAGGTTAGGGCTGATAAAAGTAACCTATTTGACTAAGAGGTAAGGTTATGGCCGATAATAGAAACATATTTGACTAAGAGGTAAGGTTAGGGCCGATAAAATGAAACTATTTGACTACGAGGTAAGGCTAGGGCCGATAAAAGAAACATATTTGACTAAGAGGTAAGGTTAGGGCCGATAAAATAAACCTATTTGACTAAGAGGTAAGGTTAGGGCCGATAAAAGAAACCTATTTGACTGAGAGGTAAGGTTAGAGCCGATAAAAGAAACCTATTTGACTAAGAGGTAAAGTTAGGGCCGATAAAAGCCGTTTAACGCGCTACTTTTTAGTGACGAACCTGTACTAATCCAGGGGAATGATCGATCATGCATATGTTAAGGGTATCGATTTTCCCGGTTTCTTGCGATTTTAAGATTAGATTTTGAAACTGCCCTGGCGATCTTGTAGATTTTGCTTTGCGTTTTATTATTCGAATTGTTTTTCTAATGTATCTAGAAGAGCGATAGAAACGAAAATGCCCATTTTTATTTACAAAAATAAATATCTATTCTTGCAGGCCTAATAGGACCATTTTTTACTGGACATACAGATGCATTTGGTACCTTGGGTACCATATTAGGCATCAACAGTGGATTGGCGGCAGTTGGTGTTGTATTTCCTGGCATAGGTAAATATGCGAATCTGATAATCCTCGAAACGACAATTTTATTATATCATGTATTTTCAGGAAATGTTATTCCCAACCGTTATTGGTTTCTCCCTCATATTTTAGTAATCAAATTAATATACTATATTTCCGTTCGACTTCTAGAATTTGTGCCCATAACCTCGAAATTGATAAAGGCTGCTATTTTCAAATAAATAGGATTGAAAGATTTGGTAAAATATGCAATGGTTTAGAAATTGAAGATGAAAACCATTTCCTTTGGCAGTTCGAAAAACATAGGAAAGAAAGAGAAATACTATTCCAAAAAGTATCTTTATATTATAAAAAAATTATTACTTTACAGTAAATCGGTGCGAATTAACGAATTATGCACAGACTTTATATCAAATTTGTTAAAGATTAGAAAAGATAGTATATCTTAATATAGTTATGTCATAAAATTGTTATTTATGTTGTTAATTTAGTATATATTGCATATAGACATATCCTTAATGCTATTGTATTACAATGGGCCTTTACCAATTATTGTAATTGCGTGTGTGCCAATAAAATATTGTCTATTGTCTATTGTCTATTGTCTATAAATCTTCAGAAAAAAACTCTTAGAAATCCAGTTTTCAAATCAACAATTGTTTTCTAGATGTATATTAATATGATTTATACGAACTCTGAGTATTAATTAAAAAATGTTGGTCCATTATTAAAAAAGTTATCCAGAAAATGAGCTAATCAATGTGTTAAAGGGGCTAAAAGAGGCCCAAATAAAGAAATGTGCATATCTGGAGGATATATACCATTCTCTTTACTTTTCATCTGTTTTTTGTGTTTTTCTTTACTTTGAATTGATTGGAACAAGGGTTTCCTCTATCACACAAGGTTTTTGAGTAAAACTTGATTGACTGCAGTAAAACTCGTGTAGGAGGAAGAGTTTGTCAAATTGCTGCGTTCGTTTCAAGATGCACATAGCGTAGACCTTCATTATGTTTAGTAAGTCTTGTTACGACTCTTTATCATGACTTGATGTTCTTTGATAAATATTACAATGACTGTATCTTGACTTAAATTACTTTGTGTAAGTCTTGTTGTGACAATGTGTTATTACTTAATTTACTTTGTGACTCTAGTCTTGACTCTTTGACGGTCTTTGTCATTACTTGATGTTCTTTAATGCATATTACAATGACTGTATCTTGACTTAAAATACCTTGGTAAGTCTAGTGCCGTGACTTTGTATCATTACTTAAAGGTATAATGTCGTAAATATATACTTTCAAAACATGAGCATAAAACGTCGTTTGGTGAGATTCGACCAGAAAACGTGTAGTTTCGTTGTTTTTGATGTGTGCAGCAGCATCATTAATTATGCATGTCCCAATTTCAGAACTACATGCGCAATGGCACTACAGCATGAGCTTAAACTCTCAACGCTTCCTTCAATTCTATTCAACGGCCATGTTGGTGACCTATGGTAATTGTTGTTTTATTATCATTCGCCAAAACTTCTTTCCTGTTTCTTTTTCTGGCAGAATCATGCAGTTAAAATTATCGTATGACGGCGTCGACAGACATTTTTTTTCAGCAACAACAGGCTTTGCGCATGGATAGTAAAATGTCATCTTAGGGTGTTCGAGATGTGCTTTCATGAAAATAAAACTAAATGGATGTACTTTTTACTTTAAAACTCGATAATTAGTGTTAATTTATGTTTTTAATGTACTCCTTGAAAACAATATAAAACATCACCAAAGTCAATGACATTATACTCGTACATTTAACTTACTTCTGTAAATAAAGTCGTGACACTGTATCAATACTTAACTTACTTCTGTATATCAAGCCATGACTGTGTATCATTACTTAACATACTTCGGTAAGTCAAGCATTGACGCTGTGTTATTACTCAACTTACTTCGGTAGGCCAAGCCGTGACTTTGCATTATTACTCAACTTACTTTGATAAATCAAGCCGTGACTCTGTATTATTACTTAACATACTTCTGTCAATCAAGCCGTGACTCTGTATCATTACTTAACTTACTTCTGTAAATCAAGCCTTGACTCTCTGTCATTATTTAACTTACTTCTGTAAATCAAGCCGTTACTCTGTGTCATTACTTAACTTACTTCTGTAAACAAGCCGTGACTATGTATCATTACTTAACTTACTTCTGTAAATCAAGCCGTGACTCTGTATCATTACTTAACTTACTTCGGTAAGTCAAGCATTGGCGCTGTGTTATTACTCAACTTACTTCGGTAGGCCAAGCCGTGACTTTGCATTATTACTCAACTTACTTTGATAAATCAAGCCGTGACTCTGTATTATTACTTAACATACTTCTGTCAATCAAGCCGTGACTCTGTATCATTACTTAACTTACTTCTGTAAATCAAGCCTTGACTCTCTGTCATTATTTAACTTACTTCTGTAAATCAAGCCGTTACTCTGTGTCATTACTTAACTTACTTCTGTAAACAAGCCGTGACTATGTATCATTACTTAACTTACTTCTGTAAATCAAGCCGTGACTCTGTATCATTACTTAACTTACTTCTGTAAATCAAGCCGTGACTCTGTATCATTACTTAACTTACTTCTGTAACTCAAGCCGTTATTCTGTATCATTACTTAACTTATTTCTGTAAATCAAGCCGTTACTCTGTATCATTACTTAACTTATTTTGGTAAAGCAAGCCGTGACTATGTATCATTACTTAACTTACTTCTGTAAATCAAGCCGTTACTCTGTATCATTACTTAACTTACTTCTGTAAATTAAGCCGTTACTCTGTGTCATTACTTAACTTACAATGTACTTCGGTATATCAAGCCGTGACTCTGTATCATTACTTAACTTATTTCTGTAAGCTAAACCGTGACTCTGCATCACTACTTAACTTGCTTCGGTATATCAAGCCGTGACTCTGTATCATTACTTAACTTTCTTCTGTAAGCCTAGCCGTGACTCTGTATCATTACTTAACTTACTTCTGTAAATCAAGCCGTTACTCTGTATCATTACTTAACTTATTTCTGTAAATCAAGCCGTTACTCTGTATCATTACTTAACTTATTTTGGTAAAGCAAGCCGTGACTATGTATCATTACTTAACTTACTTCTGTAAATCAAGGCGTTACTCTGTATCATTACTTAACTTACTTCTGTAAATTAAGCCGTTACTCTGTGTCATTACTTAACTGACAATGTACTTCGGTATATCAAGCCGTGACTCTGTATCATTACTTAACTTATTTCTGTAAGCTAAACCGTGACTCTGCATCACTACTTAACTTGCTTCGGTATATCAAGCCGTGACTCTGTATCATTACTTAACTTTCTTCTGTAAGCCTAGCCGTGACTCTGTATCATTACTTAACTTACTTCTGTAAATCAAGCCGTGACTGTGTCATTACTTAACATACTCTTCATCGTTACTTCATGTATTGTGTCTTATGTTATGTTGCCATCTGTTGAAATTCAAACTTGTTAAATCTTGACCATATTTAGAATCACAATTCACAATCTGCTAATGGTTAAAAATATGTGTACTTCGAAGATAAGGGTTGGTTTGTTCTACACGATTTCGGAAAATATTATGTCGATCTCCGCTTCGGTAAAACAATAGCTGTTCATTTTGCATTTGCGTTTCCATGAGTTAGCACTTGGCAAATCTAGCTCGACGTGTTGCTCTATTACTAAGCAGACGTCATTGTCATCTCGTCATAAAGTAGGGCCCGGGTGCCTCAATGAGTTAGGTAGTTGGATTACCTAACAACTCATACCACCCTATCACCAATACGCCGTGGGTTCAAGCCCGGATGTATAAATTGCTAAATAGGGTGCAATCGACTCGCAGCCTCAAGTGATAAAGTTTACCAGTTGCTTGCCCATGGTCGGTGGTTCTCTCCGGGCACTCCGGCTTCTTCCACCACTAAAACTGGTCGCCATGATATAGCCGAAATATTGCTGAAAGTGGCGTTATTTAAAACACCAAAAATCAATCCAATCACATCGTCAAAAAGTAACTTGTTCTCTGTTTGTCATGCTATACACTGTATGATAATAAGACATTTCTAGCTTCGCCTTAATCACTTATTTATTTATTATTTAATTCCCTAATTATTTATTTACATGAAGTTTATTATTTTTTTCAGCCGGTCTTACTGCTAGTTGTGGTACAATAACAGCAGCAGGAAATATAGCTAATCCACTTTGTAACACAGCAGCAATAGGGGGTATAGTTTGTGAAATTAGTCTTGTAAGTATCACAAAATATTTGATTAATTTTATTATTAAAACTAAGGTTCTCCTCCCTCAGACATAGGTGACCTTGGTCTATTTGGTGATACTGTATAGGCCCTTTGGTTTACTTACTCCCAAAACTTTTAAGTTATTTGGTCTTCGACTTTGATCGTACTTGATGAAGGTTATTCCAGATACGCTTCGCGCGCACTAAATTTGATATCTCCCTTTTTATTTTTATTCTTAAGTATATTATGTATAAAGTTCAAGATTATGATTTTTAAGATTTTTTTCAACAAAATTGCTAACCCAATTATAAGTGAGAATTTGCATTCTACTTTCACGCGTAGAAAGCACTTGCATGGCTGTTTCATTTCTGATTGCTGAGTGAAAAAAATGGGAGAAACACAACATTCACGAATATTTCAGTTATATCGTGGCGGTCAGTTTTATTTAATGGTGGAAGAATCCGGATGTACCCGATGTAAACCACCGACATGCGCGGATGTTGGGAGTCATATCTTTAGAGTAGTGATAAGGACTGATTGCACAGCTATATAAATCATACTAAGATAAGATCATGGTAACAGAGAACCTTCAAATCCACAACAATAAGCTCATATAATATAAGTAATAATCACAACCTTTCTTTTACAAGTGTAATAACCCAGTTTTATATTGAATATACTTTTACTTATAGGCTGCATCCACATGCTTTTGTCCAGCAGGTACAGGCTGAAGTTAACTGCGTGTGCACATCTTCAACAGAAAACAGACAATAACTGGAAAAAGATTTCATTTTTCAATAAATCACCTTGTATTTACTATTTCATGTCAGCCCTGTGTCATGACAACATAGACAATATCAATTTATACAAAAACAAAACACTTAGTTAAATACTTTCTATACAAAACCAGAGGCCTTC
The DNA here is from genome assembly GCA_963680875.1 of Bathymodiolus brooksi. Taxonomy (NCBI): domain Eukaryota; kingdom Metazoa; phylum Mollusca; class Bivalvia; order Mytilida; family Modiolidae; genus Bathymodiolus; species Bathymodiolus brooksi. The sequence continues at coordinate 24,540,446 of OY804590.1, read as the reverse complement.
GTCACATGGCTAAATAGAAGAAGAGTTTGAAGATACCAAAAGGGTAATCAGAATCCGTAAAACGAAGGAGAGACAACTCAATGGCCAAAAAAAAAAACAAAAACAAACAAAAAAACAAAAACAAAAAACATCGAAATGTTCAAATCCTACATTTCTTGGGATGCAAAACGTTGACTTTATCTTATCATTGTATGAAAGGATCCGAAAATTTGCGAACGTCTGATAAAACTGAAGGATTTCCAGGAAATGTAGGATTTGAACTTTTCGATGTTTAGATCGATAATTGGATGTGTATTAAGGTGCCCAAAGGATAAATTATGTGACAAATCAATGCAAAATGGATTAACAAAAAGATCCGTACAAGCGATAGGGTGAGACATTGAAGAGAAATAAAAATAGAAGGAGTTGAAGCTAGGAAGGGTTAGTAATGGCGTCCTCCCTTGTGATTTTTAAGTGGATAATACATTGACAGTAAAAAAAGTCAGTGAGTCAAATTTAGTAGCCGAGAGCAAGTCCCTGTGCCTAGATAACACATTGCGACCTCTTGCTAGTAGAACGACAAGTATTAACAAGAATCCCAGCTCCCTGATATCGACTTTGACTCAATTATCTTATTCCAAAATTGTTGTTGAAATAATGATGTTGATATATTTGTCTCAGATAATTGTTATATGTATCTTGTACCTGGTCAATTTAGCTCGGATTGATATATAATGGACAACAGTCAGATACAAATTTCCAAAGCGTTCAATCGATGCTGTATTCATAGCCTCCGGGAAAATCATTGCGTCGCTCACAGAACTTATCACTAACGCCGTGCGCACTAAATTTGATATCTACGTTTTTATAGCAATTAAATTACGTGGTGTGCACAGCATACATTATGCATCTAGTTTCATAAATCAGTGAAAGTTTGCCCTTACTTCAATAGCAAACATGTACATATCAAATTTACTGCGCACGACGCGTTTCTGGAGTATATATCAAAAGTTAATAATAAAAGAATAAAATGATGCCATAGGTGCAGCTAGGCATGCTTCATATCTTGATATATACCTCGAAATTGACAGCATTGACCGGTTAAGATCAAAACTACGACAAAAGAGATGATTTAAATTTTCCCATTGTGAACTTTCCATTTATATGTAGTATAAGTTATCATCAAAATACTGTTAACCGGTAGTAGTCATTCAATAAACTGACGATTTCCATTTATATGAACAAGCATCTGTTACTATGGAATCCCCGTGAAAGCTCACCAATAAAGGTGTTATAGGACAGTTAATGTGAATGAATTGACAATCTTACTTATGTTTACATGCTGTTTACCCCCTGAACATGTGAATTCAATCTAAATACATATAATCCTGATCAAGGCTCGAAATTTTACGACCAAGGAGATGATTTTAAATTCCAAATTATGAACTTCCCATTTATATGTAACAACATTCCAGCACCACCTATTAGGATTTCGTTGATAGAGGGTTGCTGCTAACAAGAAAGCTACTGAACTAAGGGTTCCTCTTGGTTAAGGTGAAGTCATCACATCGAAAGTTTACGGTCACTACCTGAGCTGGTTAACCTCTACTAAATATCTGTGTCACAAATGACAACGGATGTGTTCCACTTGTCTTATTCACTTCCCGATCCTTTTTTGTTCGTGACTTGTCACCTGGTTTGTAACTAGATTAACACGACGGGTGCCACTAGTGGAGCAGAAACTGCTTACCCTTCCGGAGCACCTGAGTTCACCCCCAGTTTTTAGTGGTGTTCGTGTTACTCGATCTTTAGTTTTATGTGTATGTTTTGTAGATCGTTGTTTGTCCCTTTGTACTTTTTCTTTTGGCCATTGTGTTGTCTGTTCTTCAATAAACGAATTCTGATTACCCCGTTGGTATATTCAAACTTTTCTTGCCTACAATTTATGATAGAGTTACCTCTCTTTGTGCATGTGTAATTCTTATGAAGAATTCAAAATTAGACCACTGTGTTTACGGCTTCTAACTACCTCTTTGGTATCGTCAAACTTTTCTTATCTTCCTTTGTTCAAATTAATTCTTAGAAAAACCCATTCCGATAGTGATATGGATGTACATTAATTTATGGTTCATCCCACGTGACAATACAGCTGGCATAAGCTTTAATAAAAGACATATGATCCCCCATAGGAACGTTTCTGTAAAGTCTGGGGTCTTGACATGGAGTTTGTGTAGTCAAATAAGAGATCGGGTGGCTATTTTGGATGTCGAATCGCTCTGAAAAGCAACAACATTTATTGCGGACCTTTGACGAACGTTTCTGGCAAGTCTGGTGACTGAATGTCTAGAGAGGGAGTCTAAAATGTTTCTGCTAATCAGATGCCAGGTTGGCCATCATGGACTTCTAATCGTTTCAAATAGACACAACACTTCTTCGTGACCCTCAGATGCCTCCTGGGAAAAAATAAGCGACCTAATGATTGTCGTGGTAGTGTTAAAAGGGAATATTGCTTACTGTGGTACATAAACGTTAGAGAACACCGAAGGGGCAATCAAAAAAGGAAAATCCAGAGACACTGGCAACATAGGGTACACAAGATGACGAAAAACACAGAGAAACTGGCAACATTGAGTACACAAGATGAGGAAAAACACAGAGAAACTGGCAACATAGAGTACACAAGATGACGAAAAACACAGAGAAACTGGCAACATAGAGTACACAAGATGAAGAAAAACACAGAGAAACTGGCAACATAGAGTACACAAGATGAAGAAAAACAAAACATAACACAACACAACATGTGTTGGACACCACTATATGCAATCAAACACAAATAATATAAATAAGACAACTGGAGGTAAAGCCGAACCGAACATCGTTATTATACGGAAATCGTAACGGGCATCCTAACACGGAACTCAGAACGTAAAGACACATAAACAACACAAACAAATTTAAAAAGATGAGCTACTGTCAAAGATAACTGACGTAAAACACGTTTCGAAAGAGTCAAGTCATTATATTTTTTCGTTTTTTATTTATTTTCGTCAATGAAATCATATATTATTTATATGATATTCAATGACTATGTAGATGACGTATTCATAAAAGAATTCATAACGATTTACATGTAGCAAACGTTCGACAAAGCCATCACTCGGCAGACAAATCTCACAGGTAGATAGATGTCTTTCGTCAACGTTAAATGTGTATTTTCGCACTTATTATTCAAGGGTTGGAAATTTTAAATACGTCTACAACTTGCAAGGGTCTAATATTTTATGATCTTTAAGCTTTCACTGTTTTCAAAACATATTGTCCGTTTTTGGTGAAATCAGAAATAAGTACCCCAAATGATTACTGGGAAATCAATTCAAGGGTGTATTTGGCTCACTGCAATATGTGAAATAAACGTTAGAGAATACCGAAGGGGCAATCAAAAATGGACAATCCAGAGAAACTGGCAACACGAAGAAAAACAAAACAAAAACAAAGCACAATATGTGTTGGACACCACAATGCACAAACAAACAAAAATAACGTAAATAAAACATGAGCCCTCCTAAAAAAAAGAACGTAAAGACACATAATAGGACAACACAAAAAACTAAAAAGATGAGCAACACGGACCCCACAAAAAAAACCGGGCAGGAACTCAGATGCTTGCGAAGTGTAGGCAGTTCCTGCTTCTTATAAGATATCCGCCGTGTTACTCATATGTACAGTCAAGTCCGGTAAAAGTCGTGGCAGTGATAGAGGAAAGAAAGCATCTACTCTAAAAGTAAACTAAGGATTACCACAACTGTCTAACATAATAAATCAGGACATAGCATTAATGAAGTTCGGAGTTCAGTGCTTGATCGGGAAAGTTCATTTATCTGTTTCTGTAAAGAAACAAACTGAACATTTAATTGTTTGCATGCATGACCACTGTCGTCAAAGAGCTTCGATTGAAAATGTTTCGACAACATCCGGGATATTATAAAGCGGTATTTTTAAAGAAGACACAGACGATTATCGTCAGTTTTTATGAATATACTGTATACTGGTATATAATGTTTTGAATTATGATGCTTTATGATTGTTATTATTATTATTGTCATTGTTTGTCCAAATATCATTGCTTTTTGCAGTGTAAAATTATATTTTTTCTAAAAGTTATAAGGAATCCGGCATCAAAATCATTATAATCAATTGAAATATCGCTATATCTCGCATTTACAAATGAATGAAATGTTGCCAAAAAAGAAAAATTATTAATGAATGATTTATTTTACTTAGAGAGATTATTTTGTTGGGAAAAAGTCAATTAGTAACTAGACATAGCCTAAAACTTGATGTCAACAGATGTTTTTGAAACCCGGCTTTGTCAAATTGTAAACATGTAGTGAAACCGGTTGTGTCATTTATAAGGACCGGATTTGTCAGTATGTAAATACGACTGATGGTATTATTATTGATCATTATATTGCAATTTAACAATAGTTATGATTAGGAAATACCTCAAAAGTGATAAATCCTGATCCATAGTATGAATAATCGCCATTGCTTCTAATTTCAGCTACTTTGTACAATAAAAAAAAAATCGTTATTTCTATGTTAAATTGCTACTGTCGCGAACACTTGATTTTTTTTATGTTTTTTGTGGAACTGACATCACATATGGCACTCAATACGCTACATTCATTTGCGGTCGCTGTCCAGGCACATCAATTGAGTAGTGGGAGATTCTTTTTATAATACAATATTTGAATTTTATACTCGTTGATATTTAAATTTCACCACAGTATAATGTTTACATAAACGTTATAGATATGCAAATTAATAAAGGCTGTATTATTGAATTCCTTTCCGCACGAACGACTTTGGCAGTTAGCACATGTATATAAAGAAAATGTTATGGTGTACTCGATTAATGTGACGTTCGTTACAAGTTGCAATACGACAAAAGTTCGTGATTTGGATGTCATAGTCCCCCGCCCATCCACTCAGATTAATGCCAAAAGAATTTTAACTACTCGTATATATTTTGCATTTTTTAGGGGTAGAAATGACAGACTAAATGAATTTGCTATGTTGATATACGTTTATAATAAATGCTATGCGATCTTGTAATGAACGCACAATCCTACACTGTGTCGAGTCTTATTTGTATTACATTATTTTAATTAATGAAAAAAAAATAAACATTCTGAGGAGTGAAACGAGGGAGAAAATAAATAGACAATATACATACATTGTCGAAAATATAAAATTTATATATACGAGTTTTGACGAGTTTTTCGTACCTGTTTCGCAGCGAGTGGAAATAAATTATATATTTTCCGTCAATATACGTATATTGTATCTATCGTGGTATGTCAAAAGCCCCAAAGCAACTGTCAAATTGTCTAAAAAGAGCAGAAACAAGCGTCGTTCTTTTCGTTTTTGATTGTGTCCGCGCTTATAATCTTATAAACATAAATGCTGTTACTGTTTGGTATCGTCGCTCAACATGAATCAGGTATCTTGGTCAGTAACCAAATTTAACACAAAATATCCGGTCAATGCAACTGCTCAAATAGAAGGGTGCAGGATAAAAAAAAACAGTAACGGGACGGCGAAGAAATTCTATTAAAACATCTTATGTTTCAATCTTGCGATTACCCTAATTTTATTTGTAAATATTAGCTTCAGACAATTTGATTGGTACATTTATATTATATTGTAAAATTCAAGAATGTCGTTTGACAGTAGAAACAACCAAATGGCGAAAAGCTTCCAGTATTCAACTCTACCTGAAATGCAAGTAAAACAAAACTAGAATATCATAGCAAAATGTACAATCAAAATATTAAACAGCGTGCGTTTGCCATGTATTGGACCGGTTTTTGTAATATATACTGAACAAACAAACAGTTGCATACTAAAGGTTCATTATAACGCTAATCAAACTGAAAGGGTACACTCAATATGCCAATTCTCTAAGTGAGTGAGTGAGTGATAGTTGTTAAACGCCAATTCAGGAAATTTTCAGCTATATCATGGTGAGATCAAGTTAATATTCAATGAGATGATGATGACGTCCGCTTTGTTCTAGACCAACAAGCTGAGTTGGATTTGTATAGTGCTAGCTCACTGAAACAACAGTCCGCGGGTAAATATTTCGCTCCACTCGGACACATTATTCCGATTCTGAGCTTAGCAGAGAAGCAACAAATTCAAATTGTATATTCCTTGGTTTGATCCAACCGGGGCTCGAACCCACAATATATCGCACTCGAGACGAGCACGCTAATCATAGCGCTACCGATGCGGTTTCCAATTTTTATTTTATTATTTTTTTTTTAATCAAAATTTCTTAGTGTCCTTTAATATATTATTTGAAAACAAAAATTAATCCAAAACAACAAGAGTTACTTGATATCTATATAAGATGATGTTTTCACATAGACATCATACACTTCTAATAATGGGAGAGAAAGTTTCCGGTTTTGTATGATTCCACATTATTTTTTATAGAATTCAGATCTTTTGTTTTAAATAACAAAATTTTAAAAATAAATAGTACAACATGATGTTAATGGAATAGACTAGGTACTCGTGGCATATATATATCGTTATTTAACTTAAAAATGTTGAAAATATACCTCAGAACTTGAAAACATTGCGAATATGGCGTACATTGTGCAACTTTTTCCACTTCTGGAAACTTTTCAGGCATTAAAAAACAACTTATGAGCATATAAACAGTGAGTTCCTACTTTTGATCAAACACTCTTTGAATATTGAAATAATCCAACTGCATATAGCAAATAAAGAAATCATTACAAGTTCTATAAAACAAATCATGACCATTCTTCCGAAGGTGACTTTGGTGAATGCCAATTCTGCATAAACCGTTTTGTATTTCTTTCTTTTAATGTTATACAAAGCATCCACATGTAAAATATGTTGACTATGTGCTGTTGTTTTTTTTCCACAATTTTTATTCATTTAAGGTAATATTACACCAGTTTTGGCAATCGTAACTATTCGGCCATTCTGGCTACCCTACAAATAACCTTGTATGCAATAGACGTATAAATCGCACTACTTTTCACATGTCAGTTACATGAAAGTTTGATAAAGTTATATTTTAAACCATTTTCTATATTTCAATTATTTTCATGGATAAAAGTTAAAGTTTTAATTAGTTTTGCATGTACTTAGTATGTCTTCCATATTGGATTTTCATGGACTATATTTGTGTGCGGCTTAGCTTAACTTAACTTCCGGCAAACGATTTAAGAAGAATTTCTACTATCTACGTACGAGGTTATTTGTAGGGTAGCGAGAATGACCGAGTAGTTACGTAGATAGTATTGGTGGAGGAAACCGGAGGACCCGGAAAAAACCACCGATCTACCATAGGATACCATAGGAACTACAGTGGACGCTGGCTTGTTGCCACTATGTCCGACTCTAAATCCACATCATTGATGCGCGACTTTACGTCACTTCCTGAATTATATCTTATGTTTATGTTTATGTTTGCTTCCAGTGCTCATCTAGGCCAATTTCAAACTGTTTAATTGTTTTTGCCTGGATAACTGATTCTGGGAGGCTATTCCATATTTCAACAATTCTAACGACGAAGGTATATTTCTCACATTCAGTCTACTTGTTTTATCTTCATCTTCTTGCTATGTCCCCTTGTATTTGAAGTTGTGTTTAGCTCAAACATATCCACTGTTGTTAGAGGATCATAAATACCATTTATCATTTTAAATACTTCAATCATATCTCCTGGCATTCTTCTATACTTCAGAGTGGGCATCTTGAGTTTCTTCCGTCTTTCGTTATATTCCATGTTTTTTAAAGTAGGTACTTGTTTGGTGGCTCTTCTTTGTACGTTTTCTATTTTTTCAATATCCCCCACTTTAAATGGAGACCAGACTGCTTCCGCGTATTCAATATGAGGTCTACCCAAAGCTTGGAATAAATATTTGAAGCTTTGTTCATCTAAATGTGTATATATTTTTCTGATTAGCCCCATGATGATGTTTGCTTTGTTCACCTGATTTTGTATATGTTTGTTAAAGGACAAATTTTTATCTACAAGTACTCCTATGTCTTTTTCTCCGTCAGATTGCTCTAAATCAATTCTGTTGCCGTCGTTGTCATATAGATAATAGTGTTTTGTTCCTTTGTCCACGCATTTATTGGCAACTCACATCACTTTGCATTTGTTAGGAAGGAATTTTAATAGCCATGTATCTGACCAACTTTGTAAACTATCTAAATCTGCTTGAAGCATTTTCTCATCATTTTCCTCTCCGATTTCTCTGAAAATTGTCGTATCATCAGGAAACAGGTAGGCAGATGACTCTACCATCTCTGGCATGTCGTTAATGTAGATAACGAAGAGCATAGGGCCAAGAACACTACCTTGTGGTATCCCGCTTGTGACATGCATTTGGACTCAGTGCCATTTACAATTACTTTTTGTATTGTGTTGCTAAGAAAACTTTCGACCCACTTAATTACTTTCTCACTTATTTTATAGCTATGCATCTTATGCAGAAGTCTTCTATGTGGTACTTTGTCAAAAGCTTTCATAAAATCCATATATATTGAGTCAATTTTCCTACCCTTGTCAAGAATTTTGGTCCACCCATCCATAACTTTTAGGAGTTGTAGGGTTGTTGATTTCCCAGAGATGAAGCCAAACTGCTTATTGCTGAAAAGCTTATTAGCTGACATGTGCTTTACTATAATTTCCCTTACTAGTTTTTCCATGGTTTTGCAGACTACGCTGGTCAGACTGACTGGTCTATAATTTCCTGGTTCTGCCTTGTCTTCTTTTTTGAATAGTGCAGTGATGTTCCCTTCTTTCCACAATTGAGGAACCAAACATTGGCACATAGACGAATTAAATATAATTGTTATAGGCTTTGATATTGTTGCACTAAGCTCCTTGAGCATGTTAGGGTGAAGACCATCTGGGCCACATGATTTGTTTACATCCAGATTTTGTAATAATTTTAATATTTCACTTTCTTTGAAAGTTTTTTCTATGCATTCCTGCTTGACTTCTATAGGAGACATCAAAGGTAGATCGCCCACTGGTTCAATTGTGAATACGCTACTGAAGAAGCTAGCCAGGACTTCCGCTTTTTCCTTATCTGTTGTCGTTTTCCTTTCTTCCCCTTCTTCTGACTTAAATTTTAGCTCTGATATGCCAGTCTTAGTTTTTCTCTTGGAGTTAGCATATTTCCAAAAAATTTTGGGATTGCTCTTAACATGTTTTGCAATTTCTCTCTCCATATTAGCTTTTGCTTTCCTGATTGCGCTTTTAACTTGATTTCTTGTTTTGGCGTATTCCTGATACTTTGTTTTACCCCCAGTTTCTCTGTATCTAGTCCAACATCTATGTTTCTTTTTAATCTTCTGTATGGTTTAAGCATCCAGAGGAATATAGTTGTGTTTCTTAGCTTTGTTGTGGCTTTTGTATTCATATGTGGTATATATTTGTTTTCAGTCTCATTGAACTTGGTCATAAAAATGTCAAACTGCTGCCCAGCATTTTTTCTTTTAATATATCATTCCAGTCACACTGAAGAAAGGTATTCATTTTAGTGTAATCCCCTTTGAAGTAATTCCATTTCTCCGTTTTACATGATTTTTCTTCACAATAGCATTTGAGTACAAATTCAAGGCTACAATGATCGCTGTTTCCAAGTGGGCTAGTGTAATTTAGCTCTTCTATCATATTCTCATCATTTGTCAGTATTAGGTCCAGTGTGCTTGGTTCACAATTTTCTCTCATTCTAGTGTTTTCCATGACATGTTGGAACCTATAGCTAGCTCTGATTCTTTCTGCGAAGTTTTCACTCTTTTTGTCACCCTTGGTTGACCAGTTTTTCCAATCAATTTTAGGGAAGTTAAGATCCCCCATTACCATGATATGTGAGAACTTCTTTTCCTTTGATACCTTAGTTAATAGATTGTTAAGTTCATCTAGGTTCTCTGGACTACGACTTCGACTTTTATATATGCAATCCAATAACAACATATCATTGTTGTTTAGCCTAATTTGTGCCCATACACTTTCTTCAAATTTCACATTGAATTTTATTTCTTCGGATTTCAGCTTCTTATTAATATATAATGCTACACCTCGTTTGCTAATGCTTGTTGATTCACGTAGGAATAGTCCATAACCTTCCATTTGTAGTTCTGTTTTCCCAGGCAAATATCTGCAATTTTTGGGATAAATGTCTGTTATCCCAATCACTTCATAACTATTTTTTCAATCCTGTATTCTTGTCATCAATTCACCCAGTTTGCTTGGCAAACTGTCTGCATTTGCATAAAATCACTATATGCCATTAAAATCCATCACCTTAATTACATTGGTTTCTGTTAAAACTTGACTATTTACAGTGTTTTTGGAGCGTCTTACTCCTTCTTCTTGACCTTTACCACCCTCCTGTCTCCGGGGCATCCTTTTACTAGGTATTTCTATTTTACCGACTGGTTATTTTCCTCCAATACATCATTTTTATTCTTATCTTCTGCAAGTTTTTCTCTATTTTGTAACCTTTCCTTCTTTGTAATGTCATGAGTTATACTTAACTGCTTAAACTTATCTTCTGCGGTTGCTAAATTCTTCATATTAATCATGAGTGAACCCTTTGCCTTTTCATCCTTAAAATTACCCTCATTGGTCTTGGAATTTCGGAATCTACATTCTTTTTGCTGAGTCTGGTTACATTCTTTATCGTCTGTTTATTTGTACCAGTTATTTTACGTAGTTCATTTACTATTGCTATATCTTCTACTTTTCTCTCTTTTGGGTCAGTTTTCTTCGACTCTTCGGCTCTAAATATTATAATATTACATTTTCGAGCCATACTTTCTTTGAATTCTTCCAACTGGCTTGTCAGTGTCACGTCCTGATCGTTTCCACCTGTGGCGACACTCTCTTTATTTTCCTCGATCAAGGCTTTAACTTCATCTAGGTCAACCTTTTTGTCTAGTTTACTCTCCATCTCATCTAGCCGTTTTTCGTACTTACTGAAGTATTTGTTGCACCTCTCCTCTACTTCCTTCTCAATTTTGAGATTCTTCATTGTTTTTTCCTCACAAGGGGGGCAATACCAATATAGGTCAGAGCGTTTAGTTAGTAGTTTATACTCTGTGCTGCTTAATTTGACACAGGAACGGCAAACATGTTTTTCACAATATTCACACTCTAGCATCTCTGCTTTATCCTCTGTGAATTTTACCGAACAAACCTTACATGTCCACCCCTCTGTGCTTGATGCATTCCCCTTGGTTGAGGTTACTGAACCCTTACGTGACATGGTTCAAATTCCAACAGGGCTTCCCTATTGCACAATCTGTAATATAATGCCTTAGTTCAAACCCAACAAGGCTTCCTTGCCTAATAGTATGTCAATATGATATTTTTAGTTGTTGTTCTTGTATTATATCTTATGTGCAAAGCTTCCTTGCATAAGCTGCGCTAGAAAATGAAGCAGCCGGCTGCGATACTGGTATTACCAGTATTTTACCAGAATCTTCCAGTATCTGCAATACTGGTACAAATACTGGTAAATACTAGTATCCCAGTATCTTCCAGAATTTTTCAGTATCTGCAATACTAGAAGATACTGGTCATTGCCAAAATATGAGTATTGCAGATACCGGAACATTCTGGGAAATACTGGTTATACCAGTATTGCAGATACTGGAAGATTCTGGAATATACTGGTTATACCAGTATTGCAGATACTGGAAGATTAGGTACGAAGTTGCGGAATGTACTTGTATATTGTTTTTTTTGTCCTGTCTGTGCGTATGTCATGGTATGACGGACAGTGTATAGGGAGACCGGCAGAAATGAGACTAGGGGCGGGAGAAAGGAGAAGAGGGGAGAAAAAAGAGGGAAGGGAGAAAGGTGAAACGAGGTGGGAGAAATGAGAAAAGGGGTGGGAGAATAAATTCACAAATGATAAAACAAGACATGTAGCTTAATATTTCTGAAAGTTGAATTCATAAAAACTCCTTTGGACCTGTTTTGATGGGCTATATGAAAATAGCGCAATTGAAAATAGTTGAAATGTTCGGGATTTTAATCTTTGCATTATATAGAATTTTTTTTTTTTAAATCATGGAATTTTTTATAAAAGAATATTGTACAAATTTAATTTGAAGTAAAAAATCTTTACGTCATGTTAACATAATTTATTATTTGAATATTTCCGGTAGTGAAGTGTCAGTTTCCTGTCATAAAAGATTTAAGATTGTCAGTAATTACTGGAACAAATGCAAAAGACGATTTAAAGCCATGCACGGAACGACAATCGGCAACCTGCCCAGTTATTTGGACGAGTTCATGTGGCGAGACACATCAAGACTGCTTCGACAACATCCAAAGACACATAGCCGAATTCTATCCAGTGTAGCAACCAGTCTACATTTTCAATCACCGGCATGCTTATACGTCATTGCTGCTGTACATAACATAAGAGACAAAAGTCCTGTAATGTCCAAAACGTTTGCATGGTTCCTTAGTGTTTACTGGTGAATTCAGGATACTAGAGCTTCCAGTATTGTGTGTTTTACAATACTAGTATTACCAGTATTGCTGGATGAAGAATTCTGGAGCTTCCAGTATTGTGTGTTTTACAATACTAGTATTACCAGTATTGTTGGATGGAGAATACTGGAGTTTCCAGTATTGTGTGCTTTACAATACTAGTATTACCAGTATTGTTGGATGAAGAATACTGGAGCTTCCAGTATCGTGTGGTTTACAATACTAGTATTACCAGTATTGTTGGTTGAAGAATACTGGAGCTTCCGGTATTTTGCATAGATCAACGATTCTGGTATTCCAGTATTGTAAATGCACGATACTGGTACATCCAGCATTGTATATATACGATACTGGATTTCCGGTATTGTAACATTACAATACTGGTATTTCTATTATTGTACAGTGTTACAAAACTGGTATTACCAGTATTGTAATATTTACAATGCTGGTATTTCCAGTATTGTAAATATTATAATACTAGTAATACCAGTATTGTAAATATTACAATACTGGTAATACCAGTATCGCGACCGGCTGCTTCATATTATTCGAAATTTTTATTTTGTGCAAAACAAGGCTTCCTTGTTTTGGTATTTTTATTTGTTCTTGTATGATATCTTATATGCAAGGCTTCCTTGAATAAGCTGCGCTAGAAATGTTTATTTTGTGCAAAGCAAGGCTTCCTTGTTTTAGTATTTTTATTTGTTCTTGTATGATATCTTTTTTTTTTTTTTTTATTAACAACATAATAATTTTATTTATTCTGAATTCTTGCTTGTTACAATTCTAATCAAGAGTCCAAGCTTCTCTTGATGTACACTGTTACATTCCACTGATCATCCAGGGAATTAATCAGCTGGTACAAATTTAAATAAATATTAAGAATAAAAATAATAATATTTAAGAACTATTTATTTTCTTTTTCATAGCATACAACAAACTATTATTCATACTATGATTTTTTATGTCATCAATTCTTTTATTTAATTCGTATATAAAAAATGTATAAACATTTACATTTTTTGTCTTCTGTTCAGATAAATAATATGATTTATATATTGAAAAACCGAGAATTAACACCATAATAATTATTATCAGATATCTTATAACCAAATATAAGATGTTTTAACTTTAATGTAAATTCTAAATTATTACTTTTAGAAAGATTATATATTTTTTCCCAAAACGTTTTCAAAAAAGAACATGTAATAAAGTTGCATCGATTATTATTTACAATTTTCCATTGAAATAAAAAAAAATTTGTAGGAATGATGTATTGTATTAACTTCCATCTAAATATTTTCAGTTTGTTTTCTTCCAAATATGAAAAAAATTATTTGTATAATGGTTTCATGAAAGGTTTTCCTTGTATATCTAATACTTTTACCCATTTGTCAACTCCTATAGAAGACTCTATTTTGTTAAAAAGCAGTGAATTATATAGCATTTTATTTGATAAATATGAAGTCTCAATATAATTATTTTTCCATATAATCTTATTTCTTTTAATGTTTACAGTACTTTTGGCTGAATTTTCTGTTTTAATAGTATTCATCCAGTTTTTTGGAATATATTTTTTTACAATGTTAAATTCTGCAATCCAATTAGATTTAAGCTTTAACTTTTCCAGAATGAATTTGCTTGATACAGTTTTTGTAGAGTCTAAAATATCTTTAACATATATTAAATCACTTTTTATCCAATTTTCAAAAACAATAGGTTTATTTTCAAAAGTAATGTGCTGTTCCCCCAAATAATTTGTTTTCTGATATCTATGAATGTGACAGGTGATTTTGTTTGACCGCCACCACTTAAATTCCAACATTTGACTACTTCTCTATAAAATTCTGGTATTTTTTTCAAATAATTTAATGATTTTGTGCTATCTAGGTTCATGCTAAATACTAACAAGTTTTTACCAATTGCATTAAAATATTTTAATGGTATAAATATTTTCGGTTACCAGTCTACTTACCCAAGTTGCTTTTAGAGCTATGAAATAACTTTTGATATCCATCATTTGCAGCCCCCCTCTTTCGTATGAGTTTATAATCAAATTTCTTTTAACGTTATCTGGTTTACCATTCCATATAAATTTGAAACATTTCTTTTCTATATCTTTATGATATATATCTGGTACTAAACATACACTGGCCAAAAATGTGAATAGGGGTAAAATTAATGATTTAATGATTAAAATTTTTCCTAATATAGAAAGGTTTCTTTTTCCCCATGCACAAAATAGTTTATTCATCTTTTCTATTTTATTTTCCCAATTTAGTTTTTGAGTTTCTTCATTGTTGTTACCAACATATATTCCTAGTGATTTAATCGGCTTATCTGTCCAATTGATTCCAGCAATTTTGTATTTACAATTTTTTAGTTTACCAATCCATACCCCCTCTGTTTTGTTTCTATTTAACAATAAACCTGAAAATGAGCCAAATATTTCTATTGCGTTCATTGCCTTTAAGACATCTTCTTTACTACTGCAAAATAGGGTTGTATCAACGGCTAGTTGTGAAATTTTAATACTGTGTTATTTTTCATCTAATTTGACTGTTATTCCTTTTATATCTTTGCAACTTCTCAAATTTAGGGCCACGATGTCGACAGATAAAACAAATAACAACGCTGATAAAGAACATTTTGACGTAATCCACGAGAGTTTTTGAAATTTTCAGACACCCAACCATTATTCATTACACATATTTGTATATCACTTATATAGTGTTTTAACCCAACTGATAAAAGATTCGTTAAATCTAAAATGTTTCAAAGTTCCAAACATAAAATCACATTCCACAGAATCAAAAGCTGTTGAAAAATCTATAAATATTATTGCCCCCTCAATTTTATAAAGATCCGCATAGTCTATGATATCTTGAATTTGTCTCAAGTTAAAACCGATGAATCTGTTTTTCACGTAACCAGTTTGATCTTCATTAATAATTTTTGGTAGTAAGTTTTTTAGTCTTTGAGCAAGAACATATGATAAGATTTTTAAATCTACATTTAAAAGGGAGATAGGGCGATAGTTATCTAGATTTAAATGATCCCCTTTTTAAACAACAAAGTTAAGGTACTAGTACGTTGTGAATAAGTAAGACACTTCTCATCGTTTCCTTTATTTAGGACATCAGTTAAAATATATTTAAGTTTGTTCCAGAATACTCTATAAAACTCGACAGTCAATCCATCTAATCCGTATAGCCGGTAATTTCTGCGGTGTGAAATTTCTGCGGTTTTGGTCTAAAAAGAAGACATTTAATTTTTGCGGATTTTATTTTCTGCGGATTGAAAATCTCGCCACCGAAAAAAAAAATGTGTTTGTATTACAGGAAGCAACAACTGAAGCGATGTTACGATAAACAACTGGTGCACATTACAGTGATCCTTAGAAGTAAAAACATATTTAGTTCTTTAGAAAGTTTTCAAACGTTACAACTTCTGAATACGCATTTGGTTAACTTCAAATTTGTCTTAAGAAACTATTTTTTTCACTGTTTTGCGATCTATTTTGTTGACAGTGGATCGATATCGGTATAAACTTTGATATATTTCGAGTCGAATTTTCACACTTTATCATATAACAATTTGTTTTAAAAGAATTATATATATGATTAGAAGCAACTGTGTTCAATTCTTTTAGTATAATGTAGACATAACAACTCGGTTTTTTTTCACTGTGTAGTTTCTTTTTTGTATATAAATGTGTAAAAAAAAAAGATGAATAATAAATATATCTTTATATACTTTAATATTACTTCATTGAAGTCAGTTACAATTAATTTGAACAATAAAAATAACAACATTGAAAGTAATCTTTAATCTTTACGGTGAGCTCCTAGGACCAAACTTTCTCTGCCAAACTTGTTCTGGACGTACTGAAGTGCTTGAAGTTGAGCGTTTGCCATATCTGGTTTGAATGATTCAAAACTAATATCGTTTATTCCACAATTCATGTTCCGTGAAAAGGTGAAGGTCATAGGAAATCTACGCTTATAAAAATAGTGCAAATTGGAAAAATATTTTTTGTGACGAAGAATCTAGAAAACACGAATAATATATTAATGACCAAAAAGTCAAGGATACTTGAAACAGGACGACTTAATTATTCATTATCACTATTTAATTACTATATTAGAATTAAATAATGATTCATTTCTTACAGTGAGTGGTGACTCGGAAATCATAAGTTACCTCCATATTAGATTAAATACTTTAAAAAAATAAAAAATATCACGTATACTAAAGATTGACTTGAATCAGAGACAGCAATTTTTTTTAATCGATCAAATTACATATCTTTATATATCCTTTTATTCTCAAACCGACAGTGTATAACATATCTATAGAGAGAAATTACAATAGCAAATAAAAAGACTTATTATATTCAGATGCGGAAGATTAACTAATGAAACTAGCTGGGAGGACAGACTATCTTGTTAATATACAATTAATATGTACCAGGATGTCGAATATTGAACAAAGTTGAAAGTTGATCTGTTTGTAGCCATTCTGCTAAAATATTGATCTTGTTTAAATTCAGTAAGATGCCTCCATTCCATCAATTACAAAAGCAACAAAACTGCACACTAATTCAAAGCAATATCATTACATTTTACAACTGAAATTGTCTGGGGTTTTATGTAGACGATACTATATGCGAAATGGAGCATGATTCGAACTTGAAATTCAACACATGTAAACATAAAAAAAAGAAACAAAGGGCAGAATAAGCATAATCTTGTAAACCACAAACAAATAAAAGTAAAAAAGGCAGAATAGAAATAATCTTTTTGTGCCTGCAATCTGCTTGCATATTTTATAACATATGGTTTATTAACACATGAAACGTAATGCAAACTTATGTATTTTGGGGTGTTACTTTTCAATGTTTACTATAGCCTGTACGTATTTAGTAATTAAAATAATTTCTAAATGACATCCTCAATTCATAATGGAGCGATTTTTTCATACAAATTGCAACCCCCTACTTGCTGTTGTCCCGTGACTACAAGATACATCATAGTCTGACTTATGATTGAGATCATTTTCTATATTTACATCAAAATGAGTTTCTTGTAAAACTGTTATTAAACTTTTTTGCGCTTTAAACCATTCTATAACCCTATTTCTCTTTTCTTTTAAATTTATACCGTTTACATTGAGACTACATAAATTGATTGCATTTTTCGATGTCATAAATATTTAAGTATATAGAATGTTTCACAAAATAACATAAAATTACTATCATATACATTCCATATTCTTTAACAATCATAATACCACATTTATTTACAATCTGTTTACTTGAAATCATTACAAGATAAACAAATCTAAAAGTACAAACGACCTCCTTTGGATTGTGGTCAGTTATTAATACTACATGAAACACGTGATTCACTACCCAGTTAGTGTACCATATGTGTGTTTGTATTTTTAAACACATCCATAACGGTGTCAACAATTTAATTACTATGTATGATAATTGAGAACTTACAAAGTTCAGTATATATTCACTAATAGGATTACATATATATATATATATATTATGAAGAAGTGTACGGACTATGTCTATATATGACAACAAGTTATCTAACTGTTGTACGAGTATAGTGTCGGGAATTATATGGGATTCCGTAATATCAGATGTGGTTATAAAGAAAAGTTTTTTCTAATTTTATTATGGATATATAATTCATAGATTCATTTCCAAGTTGTTTAGTTAAGACTTGTATTATTCCGTACTTTTCAACTGATTCGCAGTGTATATTTCCAAGGGAAAATCAGGCGGTGAAAATTATTATCTCCCTTGGCTATATACTCAGCCATTACAAAATATAGGGGGGTGCTAATGTGTGTATCGTGTTGAATAAATGAGTTTGCCAGACATTTATTTATGGATATATTGTAACAAAATATGGATGTAATAGTTTGAAATATATATTTCCCAAGGAGGATTGTATTATTTTACATTCAACATACGTCTTCTTGTAAAAGTTTGGATGTGAAGTAAAATACAATCAAATTTTGGGCCAAATGTTACCAGCGAGCTGCTGGTAAAATCAGGATCAGAATCAGGAAGATTTTTAGTTTGACAAATTTTTCTGAATGGTTTTTTGTTCTTTGGTAAGGTATTTTTACCTTAATAATTATATATAAAAACAGAAAATATAGGTTATATATTTTTATAAAATAAATTAATTAAAAAAAAACACGTGTTTTCTTAGAATATGGTAAATCCGAGGATTTATGATATGCAGATGTTTGTTTGCAAACAATAATTATATATATAAGTATATTTTGTAAACAACTAATGGTACGTAGATACATTGTATCTAACATAGTTAACACTTAATCCAAATTTTAATGCATTTTGATTATTTTATTTTATGAATATAAATTGTTATTAAAAACAGAGGATCTATTTAGATCATAGATGGGCTTCACACTCCTACAGGAGTACAGACAGTATTGTAAAATATTTATTTCATTTTTTTTTAAATATAAGCTTATAGACAAACTGTGTTAATCACTATTGGTTCAATTTTTTTTTTACAAAAAGTTTTTCAGTAGTAATTTTATAATACTATGATTATCTCCCTTTATTTAAATTCCTTAAAAAGCATTTCCCCAATAATTATTGTTAATTCAACTTTTTGCATTTAATTTTTATTTTTAGAAATTGTTATCAATATTAAGCAATAAAAAAAATTATGTTCATATTTATATGAATATTATAGTTGCAATTATTTAAATTAAATATATCTACCTTGAAGAACTTTCGATTTATTTATATAATCAACGCCCACCTTCTTATAAATATATTGCCGAATATCCTTCGATATTTTCCGTATATTACAATTATACTTCGGTATTTTGCGACTTATTTCGGTCGATTCTGAATTTGCATAGACACTTCAAATACGTCAAAAAATTATCCAATGAAAAGTTTCTCGATATACGAGAACTAGACGAGAATTTCATTACTTATTATAAAATCCCGAGATACATCGAATGGTAAAATCGGCCATTTTCTAGCATCATTATTTGCTGATTCCATCCCCTTTCCCTATGACATCCCCTGGGAAAATGTATCAACTTGATTTTCTTTTACTGAAGAAAACAAAGAAAGTGTCTGTGACAAAACAATGAATATCACAGGTAAGTTATTGATGTGTTGTACATTGTTATTACATCGTAGAGTGTATTTGAAATATATTAGTTCTAACATTTTCATTGTAAAATAGTGATTTGTTATTGTTGTCACTATTTGTCATTTTAACAGTTTTCTGTGGACCTGACCTGTTAGCATGTTGTTTGGTGTTCCCATTTGATGTTTTAGACACAGGTAATGCTTCTGGTTTAGATTTTGTTGTAGCTTCAGTATTTTCTACCAGAGGTTGTATTTCTGTAGATTTATCACCATTTTGCACAGGATCTTGTATGATATCTTATGTGCAAGGCTTCCTTGCAAAAGCTGCGCTAGAAATTTTTATTTTGTGCAAAGCAAGGCTTCCTTGTTTTGGTATTTTTATTTGTTCTTGTATGATATCTTATGTGCAAGGCTTCCTTGCATAACCTGCGCTAGAAATTTTTCTTTTGTGCAATCAAATCTTCCTTATTTTAATCAATATATGTTTCTAATGTTTAGTTCCTTGTATTAGAATTACGGCAGCAGTCTGGTCTTTGTGTATTTAGTGACAGGGCTTCTCTATCTGAACTCTATTTAGCCTTATATATATATATAAGGGAGTGGATGTAGTCGAGTGGTCTAGGGAGCTGGACGTAAGGCTAAGCGAATGGTGCTGCAGTGTATCAATGGTGTGGGTTCAAATCCCGTATAAGTCCGTGCAAGTGTCCCGCGACTGGTCGATAGCATAACAATCAATATTTCAACTAGTCATGACTAAAAAAAAATTAAATACCCGGTCATAAAAAAATATATATTAATTTTTAGAATGCAGTTTCTTTTTTCCATTAGTATATATACAGATATATTGTATGGTTGTCACTTGCTTCTAGACGTTTGTATAATATACTTTATTTCCTGTGACTGTATAATGAATTCTTCATTATCCTATACAATATATTAAAAATTGCTGAGTTAGATTGCTGTCAAGTTATAATATTAAGTATATATGTACCATCTACACACACTTATACACATGTCTTACGTATATCCCTAGATTTGCCTTACGAGAAAAGGTAACACTACGATTATTGAAGCTCTTTTTTTAAGGGATTGGATGTGGTCGAGTGGTCTAGGACGCTGGACGTAAGGCTAAGCGAATGGTGCTGCAGTGTATCAATGGTGTGGGTTCAAATCCCGTCGAGGGAAGAACAACAATTTAACAGCTCTAAAATCTAATTCTAACACTGTTTGGTTTAATTTTCAGACGTATATATATATACATATATATATATATATATATTTGTACATTTATATATATACTGAGGCAAGGCTTCCTTGCCAAATATACAAGTATACGTTATAAAGTTACTGGGCAAGGCTTCCTTGCTTTTTGTACTTACCATTTGGGGTCAAGGCTTCCCTGTCCCACTACACACACGAATCGGTCTGTGCTGCTATTTCTGTTGCTAGTTCTATTATACCCTATACAACCACAGTCTAGCCAATGCTCTTACTGGATGCATACCATCAGAATATACATTCCAGTTCTTTCTATAGGTTGTGCGTTCCGCCCTGACTCCCTTGCTTGACGCAATAATGTCTTGTGATATTCTAGGTGTACCACAGTTTCTATTAATTAGTCTGAGGTGGTCATTAAAATAATCAACCATACAACAAACTTGATTGTCAGCTCTAGATGCAGCTATGGCATTCCTCTGATAGTGCTTATTTGTTGCAGTTTTACTGTTACTATTAGTTATCTTAAATTTGTTGAACCTAGTAATAGAGTAATATGGGCACTCTAGAAACACAACTGTTGCCTCTGGGTTAGCCTGTAATAGTCTACTCTTTAAAGTTCTATTCTTGCTTAATGCAAATTCAATTTTTTGATAGGGATAGCTCTTAACACTAACATACTTCCTCTCCCCCCCCCCCCCCCCCCCGTAATATCACAGGTTCCGAGCCACACTATGACGACAGATCTCTTCGCCTTCTTCACTGCACTTTTCACAAAAAATAATGAGAATCATTGTAAATATTGGCTCCACTTTTAGCAATCACATTAATTTTCTGATTAAGACTATCGTTCAGCACATTTCTCAGGGAGAAACCCTTACTGTCACTGAATATTATAGTCTCTCGGGATAGTTCTGTGTTTTTATACAGTCTATAGAGCTTTTTGAATTCCTTATTGATTTTGTTCAACGACAATTTTGTTTAACTAAAAATGTATGTAGTTTGGATACAATTTTAAACAAATGATGAATTTTTCAGAGACAAAATATACAATTTTAAACAAAAAGTTGCATTTTCCTGCGATAAAATATAATCCTACATAATTATCAGAGTTCACTTTTCACATTTGCCATGAACTAAGATTCGATAGTCACAAATTTCGGCGATTTATAACGATAAGGGAACGACCATTTAAAATGAGTGTTAAATGGCACCTAGCCTTTCGGTCTGCAGTTGGCTTACGTCCTTGCGGTTTTTGTTGATTTCATGTTGTTCAATTTTTAGGTTATGTTTTTTTTCTAAAAAAATATTCTGATTCCCAATGTTGCTGAAAAAAATATACTGATTTTGGTGGAGGAAAAAAAAATCTGATTCAGAGTTTTTGTCATATGACCTAATGTCAATTACTGGAAAAAAAATTCGCGCTTTGCGCGACAAAAAATAAATATTCTAATTCTCGTGTTGTCCGAAAAAAACTGACAAACTTTATTACATAATGTTGTATCGAGTACACAGCGCCATGAGCAGGGTTCGAATTCCCGACTTTAGTGGTGAAAGGCACCGATTGCACAGTATCTTCAAACTTTTCTTCAGAAATAATAATTGATGGTCACATCAGATTGCAACATAATTGTGAATCTTCTATTAGAACCACTCATAGATGAATCCTGTTGTCTTGGTCCAAATATCGCAATAATTTTGCTTCCTTTTACGATTCTTACTATTGGATTTTGGAACTGTTCCGACACCGTGTGGTATTTTTTGTTTTTCATTTTTTAGTACATGTGTATGTCTTTTTCTCTCTCTCCAAATTTTCAATAATCAGAAATTATTATGTACTGTGATGTGGTGGCCATATTGAATTGAATATAGGACGAACACGAAACGTGGAGGCTATTTTTAAAACTATTCCTTGGAATGTTTTGGTTCTACTAATCGCCATGTAATTCCATTGAGTAAACGTGAGTAAGTGAGTGATTGTTGTTTAATGCCAACTCGGCAATTTTTCAGCTATAGCATGGCAAGAACAAGTTAATTTTCAATGAGATGATGATGAAGTCTGCTTTGTACTAGACCAACATACTGAGTTGAATTTTTAGTTCACCTTGCCAAAGGCAATGTTACCTTTCGCCATCACTTGGCGTCCGTCGTCCGTTAACTTTTCATATGTTAAATCTTCTCCTCTGAAACACCTTAGCCAAATGAACTGAAACTTGGTAGGAAGCATCTATGGAAGGTCCTCTATAAAGATTGCTCATTTCGTCCAATCCGTTAACAAACATGGCTACCACAGGCAATTCTTGTTTCTGATTGGCCGATTTTTTTTTAAATCTTCTCTGAAACCGTTTGGCCAAATGAATCGAAACTTGGTAGGAAGCATCCATGGAAGGTCATCTATAAAGATTGCTCATTTTGTCAAGATCCGATAACAAACATAGCCACCACAGGAAATTATTGTTTCTGATTGGTTGATTTCTGAAAAAACAATCTTCTCCTCTGAAACCGCTTGGCCAAATGAATCGAAACTTGGTAGGAAGCATCCATGGAAGGTCATCTGTAAAGATTGCTCATTTTGTCCAGATCTGATAACAAACATGGCCACCACAGCCAATTATTGTTTCTGATTGGTTGATTTCTAAAAAAAAATCTTCTCCTCTGAAACAGAATTGCCAAATGAACCGAATTTGGTAGGAAGCACCTATAGAGGGTTCTGTATAAAGTTTGCTCAAAACAGAATGAAAGGTGAGCGACACAGGCTCACCCTCTAGTTTATAGTTCACTGAAACAACAGTCCGTGGATAGACACGTCGCCCCACTCGGACACATTATCCTGATTCTGAGCCAACCAATCTTTGCTCTTTCTCCTTAATGCTGGTTGCTTAGGGGTGAAGCCAAAAAATACCAATTTTATAGTCTTTAGTTTGACCCCATCGGTGCTCGAACCTACGATTTACCTCACTCGAGGTGAGTACTCCAACCAATACACCACCGATGAGGTTGACGGAGTAAATGGCTAAACAAAACAAAAATGTTAAAATACAGTCATAACAGACAATTTATTTCAAAATAATCCTCATACATCAAACAAACATTTGCTCTATCAACTTAACATAACACTATAACTCAAGCAAGCAACATGTTGTCAATAAGATTGGGGAATTTCCAAGGTCCTACAAAAATAGAACCCATTCACTAAAAATAAACTGAGAAAGAAACAAGTTGTCAATAAGAATGGGGAATGTCCAAGGCCCTACACAAATAGAACCCATTCACTTAAAAATAAACTGAGAAAGAAACAAGTTTTCAATAAGAATGGGGAATGTCCAACGTCCTACAAAAATAGAACCCATTCACTTAAAAATAAACTGAGAAAGAAACAAACAGCCACTTCTGAAATTTATGATGAAATGATGTATAATTTTATCCAATATTTCAGAAATAACTACATTCTGAAACAGGTTACACAGTGCTTGTCATTCCCTCTATGTTTTCAATGTAATGTTTAAGGTATTTGTAATTGAATATTCTTGACCATATAAATGTAATACATGTACAATTTGCTTGACTTAAATTTGAAAAAAAAACATCCTGTATATTTTAAGAGAAAAAATGTTGTGTTTTAAATTTTGCTAAGTTAACAATAAGTTTTCATTTCAAGGAAACATTTTTTTATTAAATTTAATTTCAGTATAAAAAAAAATGACATGACCTGATTAACATCTGAGATCAAAGGTCAAGAATTCCCAACAATATTTTTATCATTAGTTAATTTTTATTGAATTCTGTATTTAAAGAATAATGAATCCAAACACAGATATTGTGGGCACTTAACATTACAAAAACAGCAGCCCGCCCCTCCTTACACCATTCATAGGTGGTGACAATCTGAAGAAATAGTTTAAATAGTATGCTTTGTCACATGAGAGTTCAGTTGCAATGGGCAACCATTGACATAATCTTCAACATCATGAAGACGGTAATATTTTGGCAGAAGCAGAAAAAGAGTAGAAGTCATATATGGAGTAAAATAGACCCCCATCCAAAACATCAACATATTCAAAGACATTACAAAATGTGCATCTAATCAAACAATAGTCTAGTCTCAAAAAAAGGCTATGTTAAAAAATTTCTTAGTTTTAGAACCGAATGGATCATGGGTCAATTATATACAAAAAGAAAATGGAAATGTCAGTTTTAGATATATTTTATACAATTATGTAACAACTGACATTTGCTTGGTGTAAAGAGAAATCCCATAATGTCAAAGGTTCTAAAACTGCGAACTAACTACTCTAAATTCACAAAGTAATGCATGCATTTATTAATGTGAAACCTGCACCCTAGATCTGTGGTGAAAATGTCAGCAGTGTTTGTCTTAATTTTTTTCATCTACTTGCACATAATCCAAATTTAGAATAATTTTCTATCTATTCAAACAAATTCTTTCATAATTTTCACTTGTCCGAATCCAGTTTTACTTGTACCGGGCTTCGGGCAAGTGAGTTAGCGTGAAGATTGTGTTAGGTTAAACTAAGGCCACTGTCTTGTTGAAAAAAATGAACTCTAGATGTCTGACTGATGGCAGATACAAAGTAATTTTATTACACTTTCATTCTTCTTTATTGTTTTGATTTACAAATATTTTTCTAAATGCGAGGTTTGGTTTGATTTTATGGTGTTTAATGCCAGTTTCAACAATATTTCAGTTATATGTGGCAGTCAGTTTTATTGGTAGAGGAAACCTGAGTACCCAGAGAAAACCATCAACCTGCCGCAAGTCACTGATGTGTGTTTGAATAATACGATCTCGGTCCTGTTGCATTTTTCCTATCAATAAAAACATCGCACTAATTTGTGAATTTACAGTATTTGAACAAATCTAACATATATTTGAAATCAATACAACATTTTAAGCTGTTTAACAAAAGTTAACATTAACAATACAAGTACTAAATAATGATATTCATATCAACCGAATACTCATTACAGTAACTTGGTCAAAGCAGGTAAGTAAATGATGACATTCTTCTCCGATGTTGATCAAGGTACATTCCTCATTTGATGAATTTTAACCCAGGTTTCTTCTGCACTGTTCCTACATACATTGTTGATACTCCCCTAACCCCTCAATGTGACAATTTATCTTAGGAGTCCATGTCCATGCAGTGTCTTTAATCAAAAATATATACCCTCCTCCCCCCCCCCCCCCCCCCCCCCCCCCCATGAAATGGAATTATACATTGCTTTCAAACTCTAAATGTCCAAGTCCAGTGAAACCTGTCTAAACCAAACCCTGAGTAAACCAAAAATCTGCCTAATCCAGACAGACTTTACAGTCCCATCTACCAAATGTCTATCTAATTTGACCCTGTGTAAACCAAGCACCTGTCTAAACTGAACAAATTCCTCAGTCCCAAAGGGGTTCGGTTTAGACAGGTTTGACTGTATTTTATTTATACCGCTATGCTTTACGTAAAGACAAATGTATATGATTAAAATGGACAGTCAATGCCATAAATACATCTGATCAAATGAGAAGTTACCTGTCCCTGCATAATACATCTCTATTACGAGAACTCCGATGTTGTTTCATTGCATTAATAAAATCAATGTTCTAATTAACTGACACTTGGTACGAATCGAGTCAATTCTGTCAAATTCTACGCTGTGCATTAATAAACATTGAAAGTTATAGTGAAAACCATGAGTTATCTCCCTTCACTAAATTACATTAAAACTTTTTTGTTGCATTATCTCCCTTACAATAATAATTATCTCCCATGTAAAAATAATCATCTCCCTTACAATAATAATTATCTCCCTTGTAAACATAATTATATCCCTTGACAAAAATAATTATCTCTCTTGTAAAAATAATTATCTCCCTTGTCAAAATCAATTATGGATAACAGGTCAAGTCTTAGCTTGACTTAACCTTATTAGAAAAGGGAAATAACCCACTTGTTTCTTGCATAGCAGGTGCATTCAATTTTGAATGATAATGGTCACTACAACGTCCTTTTGTAGAGTTATTGACGGAATGTTGACAGAATCAATACGACACGTACATGTAGCAAACATGTCTTTCTTACTACATGTATAATCTGATCCACTAACCTTTAAAAATAATAATACAATACATGTATACTGAGTAAAAAGATGACATTAGCTGTGTTATATAACAGTACCTCACTATCTTCATCTCATCTGACATTGTGAGTTTTGCAGAGTAGCGTGAAAGAAATCAAATTCAAAGATCCAAATTTGCAGTCTATTGCTCGTAAAAGATATATTCGTGGATTCTTAGATTCCTTAATTTTCGAATTTCCAAAATAAAAATATCAAAATATAGATACCGTGTTATTCATAGGTGCTGTTCCTGTTAATTGAAAAACCTTTTGAAAATCTTAAAAATTTGTGATCTGGATCCACGAAAATTGTGACAAATAATATCCTTTATATCAACTTCTACAGAAATTTCTATGTTAAATGACGAGTAACTCGCTCATACTGTGGCAGCACAAAATATCTGTGAAATCACAATCTTATTTCATTGTCTTTACATTCATTATCAACCCCACAAAATTGATAGATATTTGAAAATTGGTAAGTAAATTAATTACATATGTATGGCAGATGAAACCTTTAAAAATTTTCATTTTTACATTATTAATCATTGGCAGTATTATAAAGCAGATCCTATAGGATCACTAGCAAATTCCACACAGATGTAAACTCTAAAGGCCACGATGAACTGATATATAGATCTTACAATTTTCAGATGACAAAACTAGTGTTGGTTGGTTGATTTATGGTGTTTAATGCCACTTTCCACAAAATTTCAGTTATATGGTGGAGGAAACCGAATACCCAGAGAAAACCACCGACCTGTCACAAAACTACAGGGAGTGTAAAAGATTGTTTTAATGCTTATCCCTATGAAACCAGTTTTATAGAGCACCTATAAATAAAAAGTGCTGGAATATTTTTTTTTTCTTTTCTCTTTCCACATTAAAAAAAATAGTAAGATTATCAGATTGAACTACAAATATTCTATTAAAATTGGGTGGAAGGAATTCAGACATATTTTTTTTTTTAAAAACTATACTGTGAAATCATTATTAATCGTGCGGTTCTAATTTTCGTGGATTTTGTGGTTCACTTATATCACGGAAATTAAAATCCAACGAAATACAATTGTCCCATTGATTGATTCCTGTAGTGTTGGAAACCACGAATTCAAGAAGCCATGGATCAATGCATTTCGCAGAAACCACAAAAATTGGGTGCCAACGAATAAATGTACTTTCACAATAAATCAATCATTGTGACCTTATTGTACCTGAGTTCGCGGTTGAATAGTTTTGATTCCACCTTCCTGTATTGATCAGATTCTACATGTCTAATCAACTTATATGTATACACAGTTCATACGTAAATAAACAATAAAAACATGAGACAAACAAAGTCTAAAAACAACACGTGGTGTAATGTTGGGCAGTAACATACTATCTTTATCAATGAAGGATCCCTTGTCATAGCAACTACATCAACATGGAGCAGTAACATATTAAGGAGGGATCCCTTTTTAAAGCAAATAAATCAAAACCTGGCAGTAACATATTAATATATATTAATGAGGGATTCCCTATGATAGAAAATACATCATTTACTGCTGATAAAATTACATTCCAACCCATTTTGCGTTGTTCACAAAATGAAAACTTTTTTCTTTGTTTGCCACATGATATTTACAGATATTTTTTGGCATGAATTGTGTGTACACAAGTTTATTAAAATATACATACATATATTTATGTATAGTTAATAGATTAAACTGTTTACAAGAAATCAACATAATTAAAAATTAATCACAGAAATTTGCTCATCAAACACACCAAATATTAGTTCTAATAATAAAACCCTAAATGCTCGCTTACTCGCAAGGGTTATAACGGGATGCCATTACACGTAATGGAGCAGCCGCCGAGATTTTTTGCGCTCGCTTACAGAGTTTCTGACGCCAGCATTTATCAATAATAAGACATAACCTTTCCTTTACCAGTATTTTAGAATGTAATTCCCACAAAATAAAAATCCATGTTTACTTTCTCTCTGAACATTTTGAATTTCGTCATTCCCGGCCTCACTATTTGGATGTCGATACCATATTTGGCGATTTGAGGCGTGAATGTTTACATCAGCCGTTTACTACGTGTAGTAAGAAATACCATATTTAGAAAAGCTCCGCCTTCCGTTGTTTCCGGTTATGGCAAACGATCGATAAATTTGAACAAGGTTGTTGCTACCTTTGAAAAGCATATATTTCTCAGCCAAACCGATTTAACAAGAACTGGGATCATCAGTAATAGTTATAATGCAATGTTTGAAGCGTAAATAGTGAGTTTTTTTGTTTCAACTACAACTTTTTTTTGCACTATTGTGACGAATGGGACCGCGTTGTAGCTCTGCCGAGACACAAGTTTGTCACAGGAGCTACATTATTGCAGCTAACCAAATATCATTAAAATAACAAAAACAAACTTCTTACAACAGTTATAATGTACCGATTTTAGTGATGACTCATAAACGCCAAAAAATAAAATAATAATAATAACAGGATTTTCTACATTGATTTAAGGTGAATGCAAAAATGCCAAAAAAACAAATGTGAACGTTTTTGTTAGCAGGTAATGCACAATAGGAATAACACATAGTTGAGATGTCATAAAAAGCCCTACATATCAGTCATTGCAAGAACAAAAAATAAAATAAAACATTTGATTATGGTATTAATCCCAGTAAATAACGAATAATATCTTTGGTTTTCGACTAAATTTCTTGTAAAGTATTCATAATATACCTGTCAATAAGATGCTATGCTGCCAAGGGGAGGCAACTCCAAAAAACCTCAATAATTGTTCTAATGAATTAATTACAAAATGATAATATCTAAACATAATCTGCAAAAAATGATTCTATGGAACACCACAGTTGACATAAACAATGACTTACTGACACCCGTAAACTACATACAATGACATTGTGTCATTTTGTGCAATATGTACCATAAATGTTGGAACTGAACGCCGACGAGTCGATTTGAGAGAAAAACAAATAAATGTCAGTTGGAAGTAAACTATCAAAACATATTTCAGTATAAAAATAGAAACAGCATGAGAAAAGTTATCTTTTTTAGCAAAAACTTTGTACACGAAAGGTGAGTAATTACTCATTTTCCCATGATGACCACATTATCAGTAGAAAATGTGAGTAATAACTCGTTTTCCCAGGATAGTAAAATCATCGCCACAAAATTTGAGTAATTTAACTCACTTGCACAGAAGAGTCAAATCATCAACACAAAATGTGAGTAATTACTTGTTTTCCCAGGATGACCAAATCATCAGCACAAAATATGTGTAATTTAACTCATTTCCTCAAAATGGTCAAATCATTAGCACAACTTTGTAAGTAATTACAATAGCATGAATAAAAATAAGTTGAATAGGAGACTGGCGTTTACTCCCAACATCAACAGTGTGTAAAGGAGCGCTATATTGCCCTATTTTACTGAAATAAAACTCCAATCACAACCATACTTCAGTTATTCCTCCTTTACACCATAACAAATATTCAGTGACAAAATGAAGAGTATCGTTGGCGCTTACCATACTTTTACAAAAATCTTCCAATAAATTGCCACTCGTTCCCTTTCCCATCAACCCAGCACAGTCATCGTACGGAAAAATTGAATATACTGGTCCGAATCAAATTCTTTAATTTATTTTTATATAGTTCTTAGTTAAAATAGGGTCCAATGTTAATCTATGTCCTGCGGTGACGGCCATGTTGGATTTCCGATCGGCATAAAAAAGCCTAAACTTTGTAGAAGACCCTCCAATGATCATTCCTGAGCAGTTTGGTTTCAATTGTCCAAGTGGTTTCAGAGAAGAAGCGTTTTGAAACATTTTTCCAAATGTTAAACTAAGTCCTGCCGTAGACGCCATTTTGAATTTCATATCGGAACAAAAAACCTAAAGTTTGTAGAGGACCATCCAATGAACATTCATGTACAGTTTGGCTTTAATTATATTTTTAGTTTCTGAGAAGAAGGCATTTGAACATTTTCCCATAGGGTCCAATGTTAATCTATGTCCGGCAATGGCGGCCATCTTGGATTTCTGATCCACATAAAAAACATAAATTTGATAAAGGACATTCCAATGGTCATTCATTTACAGTTTGGGTACAGTCAGTTCATTAGTTTCACAGAAGAGAATCTTTGAAATTTCAGCCAATCAGAGCATACTATTGGCCCTGGCAGCCGTGTTGAATATCGGACTGGAACGAAAAACAGGAACTTTGTAGAGGACATCCTGCTAAGTTTGGTTCCAATTGGCCTTGTGGTTTCGGAGAAGATGCTTGAAATGTGAAAAGTTTACTGACGACAGACGACGAACGCCAAGTGATGGCAATAGTTCCCATGGACCTTTGGTCCAGGTGAACTAAAAAGGTTATCATGTTTTCTCAAAGATTAGTGAATAAGAAGAAATTATTTGGAAATGGTGTGTTAAACACCAATCAATCAATCAATGAAATGGCGTGTTTCAATATAAAACAAACAGGTTGTAGATGATGACTCGGATGACGACACGGGTTGAAGTATAATCATATTAAGTTTAATAGACAGAGAAGAAAATGTAAAAATCCAATAAATGTCACGTTAAAGCCAATGCCGAAAATATTTGGAACATGCGCCTGCCAATTCATTAATGTTTCAGAACAGTTGTAACTGTTGAAACTATCTGGGGTCAAATGAATTATTTAACTTATATTATTATAACACATAAATAATACACAAAACAACTTGACACAAAAAAAAAAAAAAAAGAAAAAGATAATCCAATCGAAAACCAAACACAAAACGGGCCTCGTATTCATGAAAAGTCAAAACAAACAAACACAAAGGTCGAAACTTCGGATTCCTCTTTTGCATAAGCATTTCGAAGTGGAATAGGTTAAATATATATTTCCAACTTTTAGCTCACGCTTGAGTTGAAAGATATAACTTGGCTTAGTAGAATAGTTAGGTTAAAAAATGCCTAGTATCAATAATTCATCAATAATTTTTGCAGTTTTTAGGTATTTTTTACCAATGTTAAGTTGAAGGTTTGGTTGGTAAAAAAGAGCAAAAAAAAATAACAGTCCTCAATGTCGTAATCTAACCCCCCCCCCCCCCCCCCAAGTCAATCCTCAAATTGATCTCTGGGGTTCTATAATTTAAAAATGTATTAATTTTACGAGCATTTTTTAATTAGGAAGTTGAACAATCTCAAAACTCATTTTTCGTTCCGTTTCTTACATGTATATAAATTAAAAATGTCATACAGAATCGAACAAAACGACAATGATATATTCTTCATATTAAATGATATATTGTTGAACCTAGGGGGCTCAGTGTACGGTGTGTGAGTTTTGGTTAACAAACTCAATCTATATAACTTGGTAGTTGTTTACACCATTGGTACCATGGCTGGTCTAATGCACTGGTTTTATCCAAAGGGTAAAAGTTTATTATGACAACAATTATATAGGTTCTAAAACAAAGCAATTTATTATATTCAAGTGTAATAATATATTCAAGTACAACAATAATATAACTTCACCGTGAGCGATAATAATAAATATGAGGTCCCCCCTATGGAATTGTCGGTCGTCATAAAGTCGTAGTAAAATCGTAGTAAAACATCTAGGTCAAGTCGAAATACGTGTAAATAAAATGAAAACGTACTGGTAATGTACATATATCCTGGTTACGGATTTAACGTCTCTTTTGATTTAAACTGATCGTTCTGAGTCTATGGTGCCAATAGTAGTTGCTGTCTGATATATTTGCTGCCGTCTATGATTGTTGGGGGTCCTTCCTGTGGCGTGCAGACGATGCCCTTTTATATCTACGCAGACTCCCCGCTTTTGATTGTGGCGTGAATCGTCGTCGTTGATTGGTCCGTTCTTACGGAAGTTCCCACGGTAATTATATCCGTTAACAGGGCCGCAAACCGGTCCACATAATGTGTGAGGTAACACACATGCGCACTAAATTACACACAGGATAAACATGGCGGAAAGTATAAACATAGTTTGTCATGTCAAGATGAAAGGGAAATACGGGCTTAATAAAGCTTACCCTTATAGAAATCAAGCCCAAGTACAATATATAGACCTAGCATGAATCAATGAAAAAGGTAAGAGAATATG
The DNA here is from genome assembly GCA_963680875.1 of Bathymodiolus brooksi. Lineage (NCBI taxonomy): Eukaryota > Metazoa > Mollusca > Bivalvia > Mytilida > Modiolidae > Bathymodiolus > Bathymodiolus brooksi. Next base: position 24,507,258 of record OY804590.1, on the reverse strand, counting down.
ACACAAGGTTTATCAGGTCAAGGAGAACAAAACATTGGGAAGTTATCGTAGGCCCCTCTTTTGGTCAAACAATGAGAACGAACTCTGTCCTAACTATATATTTCCCATATAAAATAAAAACAATTTACATACAATAAATATTCGCAATCACAATACCTGAAACAAGAATAGTGTTCATTCAATCACATCACAGTCGCGACAGTTACTCAAGGCACCGGAATACGGCACTGTATCAACAACAAGAACAAAGTGAAAATGTGACAGAGTAGCAAGAATAAATAAAAGTGTCATATATGCATACATACAAACAACATTATCTCCTATTCCTTGCATCCTATTCGTTACACCATGAAGACTTCATTTGTTCACTAATAAAGACAGAAGTGCTATATATTTAGTGAACAAATAAAAATAATGAACAATATCCCTGTCCAAGAAATGTTTACAGGTAAAATATTTTACATGTAAAAATCAATGAACTCAATAGTGCTTGTAGGAGATGGTGACGGGCTTTACGGAGAACAATGAAATCTTTCGGATGACCGTCGAGTGTCTATTGTCCTCAGAGATTTAAAAACACGGCCACAGGCTGTTCTCTTTAATAAACTTATTCCCTCCGTATTTCATAAAACTGTCAAAATATATACCCAAAAACTCCTTTAAAATGCGATTTTTCTATATGAGCAGGGCCAAATACGTTCACTTTCTGGTCTGCAAACTTCCAAATTAAATTAGCACCCTTGATTCTCTACACAACTCTCGTTTACATTTCTACTTTAAAATCTGCAGTTTAAAAGATATTTCAAATTGTCGTTATTCTAATAAACAGATTATTACTTTTAGTAATTAAGGGCCGGAATCAATTTGCGCCAATTAGCATATTCAAAATGATTCAATTGTGCCACTGTCTATATTTTCAATGGTTTTAATTTCGCCAATACATGAAATTCAACTGCGCCATATTTACCTGTAAATTACCTCTAGATAATTTACCTATATACATGTATTACAATTAACCATTCGGTATAACATTTAACTTTTCAAACTTACTCACAAGCGAATAAATAATTCAGTAATAAGAAAGTTTTCAACAATTAAAATCCACCTGTTATGTAAATCTATTGTCAAAACTCTCCATTATTTTTAAGGAATGGAGAGTTATTGTTCTCTTTGTACTTTAGATACTATACACAGACTTATTTTTGTTACAAAATTAATAATTAATAAAATTAATAAAGTACAATGGGTGGATTTTAAGTTGGAGAATGTCCTCGTATCTCTCCATTCCTTAAAAACAATGGGCCTCGGCACCTTCGGGGCCTCTGCTCCATTATTTTTTAAGGAATGGAGAGTTACTCGGACATTCTCCTATACGTAAAGATGTCTGAAATACCATTGAAGAAAATGAATGCATTTTTGGCGCAAATCGATATCGGCCTAATTAAGTCATTCCTTTTCAATCTTTTAAATGTCTTCGATATACTTTTTATGTTGTTATACGATGAAATTGATAGTTATGGCTCCTCAAAATCGGGTGTTATTGTCGACCATTACTGTAGGCCTTAATACAAATCCACCCTACCCCCACCCTCCACTGAGTTTTAAGGTTCTCATCGATGCCATGAAATGCATAAGCAAGTCAAAGTACAGAAAAAACAGCGGCCAAAAGACAAACAATGATATATACAAAATACTGTACAGAAAACTAAAGATTGAGAAACACTAATTCCACACAAGAGACGGGTGTGAACTCAACTACCCCGGAAGGGTAAATAGTTCTTACTTCACTGGTATAAAAGTAAGTTGATACATTTATTCCTTTTATTCTTGCTATTATGCAAAAAGTACTCACCTTGCTCATGAATACACTTGAGATATATCCCTATCCACAATTTCCATTGACTTGTGTCGTCCTCGTTAACATTTGATTGCACCCCCAGTGTAGGGGAGTTCCGAGTGTACATTTTGTGGCCATCATGTCAGAATGGTTTCATGTACTTACTATTGAGGACAGTGATGCATGCAAACATTGAAACGTTTGTTACGTTTCTTTGAATATTTATTTTTTCCACACAAAATAAAATACAAAAAATAACCATCAATCGACTTTTACCACATTGTAACTTGTGGTCTTCCGGTGACGTTGGCAACGTGGACATATATTAGCATTACTGTAGTTGAGGACAAAACAAAATTTACGAAAATAATGTTGCCCATTTTAAAATATCCAGCAAACAATGGATTCCGTGAATTATTTCTTAGACACAATGGTGTAAGTTTTCTTACCATTCTATGAAAGTCGAGAACTTAAAATAAGATCTAAAAGACATGATTTTATCTGTACTGAAGTTACATATAAGAATTTAATATAAAGATAGGGATAAAATTCACATAATCATCTACCAATAAAAAGACCTGAATTGAGGCCATTGTATAACTGGTTGTGACTAGATGTTTTTGTAATTCTTCCTTTATGGAGAACAAGTAACTAAAACAGAGTCATGTATGATGTACATGTACATTAATAAGTCTATTAAGAGTTGGAGACATGCAAATATTTTTTGTCGATTTTTTAAGAAATTATACTTACACCTTCGCGTAGATATCTCAGCTAGATGGTATCATATCAAATGTTTTTTCTTCGTTTATATACAGCCCCATAAACTGCGAATAATCCAATCATATTTCAGGTAACAGGATGTTTGTTTCTGGTTGAATAGTTCAAAGTTGTCATACCTAGAAAAAAAATGATTGATATTAAAAAAATGTATTCGTACTTCATCAACACTATCTTGTATAGTAACAAAAAAAACCATGATATTTGTATTTTTTTACACGCTTTTTGCTATAAAACATAACTGTCTGCAGTAAAAGAGGGACAACAGAAATATTGTGAAACTGTTTACTCGCGTAGTGGCATAAAACACATGTGGATTTTGAAAAACTCTAAAGATCTTTTGGATAACCTGAAATCAAGATTTTTCTCTCAGGTATCGTCCATCAAAACGTTTGATTTTTCAACTCTATATACCACCCTACCGCATGACAAATTAAAAACCCGCTTAAAAGAAACAATTCATAAAGCTTTTAGTCATAGAAACTATGGCTCAAAATTTGTTGTGTTAGGCTACAATTCCACATATTTTTGAAACAAAATTCAAAAAGGTAAAACATGCTACTCCGAGGAACAAGTGATCAGTATGCTGGAGTTCCTCATCGATAACATATTTGTCTCCTTTGGAGGGACACTATTTCAGCAGGACGTCGGCATACCAATGGGTGCGAATTGTGCCCCTCTTCTAGCCGATTTATTTTTATACTCATATGAGTCGGAGTTTCTTCAAAAGCTTGTAAAAGATAAGAAGATGCATGAGGCTAGAGCCTTTAATTTCACATACAGGTATATTGATGACGTTTTATCTATCAATAATTCTAGATTTGCAGAATTTCTTCCATTGATATATCCTCCAGAGCTGGAAGTTAAAGAGACCACCGATACAGCTTCGTCCGCATCATTTTTGGACTTATACCTCGAATTTGACGACAGTGATCAACTCAGTACTAAAATGTAAGATAAGCGGGACGACTTCAATTTTAAAATCTTCAATTTTCCAAACATGTGCAGCAATATACCAGATTCCCCTGCATATGGTGTCTACATCTCGCAATTGATTCGCTATGCAAGGGCCAGTAGCAATTATTCTGATTTCCTGAAACGTCATCTTCATCTGAGAAACAGGCTACTGGACCAGGGCTATAAAAAGATTCGCCTTATTCGATCTTTTAAAAAGTTTATATTCCGATAACAAGATCTTGTCGAAATATATTCCGTCTCTGCAGAAAAAAATATAAGCGATGCATTTTCATATAGTGAAAATGTATAAAGATAAAGAAGTCAAAAATGTCAAGGAATTTTTTTTGTCAATGTGTGACGTAAAAATATTTTTGACATTTACGTCACCGAATATGGTATTGCTTTGACAACTATTTTACCTATTTTGTTCCTGTATTTAAATACTGTTACAGTGACAGCCGGAACCTTTGAACCGTAATGAGAGCGGGAGGTTTGGCGCCTTAAAATCTGATTCAACCAACCATTTCTTTAGAAATGCCTGTACCAAGTCAGGGTCATTACGTTTTCACAGTTTTCCGGTTGTTGACTGATTTTGTCTGTTTACATAATTATGAGTTTTGACTTTCCCTTTGTAAGATTGTTCGGAGTTCGGTAATTTTGTTATTACCCTTATTTATTACTTGGTTTTTCACATTCTGCATTAACCACACCAAGATGGTGGATGCTGATGTTGGTTGTGGGTTGATGTGGATTATGATGTGAAAACGTCACAATTATTACATTAATATTTTTTAATGGATTTTATTAAGAAAATGTCGAAATTGTCCAGTATATCTGATATTTATTCTTTTTTGTTTAAGGTACAAACCACTTGGATATCGTTTCGGTATTATCTGGATTTATTAAGATAGACTTAACAATGACTATTGTCACAAGAAATTCTGCCTCATTTTTGTCATCGTTGCCAGTTTCTCTGGATTGTCATTTTTTGATTGTCCCTTTGGTGTTCTCTAACGTTTATTTGGAAAAGATGACTGTTTCTGTTTTAGTTTCAGATTATATTTGTGAAAGCGATGTATTACTTGTATAAGTTGGTCATGTGTTTTGCAAAATCTGTGCCAAAGTACAATGACATAATCTACATATGCTAAACATTATACCCATGTTAATCATTGATATACCAGTTTTAGTATTCTGCTGAATACAGCTGCGATATTACATCAGCAAATGGTAAGTTTGAGTCTTCAAGAAGGCCATATTTGGTAATGAACGGTTTTGTATTTAAGCTTATCGTCTACCCCTACTTGGTAATTTGGTAATTTGGTGCCTATCATCACTAAGGTTGTGAGTTCGAATGCCACTAATGGCGAGGTGTACTCGATACAACATTATGTGATAAAATTTGTCGATGATTTTCGACAGGACGGTGGTTTTCGCCGGGTACTCCAGTTTCCTCCACTAATAAAACTGATCGCCATGATATATGTTCAAGTGTAATTATATATTCAAGGACAACAATAATATAACTTCCCCGTGAGCCATAATAATAAATATGAGCCCCCCCCCCCCCCTATGGAATTGTCGGTCGTCATAAAGTCGTAGTAAAATCGTAGTAAAACTTCTGGGTCAAGTCCAAATACGTGTAAATAAATTGAAAGCGTACTGGTAATGTACAGATATCCTGGTTACGGATTTAACGTCTCTTGGTTTAAACTGGTCGTTCTGAGTCTATGGTGTCAATAGTAGTTGTTGTCTGATATATTCGCTGTCGTGTATGATTGTTGGGGGTTCCCTCCAATCGCGTGCAGATGATGGCCTTTTATATCTATGCAGACTCCACACTTTTGACTGCGGCGTGAATCGTCATCGTTGATTGGTACGTTCTTGCGAAGTTCCCACGGTAATTATATCCGTTAACAGGGCCGCAAACCGGGCTACATATAGTGTGAGGTAACACACATGCACACTAAATTACAAACAGGATACACATGGCGGAGGGTACAAACATAGATTTGCATTTCAAGATGAAAGGGGAAACGGGCTTAATAAAGCTTACCCTTATAGAAATCAAGCCCAAGTACAATATATAAACCTAGCATGAATCAATGAAAAAGGTAAGAGAATGTGACACAAGGTTAATAAGGTCAAGGAGAACAAAACATTGGAAAGTTATCGTAGGCCCCCCTTTTGGTCAAACAATGAGAACGAACTCTGTCCTAACTATATATTTCCCATAATAAATAACAACAACTTACATACAATAAATATTCGCGATCACGATACCTGAAACAAGAATAGTGTTCATTCAATCACATCACAGTCGCGACAGTTACTCAAGGCACCGGAATACGGCACGGTATCAACAACAAGAACAAAGTGAAAATGTGACAGAGTAGCAAGAATAAATAAAAGTGTCATATATGCATACATACAAACAACATTATCTCCTATGCCTTACACCCTATTCGTTACACCATGAAGACTTCATTTGTTCACTATTAAAGACAGAAGTGCTATATATTTAGTGAAAAAATAAAAATAATGAAAAATATCCCTGTCCAAGCAATTTTTACAGGTAAAATATTTTACATGTAAACATCAATGAACTCAATAGTGCGTAGAGGAGATGGTGACGGGCTCTAAGGAGAACAATGGAATCTTTCTGGTGACCGTCGAGTGTCTATTGTCCTCAGGGATTTAAGCCCACGGCCACAGGCTGTTCTCTTTAATAGACTTATTCCCTTCGTATTTCATAAAACTCAAAATATACACTTAAAAACTACTTTAAAATGCGATTTTTCTATATGAGCAGGGCCAAATACGTTCACTTTCTGGTCTGCAAACTTCCATATTTAATTAGCACCCTTGATTCTCTAAACAACTCTCGTTTACGCTTCCACTTTAAAATCTACAGTTTAAAAGACATTTCAAATTTTCGTTATTCTAATAAAAAAATTATTACTTTTAGTAATTAATGGCCGGAATCAATTTGCGCCAATTAGCATATTCAAAATGATTCAATTGCGCCACTGTCTATATTTTTAATGTTTTAAATGGCGCCAATAAATGAAATTCAACTGCGCCATATTTACATGTAAATTACCTGTACATAATTTACCTATATACATGTATTACAATTAACCTTTCGGTATAAAATTTAACTGTCCCAGTGAACACTTTTCAAACATACTCACAAGCCAATAAATTGTTCAGTAATAAGAAAGTTTTCAACAATTAAAATCCACCTGTTATGTATATCTATTGTCAAAACTCTCCATTATTTTTAAGGAATGGAGAGTTATTGTTCTCTTTGTACTTTAGATACTATACACAGACTTTATTTTGTTACGAGATTAAAAATTAATAAAACAATGGGTGGATTTTAAGTTGGAGAATGTCCTCGTATCTCTCAATTCCTTAAAAACAATGTGCCTCGGCACAATTATTTTTAAGGAATGGAGAGTTACGCGGACATTCTCCTATACGTAAAGATGTCTGAAATTCCATTCAAGAAAATGAATGCATTTTTGGCGCAAATCGATATCGGCCTTATTAAGTCATTCTTTTTCAATCTTTTAAGTTTCTTAGATATACTTTTTATGTTGTTATATGATGAAATTGATTACTATGGCTCCCCAAAATCGGGTGTTATTGTCGACCATTCCTGTAGGTCTTATTACAATTCCACCCTACCTCCACCTTCCACTGAGTTTTAAGGTTCTCATCGATGCCGTGAAATACATAAGCAAGTCAAAGTACAGACAAAACAGCGGCCAAAAGACAAACAATGATATATACAAAATACTGCACAAAACACTAAGGATTGAGAAACACTAATTCCACACAAGAAATGGGTGTGAACTCAACTGCCCCGGAAGGGTAAGTAGTTCTTACTCCACTGGTATAAAAGTCAGTTGATCCATCTATTTCTTTTATTCTTGCTATTATGCAAAAAGTACCCACCTTGCTCATGAATACACTTGAGATATATACCTATCCACAATTTCCACTGACTTGTGTCGTCCTCGTTAACATTTGATTGCGCCCCCAGTGTAGGGGAGTTCCGAGTGTACATTTTGTGGCCATCATGTGAGAATGGTTTCATGTAATTACTATTGAGGACAGTGATGCATGCAAACATTCAAACGTGTGTTACGTTTCTTTGAATATTAATTTTTTCCACACAAAATAAAATACAAAAAATAACCATCAATCGACTTTTACCAAATTGTAACTTGTGGTCTTCCGGTGACGTTGGTAACGTGGACATATATTAACATTACTGTAGTTGAGGACAAAACAAATTTACGAAAATAATGTTGCCCATTTTAAAATATCCAGCAAACAATGGATTCCGTGAATTATTTCTTAGACACAATGGTGTAAGTTTTCTTACCATTCTATGAAAGTCGAGAACTTAAAATAAGATCTAAAAGACATGGTTTTATCTGTACTGAAGCTACATATAAAAATTTAATATAAAAATAGGGATAAAATTCACATAATCATCTACCAATAAAAAGACCTGAATTGATGGCCATTGTATAACTGGTGTCACTAGATGTTTTTGTAATTCTTCCTTTATGGAGAACAAGAAACTAAAACAGAGTCATGTATGATGTACATGTACATTAATCAGTCTATTAAGAGTTTGGAGACATGCAAATAACTTTAGTCGATTTTCTAAGAAATTAAATTTACACCTTCGCGTAGATATCTCAGGTAGATGGAATCATATCAAATGTTTTTTTCTTCGTTTATATACAGCCCCATAAACTGCGAATAATCCAATCATATTTCAGGTAACAGGACGTTTTTCTGGTTGAATAGTTCCAAGTTGTCATACCTAGAACAAAAATGATTGATATTAAAAAATGTATTCGTAGTTCATCAACACTATCTTGTATAGTAACAAGAAAAACCATGATATTTGTATTTTTTTACACGCTTTTTGCTATAAAACATAACTTTATTACTTGACTTTTAACATTCTGCATTAACCACACCAAGATGGTGGATCCAGTGCTGATGTTGGTTGTGGATTGATGTGGATTATGATGTGAAAACGTCACAATTATTACATTAATATTTTTTAATGGATTTTATTAAGAAAATGTCGCAATTGTCCAGTATATCTGATATTTATTCTTTTTTGTTTTAGGTACTAACCACTTGGATATCGTTTCGGTATTATCTGGATTTAATGAGATAGACATAACAACGACTATTGTCCTAAGATATTCTGCCTCATTTTTGTCATCGTTGCCAGTTTCTCTGGATTGTCATTTTTTGATTATTCCTTCGGTGTTCTCTAACGTTTATTTGGAAAAGATGACTGTTTCTGTTTTAGTTTCAGATTATACTTGTGAAAACGATGTATTACTTGCATAAGTTGGTCATGTGTTTTTGAAAATCTGTTCCAAAGTACAATAGCATAATCTACATATGCTAAACATTCTACCCATGTTAATCATTGTTAGACAAGTTTTAGTATTCTGCTGAATACAGCTGTGATATTACATCAGCAATTGGTAAGTTTGAGTTTTCAAGAACGCCATATTTGGTAATGAACGGTTTTGTATTTAAGCTTATCGTCTACCCCTACTTGGTAATTTGGTAATTTGGTGCCTATCATCAATAAGGTTGTGAGTTCGAATGCAACTAATGGCGAGGTGTACTCGATACAACATTATGTGATAAAGTTTGTCGATGGTTTGCGACAGGACGGTGGTTTTCGCCGGGTACTCCAGTTTCCTCCACTATTAAAACTGACCGCCATGATATATGTTCAAGTGTAATAATATATTCAAGTACAACAATAATATAACTTCCCCGTGAGCGATAATAATAAATATGAGGTCCCCCTATGGAATTGTCGGTCGTCACAAAGTCGTAGTAAAATCGTAGTAAAACATCTAGGTCAAGTCGAAATACGTGTAAATAAAATGAAAACGAACTGGTAATGTACAGATATCCTGGTTACCGATTTAACGTCTCTTTTGGTTTAAACTGGTCGTTCTGAGTCTATGGTGTCAATAGTAGTTGCTGTCTGATATGTTCGCTGCCGTCTATGATTGTTGGGGGTCCCTCCTGTGGCGTGCAGACGATGCCCTTTTACATCTACGCAGACTCCACACTTTTGACTGTGGCGTGAATCTTCGTCGTTGATTGGTCCGTTCTTACGGAAGTTCCCATGTTAATTATATCCGTTAGCAGGGCCTCAAGCCAGGCCACATCAAGTGTGAGGTAACACACATGCGCACTAAATTACACACAGGATACACATGGCGGAAGGTACAAACATAGTTTTTCATGTCAAGATGAAAGGTGAAACGGGCTTAATAAAGCTTACCCTTATATAAATCAAGCCCAAGTACAATATATAAACCTAGCATGAATCCATGAAAAAGGTAAGAGAATGTGACACAAGGTTAATAAGGTCAAGGAGAACAAAACATTGGGAAGTTATCGTAGGCCCCCTTTTGGTCAAACAATGAGAACGAACTCTGTCCTAACTATATATTTCCCATATAAAATAACAACAATTTACATACAATAAATATTCGCGATCACGATACCTGAAACGAGAATAGTGTTCATTCAATCACATCACAGTCGCGACAGTTACTCAAGGCACCGGAATACGGCACGGTATCAACAACAAAAACAAAGTGAAAATATGCCAGAGTAACAAGAATAAATAAAAGTGTCATATATGCATACATACAAACAATATTATCTCCTATGTTTTACACCCTATTCATTACACCATGAAGACTTCATTTGTTCACTATTAAAGACAGAAGTGCTATATATTTAGTGAAAAAGAAAATAATGAAAAATATCCCTGTCCAAGCAATTTTTACAGGTAAAATATTTTACATGTTAAAATCAATGAACTCAATAGTGCGTGTAGGAGATGGTGACGGGCTCTACGGAGAACAATGGAATCTTTCGGGTGATCGTCGAGTGTCTATTGTCCTCAGTGGTTTTATCCCACGGCCACAGGCTGTTCTCTTTAATAGACTTATTCCCTCTGTATTTCATAAAACTCAAAATATACACCCAAAATTCCTTTAAAATGCGATTTTTCTATATGAGCAGGGCCAAATACGTTCACTTTCTGGTCTGCAAACTTCCAAATTAAATTAGCACCCTTGATTCTCTACACAACTCTCGTTTACACTTCCACTTTAAAATCTACAGTTTAAAAGATATTTCAAATTTTAATTATTCTAATAAAAAAATTATTGCTTTTAGTAATTAATGGCCGGAATCAATTTGCGCCAATTAGCATATGCAAAATGTTTCAATTGCGCCACTGTCTATATTTTTAATGGTTTTAATGGCACCAATAAATGAAATTCAATTGCGCCATATTTACCTGTAAAATAACCTGTACATAATTTACATAATATACGTGTATTACAATTAACCTTTCGGTATGCAATTTAACTGTCCCAGTGAACACTTTTCAAACATACAAGCGAATAAATTGTTCAGTAATAGGAAAGTTTTCAACAATTAAAATCCACCTCTTATGTAAATCTATTGTCAAAACTCTCCATTATTTTTAAGGAATGGAGAGTTATTGTTCTCTTTGTACTTTAGATACTATACACAGACTTTTTTTTGTTACAAGATTAATAATTAATAAAATTAATAAAGTACAATGGGTGGATTTTAAGTTGGAGAATGTCATCGTATCTCTCAATACCTAAAAAAACCAATGGGCCTCGTCACCTTCGGGGCCTCGGTTCCATTATTTTTGGGGCAAATCGATATCGGCCTAATTAAGTCATTCTTTTTCAATCTATTAAATTTCTTAGATATACTTTTATGTTGTTATATGATGAAATTGATTGCTATGGCTCCCCAAAATCGGGTGTTATTGTCTACCATTACTGTAGGTCTTATTACAATTCCACCTAACCTCCACCCTCCACTGAGTTTTAAGGTTCTCATCGTTGCCGTGAAATGCATAAGCAAGTCAACGTACAGACAAAACAGCGGCCAAAAGACAAACAATGATATAGACAAAATACTGCACAGAAAACTAAGGATTGAGAAACACTAATTCCACACAAGAAATGGGTGTGAACTCAACTGCCCCGGAAGGGTAAGTAGTTCTTACTCCACTGGTATAAAAGTAAGTTGATACATCTATTACTTTTATTCTTGCTATTATGCAAAAAGTACTCACCTTGCTCATGAATACACTTGAGATATATCCCTACCCACAATTTCCACTGACTTGTGTCGTCCTCATTAACATTTGATTGCACCCCCAGTGTAGAAGAGTTCCGAGTGTAAATTTTGTGGCCATCGTGTCAGAATGGTTTCATGTACTTACTATTGAGGACAGTGATGCATGTAAACATTGAAACGTTTGCTACGTTTCTTTGAACATTAATTTTTTCCACACAAATAAAAAATACGAAAAATAACCATCAATCGACTTTTACCAAATAGTAACTTGTCGTCTTCCGGTGACGTTGGTAACGTGGACCTATATTAGGATTACTGTAGTTGAGGACAAAACAAAATTTACGAAAATAATGTTGCCCTTTTTAAAATATCCAGCAAACAATGGATTCCGTGAATTATTTCTTAGACACAATGGAGTAAGTTTTCTTACCATTCTATGAAAGTCGAGAACTTAAAATAAGATCTAAAAGACATGATTTTATCTGTACTGAAGTTACATATAAAAATTTAATATAAAGATAGGGATAAAATTCACATAATCATCTACCAATAAAAAGATCTGAATTGATGGCCATTGTATAACTGGTTGTCACTAGATGTTTTTGTAATTCCTCCTTTATGGAGAACAAGAAACTAAAACAGAGTCATGTATAATGTACATGTACATTAATAAGTCTATTAAGAGTTGGAGACATGCAAATAACTTTTGTCTATTTTCTAAGAAATTATACTTACACCTTCGCGTAGATATCTCAGCTAGATGGTATCATATCAAATGTTTTTTTCTTCGTTTATATACAGCCCCACACACTGCGAATAATCCAATCATATTTCAGGTAACAGGACGTTTTTCTGGTTGAATAGTTCCAAGTTGTCATACCTAGAAAAAAAATGATTGATATTAAAAAATTTATTCGTAGTTCATCAACACTATCTTGTATAGTAACAAAAAAAAAACATGATATTTGTATTTTTTACACGTTTTTTGCTATAAAACATAACTTTATTACTTAGTTTTTCACATTCTGCATTAACCACACCATGATGGTGGATCCAGTGTTGATGTTGGTTGTGGGTTGATGTGGATTATGATGTGAAAACGTCACAATTATTACATTAATATTTTTTAATGGATTTTATTAAGAAAATGTCCAAATTGTCCAGTATATCTGATATTCATTCTTTTTTGTTTTAGGCACAAACCACTTGGATATCGTTTCGGTATTATCTGGATTTATTGAGATAGACATAACAACGACTATTGGCCCAAGAAATTCTGCCTCATTTTTGTCATCGTTCCCAGTTTCTCTGAATTGTAATTTTTTTATTGTCCCTTCGGTGTTCTCTAACGTTTATTTGGAAAAGATGACTGTTTCTGTTTTAGTTTCAGATTATACTTGTGAAAACGATGTATTACTTGTATAAGTTGGTCATGTGTTTTTGAAAATCTGTGCCAAAGTACAATAACATAATCTACATATGCTAAACATTCTACCCATGTTAATCATTGTTAGACCAGTTTTAGTATTCTGCTGAATACAGCTGTGATATTACATCAGCAAATGGGAAGTTTGAGTCTTCAAGAAGGCCATATTTGGTAATGAACGGTTTGTATTTAAGCTTATCGTCTACCCCTACTTGGTAATTTGGTAATTTGGTGCCTATCATCACTAAGGTTGTGAGTTCGATTGCCACTAATGGCGAGGTGTTCTCGATACAACATTATGTAATACAGTTTGTCGATGGTTTGCGACAGAACGGTGGTTTTCGCCGGGTACTCCAGTTTCTGACCGTCATGATATATGTTCAAGTGTAATAATATATTCCAGTACAACAATAATATAACTTCCCCGTGAGCGATAATAATAGATATGAGGTCCCCCCTATGGAATTGGCGGTCGTCATAAAGTCGTAGTAGAATCGTAGTAAAACATCAAGTCGAAATATGTGTAAATAAAATGAAAACGTATTGGTAATGTACAGATATCCTGGTTACGGATTTAACGTCTCTTTTGGTTTAAAGTGGTCGTTCTGAGTCTATGGTGTCAATAGTAGTTGTTGTCTGATATGTTCGCTGCCGTGTATGATTGTTGGGGTCCCTCCTGAGGCGTGCAGACGATGCCCTTTTATATCTACGCAGACTCCACATTTTAGACTCTGGCGTGATTCGTCGTCGTTGATTGGTCCGTTCTTACGGAATTTCCCACGGTAATTATATCCGTTAGCAGGGCCGCAAACAGGGCTACATAAAGTGTGAGGTAACACACATGCGCACTAAATTACACACAGGATACACATGGCGGAAGGTACAAACATAGTTTTTCATGTCAAGATGAAAGGTGAAACGGGCTTAATAAAGCTTACCCTTATATAAATCAAGCCCAAGTACAATATATAAACCTAGCATGAATCAATGAAAAAGGTAAGAGAATGTGACACAAGGTTTATAAGGTCAAGGAGAACAAAACATTGGGAAGTTATCGAAGGCCCCCTTTTGGTCAAACAATGAGAACGAACTCTGTCCTGACTATATATTTCCCATAATAAATAACAACAATTTACATACAATAAATATTCGCGATCAAGATACCTGAAACGAGAATAGTGTTCATTCAATCACATCACAGTCGCAATAGTTACTCAAGGCACGGGAATACGGCACTGTATCAACAACAAGAACAAAGTGAAAATGTGCCAGAGTAGCAAGATTAAATAAAAGTGTCATATATGCATACATACAAACAATATTATCTCCTATGCCTTACACCCTATTCGTTACACCATGAAGACTTTATTTGTTCACTAATAAAGACAGAAGTGCTATATATTTAGTGAAAAAATAAAAATAATGAAAAATATCCCTGTCCATGCAAATTTGTACAGGTAAAATATTTTACATGTAAAAATCAATGAACTCAATAGTGCTTGTAGGAGATGGTGACGGGCTCTACGGAGAACAATGAAATCTTTCTGGTGACTGTCGAGTGTCTATTGTCCTCTGGGATCTAAGCCCACGGCCACAGGCTGTTCACTTTAATAGACTTATTCCCTTCGTATTTCATAAAACTCAAAATATACACCCAAAAACTCCTTTAAAATGCAATTTTTCTATATGAGCAGGGCCAAATACGTTCACTTTCTGGTCTGCAAACTTCCAAATTAAATTAGCACCCTTGATTCTCTACACAACTCTCGTTTACACTTCCACTTTAAAATCTACAGTTTAAAAATATATTTCAAATTTTTGTTATTCTAATCAAAAAATTATTGCTTTTAGTAATTAATGGCCGGAATCAATTTGCGCCAATTAGCATATTCAAAATGATTCAATTGCGCCACTGTCTATATTTTTTATGGTTTTAATGGGTCAATACATGAAATTCAACTGCGCCATATTTACCTGTAAATTACCTGTGCATAATTTACCTATATACATGTATTACAATTAACCTTTCGGTATAAAATTTAACTGTCCCAGTGAACACTTTTCAAACACTCACAAGCGAATAAATTGTTCAGTAATAAGAAAGTTTTCAACCATTAAAATCCACCTGTTATGTAAATCTATTGTCAAAACTCTCCATTATTTTGAAGGAATGGAGAGTTATTGTTCTCTTTGTACTTTAGATACTATACACAGACTTTTTTTTGTTACAAGATTAATAATTAATAAAACAATGGGTGGATTTTAAGTTGGAGAATGTCCTCGTATCTCTCAATTCCTTAAACACAATGGGCCTTGGCACCTTCGGGGCCTCGGCTCCATTATTTTTAAGGAATGGAGAGTTACACGGACATACGTAAAGAAGTCTGAAATTCCATTCAAGAAAATGAATGCATTTTTGGCGCAAATCGATTTCGGCCTAATTAAGTCATTCTTTTTCAATCTTTTAAATTTCTTAGATATACTTTTTATGTTGCTATACGATGAAATTGATTGCTATGGCTCCCCAAAATCGGGTGTTATTGTCGACCATTACTGTAGGTCTTATTACAATTCCACCCTACCTCCACCTTCCACTGAGTTTTAAGGTTCTCATCGATGCCGTGAAATGCATAAGCAAGTCAAAGTACAGACAACACAGCGGCCAAAAGACAAACAATGATATATACAAAATACTGCACAGAAAACTAAGGATTGAGAAACACTAATTCCACACAAGAAATGGGTGTGAACTCAACTGCCCCGGAAGGGTAAGTAGTTCTTACTCCACTGGTATTAAAGTAAGTTGATACATCTATTCCTTTTATTCTTGCTATTATGCAAAAAGTACTCACCTTGCTCATGAATACACTTGAGATATATCCCTATCCACAATTTCCACTGACTTGTGTCGTCCTCGTTAACATTTGATTGTACCCTCAGTGTAGGGGAGTTCCGAGTGTAAATTTTGTGGCCATCATGTCAGAATGGTTTCATGTACTTACTATTGAGGACAGTGATGCATGCAAACATTGCAACGTTTGCTACGTTTCTTTGAATATTTATTTTTTCCACACAAAATAAAATACAAAAAATAACCATCAATCGACTTTTACCAAATTGTAACTTGTCGTCTTCCGGTGACGTTGGTAACGTGGACATATATTAGGATTACTGTAGTTGAGGACAAAACAAAATTTACGAAAATAATGTTGCCTATTTTAAAATATCCAGCAAACAATGGATTCCGTGAATTATTTCTTAGACACAATGGAGTAAGTTTTCTTACCATTCTATGAAAGTCGAGAACTTAAAATAAGATCTAAAAGACATGGTTTATCTGTACTGAAGTTACATATAAAAATTTAATATAAAGATAGGGATAAAATTCACATAATCATCTACCAATAAAAAGACCTGAATTGATGGCCATTGAATAACTGGTTGTCACTAGATGTTTTTGTAATTCTTCCTTTATGGAGAACAAGAAACTACAACAGAGTCATGTATGATGTACATGTACATTAATAAGTCTATTAAGAGTTGGAGACATGCAAATAAATTTTGTCGATTTTCTAAGAAAGTATACTTACACCTTCGCGTAGATATCTCAGGTAAATGGAATCATATCAAATGTGTTTTTCTTCGTTTATATACAGCCCCACACACTGCGAATAATCCAATCATATTTCAGGTAACAGGACGTTTTTCTGGTTGAATAGTTCCAAGTTGTCATACCTAGAACAAAAATGATTGATATTAAAAAATGTATTCGTAGTTCATCAACACTATCTTGTATAGTAACAAAAAAAAACCATGATATTTGTATTTTTTTACACGCTTTTTGCTATAAAACATAACTTTATTACTTGGTTTTTCACATTCTGCATTAACCACACCAAGATGGTGGATCCAGTGCTGATGTTGGTTGTGGGTTGATGTGAATTATGATGTGAAAACGTCACAATTATTACATTAATATTTGTTAATGGATTTTATTAAGAAAATGTCCAAATTGTCCAGTATATCTGATATTTATTCTTTTTTGTTTTAGGTACAAACCACTTGGATATCGTTTCGGTATTATCTGGATTTAATGAGATAGACATAACAACGACTATTGTCCCAAGAAATTCTGCCTCATTTTTGTCATCGTTGCCAGTTTCTCTGGATTGTCATTTCTTTATTGTTCCTTCGGTGTTCTCTAACGTTTATTTGGAAAAGATGACTGTTTCTGTTTTAGTTTCAGATTATATTTGTGAAAACGATGTATTACTTGCATAAGTTGGAGATGTGTCTTTGAAAATCTGTGCCAAAGTACAATAACATAATCTACATATGTTAAACATTCTACCCATGTTAATCATTGTTAGACCAGTTTTAGTATTCTGCTGAATACAGCTGTGATATTACATCAGCAAATGGGAAGTTTGAGTCTTCAAGAAGGCCATATTTGGTAATGAACGGTTTGTATTTAAGCTTATCGTCTACCCCATCTTGGTAATTTGGTAATTTGGTGCCTATCATTACTAAGGTTGTGAGTTCGAATGCAACTAATGGCGAGGTGTACTCGATACAACATTATGTGATAAAGTTTGTCGATGATTTTCGACAGGACGGTGGTTTTCGCCGGGTACTCCAGTTTCCTCCACTAATAAAACTGATCGCCATGATATATGTTCAAGTGTAATAATATATTCAAGCACAACAATAATATAACTTCCCCGTGAGCCATAATAATAAATATGTGGTCCCTCCTATGGAATTGTCGGTCGTCATAAAGTCGTAGTAAAATCGTAGTAAAACATCTAGGTCAAGTCGAAATACGTGTAAATAAATTAAAAATGTACTGGTAATGTAGAGATATCCTGATTACGGATTTAACATCTCTTGGTTTAAAGTGGTCATTCTGAGTCTATGGTGTCAATAGTAGTTGTTGTCTGATATGTTCGCTGTCGTGTATGATTGTTGGGGGTTCCCTCCTGAGGCGTGCAGATGATGCCCTTTTATATCTATGCAGACTCCACACTTTTGACTGTGGCGTGAATCGTCATCGTTGATTGGTCCGTTCTTACGGAAGTTCCCACGGTAATTATATCCGTTAGCAGGGCCGCAAACCGGGCTACATAAAGTGTGAGGTAACACACATGCGCACTAAATTACACACAGGATACACATGGCGGGAGGTACAAACATAGTTTTTCATGTCAAGATGAAAGGGGAAACCGGCTTAATAAAGCTTACCCTTATAGAAATCAAGCCCAAGTACAATATATAAACCTATCATGAATCAATGAAAAAGGTAAGAGAATGTGACACAAGGTTTATAAGGTCAAGGAGAATAAAACATTGGGAAGTTATCGTAGCCCCCCTTTTGGTCAAACAATGAGAACGAACTCTGTCCTAACTATATATTTCCCATATAAAATAACAACAATTTACATACAATAAATATTCGCGATCACGATACCTGAAACGAGAATAGTGTTCATTCAATCACATCACAGTCAGGACAGTTACTCAAGGCACCGGAATACGGCACGGTATCAACAACAAGAACAAAGTGAAAATGTGCCAGAGTAGCAAGATTAAATAAAAGTGTCATATATGCATACATACAAACAACATTATCTCCTATGCCTTACATCCTATTCGTTACACCATGAAGACTTCATTTGTTCACTATTAAAGACAGAAGTGCTATATATTTAGTGAAAAAATAAAAATAATGAAAAATATCCCTGTCCAAGCAATTTTTACAGGTAAAATATTTTACATGTAAAAATCAATGAACTCAATAGTGCTTGTAGGAGATGGTGACGGGCTCTACGGAGAACAATGGAATCTTTCTGGTGACCGTCGAGTGTCTATTGTCCTCAGGGATTTAAGCCCACGGCCACAGACTGTTCTCTTTAATAGACTTACTCCCTCCGTATTTCATAAAACTCAAATATATACTCAAAAACTCCTTTAAAATGCGATTTTTCTATATGAGCAGGGCCAAATACGTTCACTTTCTGGTCTGCAAATTTCCATATTTAATTAGCACCCTTGATTCTCTAAACAACTCTCGTTTACACTTCCACTTTAAAATCTACAGTTTAAAAGACATTTCAAATTTTCGTTATTCTAATAAAAAAATTATTACTTTTAGTAATTAATGGCCGGAATCAATTTGCGCCAATTAGCATATTCAAATGATTCAATTGCGCCACTGTCTATATTTTTAATGTTTTTAATGGCGCCAATAAATGAAATTCAACTGCGCCATATTTACCTGTAAATTACCTGTACATAATTTACCTATATACATGTATTACAATTAACCTTTCGATATAAAATTTAACTGTCCTAGTGAACACTTTTCAAACATACTCACAAGCGAATAAATTGTTCAGTAATAAGAAAGTTTTCAACAATTAAAATCCACCTGTAATGTAAATCTATTGTCAAAACTCTCCATTATTTTTAATGAATGGAGAGTTATTGTTCTCTTTGTACTTTAGAAACTATACACAGAGTTTATTTTGTTACGAGATTAAAAATTAATAAAACAATGGGTGGATTTTAAGTTGGAGAATGTCCTCGTATCTCTCAATTCCTTAAAAACAATGGGCCTCGGCACAATTATTTTTAAGGAATGGAGAGTTACGCGAACATTCTCCTATACGTAAAGATGTCTGAAATTCCATTCAAGAAAATGAATGCATTTTTGGCGCAAATCGATATCGGCCTAATTAAGTCATTCTTTTTCAATCTTTTAAATTATTTAGATATACTTTTTATGTTGTTATATGATGAAATTGATTGCTATGGCTCCCCAAAATCGGGTGTTATTGTCGACCATTACTGTAGGTCTTATTACAATTCCACCCTACCTCCACCTTCCACTGAGTTTTAAGGTTCTCATCGATGCCGTGAAATACATAAGCAAGTCAAAGTACAGACAAAACAACGGTCAAAAGACAAACAATGATATATACAAAATACTGCACAGAAAACTAAGGATTGAGAAACACTAATTCCACACAAGAAATGGGTGTGAACTCAACTGCCCCGGAAGGGTCAGTATTTCTTACTCCACTGGTATAAAAGCAAGTTGGTCCATCTATTTCTTTTATTCTTGCTATTATGCAAAAAGTACTCACCTTGCTCATGAATACACTTGAGATATATCCCTATCCACAATTTCCACAAATGTGTGTCGTCCTCATTAACATTTGATTGCACCCCCAGTGTAAAAGAGTTCCCAGTGTAAATTTTGTGGCCATCATGTCAGAATGGTTTCATGTACTTACTATTGAGGACAGTGATACATGCAAACATTGAAACGTTTGTTACGTTTCTTTGAATATTTATGTTTGCCATACAAAATAAAATACAAAAAATAACCATCAATCGACTTTTACCAAATAATAACTTGTGGTCTTCCGGTGACGTTGGTAACGTGGACATATATTAACATTACTGTAGTTGAGGACAAAACAAAATTTACGAAAATAATGTTGCCCATTTTAAAATATCCAGCAAACAATGGATTCCGTGAATTATTTCTTAGACACAATGGTGTAAGTTTTCTTACCATTCTATGAAAGTCGAGAACTTAAAATAAGATCTCAAAGACATGGTTTTAACTGTACTGAAGCTACATATAAAAATGTAATATAAAAATAGGGATAAAATTCACATAATCATCTACCAATAAAAAGACCTGAATTGATGGCCATTGTATAACTGGTTGTCACTAGATTTTTTGTAATTCTTCCTTTATGGAGAACAAGAAACTAAAACAGAGTCATGTATAATGTACATATACATTAATAAGTCTATTAAGAGTTGGAGACATGCAAATAACTTTTGTCGATTTTTTAAGAAATTATATTTACACCTTCGCGTAGATATCTCAGGTAGATGGAATCATATCAAATGTTTTTTTCTTCGTTTATATACAGCCCCATAAACTGCGATTAATCCAATCATATTTCAGGTAACAGGACGTTTTTCTGGTTGAATAGTTCCAAGTTGTCATACCTAGAACAAAAATGATTGATATTAAAAAATGTATTCGTAGTTCATCAACACTATCTTGTATAGTAACAAAAAAAAAACATGATATTTGTATTTTTTTACACGTTTTTTGCTATGAAACATAACTTTATTACTTAGTTTTTCACATTCTGCATTAACCACACGATGATGGTGGATCCAGTGTTGATGTTGGTTGTGTGTTGATGTGGATTATGATGTGAAAACGTCACAATTATTACATTAATATTTGTTAATGGATTTTATTAAGAAAATATCGCAATTGTCCAGTATATCTGATATTCATTCTTTTTTGTTTTAGGTACAAACCACTTGGATATCGTTTCGGTATTATCTGGATTTATTGAGATAGACATAACAACGACTATTGGCCCAAGAAAAATCTGCCTCATTTTTGTCATCGTTGCCAGTTTCTCTGAATTGTAATTTTTTGATTGTCCCTTCGGTGTTCTCTAACGTTTATTTGGAAAAGATGACTGTTTCTGTTTTAGTTTCAGATTATACTTGTGGAAACGATGTATTACTTGTATAAGTTGGTCATGTGTTTTTGAAAATCTGTGCCAAAGTACAATAACATAATCTACATATGCTAAACATTCTACCCATGTTAATCATTGTTAGACCAGTTTTAGTATTCTGCTGAATACAGCTGTGATATTACATCAGCAAATGGTAAGTTTGAGTCTTCAAGAAGGCCATATTTGGTAATGAACGGTTTGTATTTAAGCTTATCGTCTACCCCTACTTGGTAATTTGGTAATTTGGTGCCTATCATCACTAAGGTTGTGAGTTCGATTGCCACTAATGGCGAGGTGTTCTCGATACAACATTATGTAATACAGTTTGTCGATGGTTTGCGACAGAACGGTGGTTTTCGCCGGGTACTCCAGTTTCTGACCGTCATGATATATGTTCAAGTGTAATAATATATTCCAGTACAACAATAATATAACTTCCCCGTGAGCGATAATAATAGATATGAGGTCCCCCCTATGGAATTGGCGGTCGTCATAAAGTCGTAGTAGAATCGTAGTAAAACATCAAGTCGAAATATGTGTAAATAAAATGAAAACGTACTGGTAATGTACAGATATCCTGGTTACGGATTTAACGTCTCTTTTGGTTTAAACTGGTCGTTCTGAGTCTATGGTGTCAATAGTAGTTGTTGTCTGATATGTTCGCTGCCGTGCATGATTGTTGGGGTCCCTCCTGAGGCGTGCAGACGATGCCCTTTTATATCTACGCAGACTCCACATTTTAGACTCTGGCGTGATTCGTCGTCGTTGATTGGTCCGTTCTTACGAAATTTCCCACGGTAATTATATCCGTTAGCAGGGCCGCAAACAGGGCTACATAAAGTGTGAGGTAACACACATGCGCACTAAATTACACACAGGATACACATGGCGGAAGGTACAAACATAGTTTTTCATGTCAAGATGAAAGGTGAAACGGGCTTAATAAAGCTTACCCTTATATAAATCAAGCCCAAGTACAATATATAAACCTAGCATGAATCCATGAAAAAGGTAAGAGAATGTGACACAAGGTTTATAAGGTCAAGGAGAACAAAACATTGGGAAGTTATCTTAGGCCCCCTTTTGGTCAAACAATGAGAACGAACTCTGTCCTGACTATATATTTCCCATAATAAATAACAACAATTTACATACAATAAATATTCGCGATCAAGATACCTGAAACGAGAATAGTGTTCATTCAATCACATCACAGTCGCAATAGTTACTCAAGGCACGGGAATACGCACTGTATCAACAACAAGAACAAAGTGAAAATGTGCCAGAGTAGCAAGATTAAATAAAAGTGTCATATATGCATACATACAAACAATATTATCTCCTATGCCTTACACCCTATTCGTTACACCATGAAGACTTTATTTGTTCACTAATAAAGACAGAAGTGCTATATATTTAGTGAAAAAATATAAATAATGAAAAATATCCCTGTCCAAGCAAATTTGTACAGGTAAAATATTTTACATGTAAAAATCAATGAACTCAATAGTGCTTGTAGGAGATGGTGACGGGCTCTACGGAGAACAATGAAATCTTTCTGGTGACTGTCGAGTGTCTATTGTCCTCTGGGATCTAAGCCCACGGCCACAGGCTGTTCTCTTTAATAGACTTATTCCCTCCGTATTTCATAAAACTCAAAATATACACCCAAAAACTCCTTTAAAATGCAATTTTTCTATATGAGCAGGGCCAAATACGTTCACTTTCTGGTCTGCAAACTTCCAAATTAAATTAGCACCCTTGATTCTCTACACAACTCTCGTTTACACTTCCACTTTAAAATCTACAGTTTAAAAGATATTTCAAATTTTAATTATTCTAATAAAAAAATTATTGCTTTTAGTAATTAATGGCCGGAATCAATTTGCGCCAATTAGCATATGCAAAATGTTTCAATTGCGCCACTGTCTATATTTTTAATGGTTTTAATGGCACCAATAAATGAAATTCAATTGCGCCATATTTACCTGTAAAATAACCTGTACATAATTTACATAATATACGTGTATTACAATTAACCTTTCGGTATGCAATTTAACTGTCCCAGTGAACACTTTTCAAACATACAAGCGAATAAATTGTTCAGTAATAAGAAAGTTTTCAACAATTAAAATCCACCTGTTATGTATATCTATTGTCAAAACTCTCCATTATTTTGAAGGAATGGAGAGTTATTGTTCTCTTTGTACTTTAGATACTATACACAGACTTTTTTTTGTTACAAGATTAATAATTAATAAAACAATGGGTGGATTTTAAGTTGGAGAATGTCCTCGTATCTCTCAATTCCTTAAACACAATGGGCCTTGGCACCTTCGGGGCCTCGGCTCCATTATTTTTAAGGAATGGAGAGTTACACGGACATACATAAAGAAGTCTGAAATTCCATTCAAGAAAATGAATGCATTTTTGGCGCAAATCGATATCGGCCTAATTAAGTCATTCTTTTTCAATCTTTTAAATTTCTTAGATATACTTTTTATGTTGTTATACGATGAAATTGATTGCTATGGCTCCCCAAAATCGGGTGTTATTGTCGACCATTACTGTAGGTCTTATTACAATTCCACCCTACCTCCACCTTCCACTGAGTTTTAAGGTTCTCATCGATGCCGTGAAATGCATAAGCAAGTCAAAGTACAGACAAAACAGCGGCCAAAAGACAAACAATGATATATACAAAATACTGCATAGAAAACTAAGGATTGAGAAACACTAATTCCACACAAGAAATGGGTGTGAACTCAACTGCCCCGGAAGGGTAAGTAGTTCTTACTCCACTGGTATTAAAGTAAGTTGATACATCTATTCCTTTTATTCTTGCTATTATGCAAAAAGTACTCACCTTGCTCATGAATACACTTGAGATATATCCCTATCCACAATTTCCACTGACTTGTGTCGTCCTCGTTAACATTTGATTGTACCCTCAGTGTAGGGGAGTTCGAGTGTAAATTTTGTGGCCATCATGTCAGAATGGTTTCATGTACTTACTATTGAGGACAGTGATGCATGCAAACATTGCAACGTTTGCTACGTTTCTTTGAATATTTATTTTTTCCACACAAAATAAAATACAAAAAATAACCATCAATCGACTTTTACCAAATTGTAACTTGTCGTCTTCCGGTGACGTTGGTAACGTGGACATATATTAGGATTACTGTAGTTGAGGACAAAACAAAATTTACGAAAATAATGTTGCCTATTTTAAAATATCCAGCAAACAATGGATTCCGTGAATTATTTCTTAGACACAATGGAGTAAGTTTTCTTACCATTCTATGAAAGTCGAGAACTTAAAATAAGATCTAAAAGACATGGTTTATCTGTACTGAAGTTACATATAAAAATTTAATATAAAGATAGGGATAAAATTCACATAATCATCTACCAATAAAAAGACCTGAATTGACGGCCATTGAATAAATGGTTGTCACTAGATGTTTTTGTAATTCTTCCTTTATGGAGAACAAGAAACTACAACAGAGTCATGTATAATGTACGTGTACATTAATAAGTCTATCAAGAGTTGGAGACATGCAAATCAATTTTGTCGATTTTCTAAGAAAGTATACTTACACCTTCGCGTAGATATCTCAGGTAAATGGAATCATATCAAATGTGTTTTTCTTCGTTTATATACAGCCCCACACACTGCGAATATTCCAATCATATTTCAGGTAACAGGACGTTTTTCTGGTTGAATAGTTCCAAGTTGTCATACCTAGAACAAAAATGATTGATATTAAAAAATTTATTCGTAGTTCATCAACACTATCTTGTATAGTAACAAAAAAAACCCATGATATTTGTATTTTTTTACACGCTTTTTGCTATAAAACATAACTTTATTACTTGGTTTTTCACATTCTGCATTAACCACACCAAGATGGTGGATCCAGTGCTGATGTTGGTTGTGGGTTGATGTGAATTATGATGTGAAAACGTCACAATTATTACATTAATATTTGTTAATGGATTTTATTAAGAAAATGTCCAAATTGTCCAGTATATCTGATATTTATTCTTTTTTGTTTCAGGTACAAACCACTTGGATATCGTTTCGGTATTATCTGGATTTAATGAGATAGACATAACAACGACTATTGTCCCAAGAAATTCTGCCTCATTTTTGTCATCGTTGCCAGTTTCTCTGGATTGTCATTTCTTTATTGTTCCTTCGGTGTTCTCTAACGTTTATTTGGAAAAGATGACTGTTTCTGTTTTAGTTTCAGATTATACTTGTGAAAACGATGTATTACTTGCATAAGTTGGTCATGTGTCTTTGAAAATCTGTGCCAAAGTACAATAGCATAATCTACATATGTTAAACATTCTACCCATGTTAATCATTGTTAGACCAGTTTTAGTATTCTGCTGAATACAGCTGTGATATTACATCGGCAAATGGGAAGTTTGAGTCTTCAAGAAGGCCATATTTGGTAATGAACGGTTTTGTATTTAAGCTTATCGTCTACCCCTACTTGGTAATTTGGTAATTTGGTGCCTATCATCACTAAGGTTGTGAGTTAGAATGCCACTAATGGCGAGATGTACTCGATACAACATTATGTGATAAAGTTTGTCGATGATTTTCGACAGGACGGTGGTTTTCGCCGGGTACTCCAATTTCCTCCTCTAATAAAACTGATCGCCATGATATATGTTCAAGTGTAATAATATATTCAAGCACAACAATAATATAACTTCCCCGTGAGCCATAATAATAAATATGAGGTCCCTCCTATGGAATTGTCGGTCGTCATAAAGTCGTAGTAAAATCGTAGTAAAACATCTAGGTCAAGTCGAAATACGTGTAAATAAATTGAAAATGTACTGGTAATGTAGAGATATCCTGATTACGGATTTAACGTCTCTTGGTTTAAAGTGGTCATTCTGAGTCTATGGTGTCAATAGTAGTTGTTGTCTGATATGTTCGCTGTCGTGTATGATTGTTGGGGGTTCCCTCCTGTGGCGTGCAAATGATGCCCTTTTATATCCACGCAGACTCCACACTTTTGACTTTGGCGTGAATCGTCATCGTTGATTGGTCCGTTCTTACGGAAGTTCCCACGGTAATTACACACAGGATATACATGGCGGAAGGTACAAACATAGTTTTTCATGTCAAGATGAAAGGGGAAACCGGCTTAATAAAGCTTACCCTTATAGAAATCAAGCCCAAGTACAATATATAAACCTAGCATGAATCAATGAAAAAGGTAAGAGAATGTGACACAAGGTGTATAAGGTCAAGGAGAATACAACATTGGGAAGTTATCGTAGGCCCCCCTTTTGGTCAAACAATGAGAACGAACTCTGTCCTAACTATATATTTCCCATATAAAATAACAACAATTTACATACAATAAATATTCGCGATCACGATACCTGAAACGAGAATAGTGTTCATTCAATCACATCACAGTCGTGACAGTTACTCAAGGCACCGGAATACAGCACGGTATCAACAACAAGAACAAAGTGAAAATGTGCCAGAGTAACAAGAATAAATAAAAGTGTCATATATGCATACATACAAACAATATTATCTCCTATGCTTTACACACTATTCATTACACCATGAAGACTTCATTTGTTCACTTTAAAGACAGAAGTGCTATATATTTAGTGAAAAAAAAAATAATGAAAAATATCCCTGTCCAAGCAATTTTTACAGGTAAAATATTTTACATGTTAAAATCAATGAACTCAATAGTGCGTGTAGGAGATGGTGACGGGCTCTACGGAGTACAATGGAATCTTTCGGGTGACCATCGAGTGTCTATTGTCCTCAGAGATTTAAGGCCACGGCCTTTGGTTGCTCTCTTTAATAGATTTATTCCCTCCGTATTTCATTAAACTCAAAATATACACCCAAAAACTCCTTTAAAATGCAATTTTTCTATATGAGCAGGGCCAAATACGTTCACTTTCTGGAATGCAAACTTCCAAATTAAATTAGCACCCTTGATTCTCTACACAACTCTCGTTTACACTTCCACTTTAAAATCTACAGTTTAAAAGATATTTCAAATTTTAATTATTCTAATAAAAAAATTATTGCTTTTAGTAATTAATGGCCGGAATCAATTTGCGCCAATTAGCATATGCAAAATGTTTCAATTGCGCCACTGTCTATATTTTTAATGGTTTTAATGGCACCAATAAATGAAATTCAATTGCGCCATATTTACCTGTAAAATAACCTGTACATAATTTACATAATATACGTGTATTACAATTAACCTTTCGGTATGCAATTTAACTGTCCCAGTGAACACTTTTCAAACATACAAGCGAATAAATTGTTCAGTAATAAGAAAGTTTTCAACAATTAAAATCCACCTGTTATGTATATCTATTGTCAAAACTCTCCATTATTTTGAAGGAATGGAGAGTTATTGTTCTCTTTGTACTTTAGATACTATACACAGACTTTTTTTTGTTACAAGATTAATAATTAATAAAACAATGGGTGGATTTTAAGTTGGAGAATGTCCTCGTATCTCTCAATTCCTTAAACACAATGGGCCTTGGCACCTTCGGGGCCTCGGCTCCATTATTTTTAAGGAATGGAGAGTTACACGGACATACATAAAGAAGTCTGAAATTCCATTCAAGAAAATGAATGCATTTTTGGCGCAAATCGATATCGGCCTAATTAAGTCATTCTTTTTCAATCTTTTAAATTTCTTAGATATACTTTTTATGTTGTTATACGATGAAATTGATTGCTATGGCTCCCCAAAATCGGGTGTTATTGTCGACCATTACTGTAGGTCTTATTACAATTCCACCCTACCTCCACCTTCCACTGAGTTTTAAGGTTCTCATCGATGCCGTGAAATGCATAAGCAAGTCAAAGTACAGACAAAACAGCGGCCAAAAGACAAACAATGATATATACAAAATACTGCATAGAAAACTAAGGATTGAGAAACACTAATTCCACACAAGAAATGGGTGTGAACTCAACTGCCCCGGAAGGGTAAGTAGTTCTTACTCCACTGGTATTAAAGTAAGTTGATACATCTATTCCTTTTATTCTTGCTATTATGCAAAAAGTACTCACCTTGCTCATGAATACACTTGAGATATATCCCTATCCACAATTTCCACTGACTTGTGTCGTCCTCGTTAACATTTGATTGTACCCTCAGTGTAGGGGAGTTCGAGTGTAAATTTTGTGGCCATCATGTCAGAATGGTTTCATGTACTTACTATTGAGGACAGTGATGCATGCAAACATTGCAACGTTTGCTACGTTTCTTTGAATATTTATTTTTTCCACACAAAATAAAATACAAAAAATAACCATCAATCGACTTTTACCAAATTGTAACTTGTCGTCTTCCGGTGACGTTGGTAACGTGGACATATATTAGGATTACTGTAGTTGAGGACAAAACAAAATTTACGAAAATAATGTTGCCTATTTTAAAATATCCAGCAAACAATGGATTCCGTGAATTATTTCTTAGACACAATGGAGTAAGTTTTCTTACCATTCTATGAAAGTCGAGAACTTAAAATAAGATCTAAAAGACATGGTTTATCTGTACTGAAGTTACATATAAAAATTTAATATAAAGATAGGGATAAAATTCACATAATCATCTACCAATAAAAAGACCTGAATTGACGGCCATTGAATAAATGGTTGTCACTAGATGTTTTTGTAATTCTTCCTTTATGGAGAACAAGAAACTACAACAGAGTCATGTATAATGTACGTGTACATTAATAAGTCTATCAAGAGTTGGAGACATGCAAATCAATTTTGTCGATTTTCTAAGAAAGTATACTTACACCTTCGCGTAGATATCTCAGGTAAATGGAATCATATCAAATGTGTTTTTCTTCGTTTATATACAGCCCCACACACTGCGAATATTCCAATCATATTTCAGGTAACAGGACGTTTTTCTGGTTGAATAGTTCCAAGTTGTCATACCTAGAACAAAAATGATTGATATTAAAAAATTTATTCGTAGTTCATCAACACTATCTTGTATAGTAACAAAAAAAACCCATGATATTTGTATTTTTTTACACGCTTTTTGCTATAAAACATAACTTTATTACTTGGTTTTTCACATTCTGCATTAACCACACCAAGATGGTGGATCCAGTGCTGATGTTGGTTGTGGGTTGATGTGAATTATGATGTGAAAACGTCACAATTATTACATTAATATTTGTTAATGGATTTTATTAAGAAAATGTCCAAATTGTCCAGTATATCTGATATTTATTCTTTTTTGTTTCAGGTACAAACCACTTGGATATCGTTTCGGTATTATCTGGATTTAATGAGATAGACATAACAACGACTATTGTCCCAAGAAATTCTGCCTCATTTTTGTCATCGTTGCCAGTTTCTCTGGATTGTCATTTCTTTATTGTTCCTTCGGTGTTCTCTAACGTTTATTTGGAAAAGATGACTGTTTCTGTTTTAGTTTCAGATTATACTTGTGAAAACGATGTATTACTTGCATAAGTTGGTCATGTGTCTTTGAAAATCTGTGCCAAAGTACAATAGCATAATCTACATATGTTAAACATTCTACCCATGTTAATCATTGTTAGACCAGTTTTAGTATTCTGCTGAATACAGCTGTGATATTACATCGGCAAATGGGAAGTTTGAGTCTTCAAGAAGGCCATATTTGGTAATGAACGGTTTTGTATTTAAGCTTATCGTCTACCCCTACTTGGTAATTTGGTAATTTGGTGCCTATCATCACTAAGGTTGTGAGTTAGAATGCCACTAATGGCGAGATGTACTCGATACAACATTATGTGATAAAGTTTGTCGATGATTTTCGACGGGACGGTGGTTTTCGCCGGGTACTCCAATTTCCTCCTCTAATAAAACTGATCGCCATGATATATGTTCAAGTGTAATAATATATTCAAGCACAACAATAATATAACTTCCCCGTGAGCCATAATAATAAATATGAGGTCCCTCCTATGGAATTGTCGGTCGTCATAAAGTCGTAGTAAAATCGTAGTAAAACATCTAGGTCAAGTCGAAATACGTGTAAATAAATTGAAAATGTACTGGTAATGTAGAGATATCCTGATTACGGATTTAACGTCTCTTGGTTTAAAGTGGTCATTCTGAGTCTATGGTGTCAATAGTAGTTGTTGTCTGATATGTTCGCTGTCGTGTATGATTGTTGGGGGTTCCCTCCTGTGGCGTGCAAATGATGCCCTTTTATATCCACGCAGACTCCACACTTTTGACTTTGGCGTGAATCGTCATCGTTGATTGGTCCGTTCTTACGGAAGTTCCCACGGTAATTACACACAGGATATACATGGCGGAAGGTACAAACATAGTTTTTCATGTCAAGATGAAAGGGGAAACCGGCTTAATAAAGCTTACCCTTATAGAAATCAAGCCCAAGTACAATATATAAACCTAGCATGAATCAATGAAAAAGGTAAGAGAATGTGACACAAGGTGTATAAGGTCAAGGAGAATACAACATTGGGAAGTTATCGTAGGCCCCCCTTTTGGTCAAACAATGAGAACGAACTCTGTCCTAACTATATATTTCCCATATAAAATAACAACAATTTACATACAATAAATATTCGCGATCACGATACCTGAAACGAGAATAGTGTTCATTCAATCACATCACAGTCGTGACAGTTACTCAAGGCACCGGAATACAGCACGGTATCAACAACAAGAACAAAGTGAAAATGTGCCAGAGTAACAAGAATAAATAAAAGTGTCATATATGCATACATACAAACAATATTATCTCCTATGCTTTACACACTATTCATTACACCATGAAGACTTCATTTGTTCACTTTAAAGACAGAAGTGCTATATATTTAGTGAAAAAAAAAATAATGAAAAATATCCCTGTCCAAGCAATTTTTACAGGTAAAATATTTTACATGTTAAAATCAATGAACTCAATAGTGCGTGTAGGAGATGGTGACGGGCTCTACGGAGTACAATGGAATCTTTCGGGTGACCATCGAGTGTCTATTGTCCTCAGAGATTTAAGGCCACGGCCTTTGGTTGCTCTCTTTAATAGATTTATTCCCTCCGTATTTCATTAAACTCAAAATATACACCCAAAAACTCCTTTAAAATGCAATTTTTCTATATGAGCAGGGCCAAATACGTTCACTTTCTGGAATGCAAACTTCCAAATTAAATTAGCACCCTTGATTCTCTACACAACTCTCGTTTACACTTCCACTTTAAAATCTACAGTTTAAAAGATATTTCAAATTTTTGTTATTCTAATCAAAAAATTATTACTTTTAGTAATTAAGGGCCGGAATCAATTGGCGCCAATTAGCATATTCAAAATGATTCAATTGCGCCACTGTCTATATTTTTAGTCGCGCCAATAATTGAAATTCAACTGCGCCATATTTACCTGTAAATTACCAGTACATAATTTACCTATATACATGTATTACAATTAACCTTTCGGTATAAAATTTAACTGTCCCAGTGAACACTTTTCAAACATACTCACAAGCGAATAAATTGTTCAGTAATAAGAAAGTTTTCAACCATTAAAATCCACCTGTTATGTAAATCTATTGTCAAAACTCTCCATTATTTTGAAGGAATGGAGAGTTATTGTTCTATTTGTACTTTAGATACTATACACATACTTTTTTTTGCTACGAGATTAATAATTAATAAAACAATGGGTGGATTTTAAGTTGGAGAATGTCCTAGTATCTCTCAATTCCTTAAAAACAATGGGTCTCGGCACCATTATTTTTTAGGAATGGAGAGTTACGCGGACATTCTCCTATACGTAAAGATGTCTGAAATTCCATTCAAGAAAATGAATGCATTTTTGGCGCAAATCGATATCGGCCTAATTAAGTCATTCTTTTTCAATCTTTTAAATTTCTTAGATATACTTTTATGTTGCTATATGATTAAATTGATTGCTATGGCTCCCCAAAATCGGGTGTTATTGTCGACCATTACTGTAGGTCTTATTACAATTCCACCCTACCTCCACCTTCCACTGAGTTTTTAAGGTTCTCATCGATGCCGTGAAATGCATAAGCAAGTCAAAGTACAGACAAAACAGCGGCCAAAAGACAAACAATGATATATACAAAATACTGCACAGAAAACTAAGGATTGAGAAACACTAATTCCACACAAGAAATGGGTGTGAACTCAACTGCCCCGGAAGGGTAAGTAGTTCTTACTCCACTGGTATAAAAGTAAGTTGATCCATCTATTCCTTTTATTCTTGCTATTATGCAAAAAGTACTCACCTTGCTCATGAATACACTTGAGATATATCCCTATCCACAATTTCCACTGTCTTGTGTCGTCCTCGTTAACATTTGATTGTACCCTCAGTGTAGGGGAGTTCCGAGTGTAAATTTTGTGGCCATCATGTCAGAATGGTTTCATGTACTTACTATTGAGGACAGTGATACATGCAAACATTGCAACGTTTGCTACGTTTCTTTGAATATTTATTTTTTCCACACAAAATAAAATACAAAAAATAACCATCAATCGACTTTTACCAAATTGTAACTTGTCGTCTTCCGGTGACGTTGGTAACGTGGACATATATTAGGATTACTGTAGTTGAGGACAAAACAAAATTTACGAAAATAATGTTGCCTATTTTAAAATATCCAGCAAACAATGGATTCCGTGAATTATTTCTTAGACACAATGGAGTAAGTTTTCTTACCATTCTATGAAAGTCGAGAACATAAAATAAGATCTAAAAGACATGGTTTATCTGTACTGAAGTTACATATAAAAATTTAATATAAAGATAGGGATAAAATTCACATAATCATCTACCAATAAAAAGACCTGAATTGACGGCCATTGAATAAATGGTTGTCACTAGATGTTTTTGTAATTCTTCCTTTATGGAGAACAAGAAACTACAACAGAGTCATGTATAATGTACGTGTACATTAATAAGTCTATTAAGAGTTGGAGACATGCAAATCAATTTTGTCGATTTTCTAAGAAAGTATACTTACACCTTCGCGTAGATATCTCAGGTAAATGGAATCATATCAAATGTGTTTTTCTTCGTTTATATACAGCCCCACACACTGCGAATAATCCAATCATATTTCAGGTAACAGGACGTTTTTCTGGTTGAATAGTTCCAAGTTGTCATACCTAGAACAAAAATGATTGATATTAAAAAATTTATTCGTAGTTCATCAACACTATCTTGTATAGTAACAAAAAAAACCCATGATATTTGTATTTTTTTACACGCTTTTTGCTATAAAACATAACTTTATTACTTGGTTTTTCACATTCTGCATTAACCACACCAAGATGGTGGATCCAGTGCTGATGTTGGTTGTGGGTTGATGTGAATTATGATGTGAAAACGTCACAATTATTACATTAATATTTGTTAATGGATTTTATTAAGAAAATGTCCAAATTGTCCAGTATATCTGATATTTATTCTTTTTTGTTTCAGGTACAAACCACTTGGATATCGTTTCGGTATTATCTGGATTTAATGAGATAGACATAACAACGACTATTGTCCCAAGAAATTCTGCCTCATTTTTGTCATCGTTGCCAGTTTCTCTGGATTGTCATTTCTTTATTGTTCCTTCGGTGTTCTCTAACGTTTATTTGGAAAAGATGACTGTTTCTGTTTTAGTTTCAGATTATACTTGTGAAAACGATGTATTACTTGCATAAGTTGGTCATGTGTCTTTGAAAATCTGTGCCAAAGTACAATAGCATAATCTACATATGTTAAACATTCTACCCATGTTAATCATTGTTAGACCAGTTTTAGTATTCTGCTGAATACAGCTGTGATATTACATCGGCAAATGGGAAGTTTGAGTCTTCAAGAAGGCCATATTTGGTAATGAACGGTTTGTATTTAAGCTTATCGTCTACCCCTACTTGGTAATTTGGTAATTTGGTGCCTATCATCACTAAGGTTGTGAGTTCGAATGCCACTAATGGCGAGATGTACTCGATACAACATTATGTGATAAAGTTTGTCGATGATTTTCGACAGGACGGTGGTTTTCGCCGGGTACTCCAATTTCCTCCTCTAATAAAACTGATCGCCATGATATATGTTCAAGTGTAATAATATATTCAAGCACAACAATAATATAACTTCCCCGTGAGCCATAATAATAAATATGAGGTCCCTCCTATGGAATTGTCGGTCGTCATAAATTCGTAGTAAAATCGTAGTAAAACATCTAGGTCAAGTCGAAATACGTGTAAATAAATTGAAAATGTACTGGTAATGTAGAGATATCCTGATTACGGATTTAACGTCTCTTGGTTTAAAGTGGTCATTCTGAGTCTATGGTGTCAATAGTAGTTGTTGTCTGATATGTTCGCTGTCGTGTATGATTGTTGGGGGTTCCCTCCTGTGGCGTGCAAATGATGCCCTTTTATATCCACGCAGACTCCACACTTTTGACTTTGGCGTGAATCGTCATCGTTGATTGGTCCGTTCTTACGGAAGTTCCCACGGTAATTACACACAGGATACACATGGCGGAAGGTACAAACATAGTTTTTCATGTCAAGATGAAAGGGGAAACCGGCTTAATAAAGCTTACCCTTATAGAAATCAAGCCCAAGTACAATATATAAACCTAGCATGAATCAATGAAAAAGGTAAGAGAATGTGACACAAGGTGTATAAGGTCAAGGAGAATACAACATTGGGAAGTTATCGTAGGCCCCCCTTTTGGTCAAACAATGAGAACGAACTCTGTCCTAACTATATATTTCCCATATAAAATAACAACAATTTACATACAATAAATATTCGCGATCACGATACCTGAAACGAGAATAGTGTTCATTCAATCACATCACAGTCGCGACAGTTACTCAAGGCACCGGAATACAGCACGGTATCAACAACAAGAACAAAGTGAAAATGTGCCAGAGTAACAAGAATAAATAAAAGTGTCATATATGCATACATACAAACAATATTATCTCCTATGCTTTACACACTATTCATTACACCATGAAGACTTCATTTGTTCACTTTAAAGACAGAAGTGCTATATATTTAGTGAAAAAAAAAATAATGAAAAATATCCCTGTCCAAGCAATTTTTACAGGTAAAATATTTTACATGTTAAAATCAATGAACTCAATAGTGCGTGTAGGAGATGGTGACGGGCTCTACGGAGTACAATGGAATCTTTCTGGTGACCGTCGAGTGTCTATTGTCCTCAGAGATTTAAGGCCACGGCCTTTGGTTGCTCTCTTTAATAGATTTATTCCCTCCGTATTTCATTAAACTCAAAATATACACCCAAAAACTCCTTTAAAATGCAATTTTTCTATATGAGCAGGGCCAAATACGTTCACTT
The DNA here is from genome assembly GCA_963680875.1 of Bathymodiolus brooksi. NCBI lineage: Eukaryota > Metazoa > Mollusca > Bivalvia > Mytilida > Modiolidae > Bathymodiolus > Bathymodiolus brooksi. Next base: position 24,471,080 of record OY804590.1, on the reverse strand, counting down.
TCTGGTCTGCAAACTTCCAAATTAAATTAGCACCCTTGATTCTCTACACAACTCTCGTTTACACTTCCACTTTAAAATCTACAGTTTAAAAGATATTTCAAATTTTTGTTATTCTAATCAAAAAATTATTACTTTTAGTAATTAAGGGCCGGAATCAATTGGCGCCAATTAGCATATTCAAAATGATTCAATTGCGCCACTGTCTATATTTTTAGTCGCGCCAATAATTGAAATTCAACTGCGCCATATTTACCTGTAAATTACCAGCACATAATTTACCTATATACATGTATTACAATTAACCTTTCGGTATAAAATTTAACTGTCCCAGTGAACACTTTTCAAACATACTCACAAGCGAATAAATTGTTCAGTAATAAAAAAGTTTTCAACAATTAAAATCCACCTGTTATGTAAATCTATTTTCAAAACTCTCCATTATTTTGAAGGAATGGAGAGTTATTGTTCTATTTGTACTTTAGATACTATACACAGACTTTTTTTTGCTACGAGATTAATAATTAATAAAACAATGGGTGGATTTTAAGTTGGAGAATGTCCTAGTATCTCTCAATTCCTTAAAAACAATGGGTCTCGGCACCATTATTTTTTAGGAATGGAGAGTTACGCGGACATTCTCCTATACGTAAAGATGTCTGAAATTCCATTCAAGAAAATGAATGCATTTTTGGCGCAAATCGATATCGGCCTAATTAAGTCATTCTTTTTCAATCTTTTAAATTTCTTAGATATACTTTTATGTTGCTATATGATTAAATTGATTGCTATGGCTCCCCAAAATCGGGTGTTATTGTCGACCATTACTGTAGGTCTTATTACAATTCCACCCTACCTCCACCTTCCACTGAGTTTTTAAGGTTCTCATCGATGCCGTGAAATGCATAAGCAAGTCAAAGTACAGACAAAACAGCGGTCAAAAGACAAACAATGATATATACAAAATACTGCACAGAAAACTAAGGATTGAGAAACACTAATTCCACACAAGAAATGGGTGTGAACTCAACTGCCCCGGAAGGGTAAGTAGTTCTTACTCCACTGGTATAAAAGTAAGTTGATCCATCTATTCCTTTTATTCTTGCTATTATGCAAAAAGTACTCACCTTGCTCATGAATACACTTGAGATATATCCCTATCCACAATTTCCACTGTCTTGTGTCGTCCTCGTTAACATTTGAGTGTACCCCCAGTGTAGGGGAGTTCCGAGTGTAAATTTTGTGGCCATCATGTCCGAATGGTTTCATGGACTTGCTATTGAAAACAGTGATGCATGCAAACATTGCAACGTTCGTTACGTTTCTTTGAATATTTATTTTTCCACACAAAATAAAATACAAAAAATAACCATCAATCGACTTTTACCAAATTGTAACTTGTGGTCTTCCGGTGACGTTGGTAACATGGACATATATTAGCATTACTGTAGTTGAAGACAAAGCAATATTTACGAAAATAATGTTGCCCATTCTTAAATATTCAGCAAACAATGGATTCCGTGCATTATTTCTTAAACACAATGGTGTAAGTTTTCTTACCATTCTATGAAAGTCGAGAACTTAAAATAAGATCTAAAAGACATGGTTTTATCTGTACTGAAGTTACATATAAAACTTTAATATAAAGATAGGGATAACATTCACATAATCATCTACCAATAAAAAGACCTGAATTGATGGCCATTGTATAACTGGTTGTCACTAGATGTTTTTGTAATTCTTCCTTTATGGAGAACAAGGAACTACAACAGAGTCATGTATAATGTACATGTACATTAATAAGTCTATTAAGAGTTGGAGACATGCAAATAACTTTTGTCGATTTTCTAAGAAATTATACTTACACCTTCGCGTAAATATCTCAAGTACATGGAATCATATCAAATGTTTTTTTCTTCGTTTATATACAGCCCCATAAACTGCGAATAATCCAATCATATTTCAGGTAACAGGACGTTTTTCTGGTTGAATAGTTCCAAGTTGTCATACCTAGAACAAAAATGATTGATATTAAAAAATGTATTCGTAGTTCATCAACACTATCTTGTATAGTAACAAAAAAAACCATGATATTTGTATTTTTTTACACGCTTTTTGCTATAAAACATAACTTTATTACTTGGTTTTTCACATTCTGCATTAACCACACCAAGATGGTGGATCCAGTGCTGATGTTGGTTGTGGGTTGATGTGGATTATGATGTGAAAACGTCACAATTATTACATTAATATTTTTTAATGGGTTTTATTAAGAAAATGTCGAAATTGTCCAGTATATCTGATATTTAACCTTTTTTTGTTTCAGGTACTAACCACTTGGATATCGTTTCGGTATTATCTGGATTTAATGAGATAGACATAGCAACGACTATTGTCCTAAGATATTCTGCCTCATTTTTGTCATCGTTGCCAGTTTCTCTGGATTGTCATTTTTTGATTGTTCCTTCGGTGTTCTCTAACGTTTATTTGGAAAAGATGACTGTTTCTGTTTTAGTTTCAGATTATACTTGTGAAAACGATGTATTACTTGCATAAGTTGGTCATGTGTTTTTGAAAATCTGTTCCAAAGTACAATAGCATAATCTACAAATGTTAAACATTCTACCCATGTTAATCATTGTTAGACCAGTTTTAGTATTCTGCTGAATACAGCTGTGATATTACATCAGCAAATGGTAAGTTTGAGTCTTCAAGAAGGCCATATTTGGTAATGAACGGTTTTGTATTTAAGCTTATCGTCTACCCCTACTTGGTAATTTGGTAATTTGGTGCCTATCATCACTAAGGTTGTGAGTTGGAATGCCACTAATGGCGAGGTGTACTCGATACAACATTTTGTGATAAAGTTTGTCGATGGTTTTCGACAGGACGGTGGTTTTCGCCGGGTACTCCAGTTTCCTCCACTAATAAAACTGACCGCCATGATATATGTTCAAGTGTAATAATATATTCAAGTACAACAATAATATAACTTCCCCGTGAGCGATAATAATAAATATGAGGTCCCCCTATGGAATTGTCGGTCGTCACAAAGTCGTAGTAAAATCGTAGTAAAACATCTGGGTCAAGTCGAAATACGTGTAAATAAAATGAAAACTTACTGGTAATGAACAGATATCCTGGTTTACGGATTTAACGTCTCTTTTGGTTTAAACTGGTGGTTCTGAGTCTATGGTGTCAATAGTAGTTGTTGTCTGATATGTTCGCTGCCGTCTATGATTGTTGGGGGGTCTCTCCTGTGGCGTGCAGACGATGCCCTTTTACATCTACGCAGACTCCACACTTTTGACTGTGGCGTGAATCGTCGTCGTTGATTGGTCCGTTCTTACGGAAGTTCCCACGGTAATAATATCCGCTAGCAGGGCCGCGCGCCAGGCCACATCAAGTGTGAGGTAACACACATACGCACTAAATTACACACAGGATACACATGGCGGAAAGTATAAACATAGTTTGTCATGTCAAGATGAAAGGGAAAACGGGCTTAATAAAGCTTACCCTTATAGAAATCAAGCCCAAGTACAATATATAAACCTAGCATGAATCAATGAAAAAGGTAAGAGAATGTGACACAAGGTTAATAAGGTCAAGGAGAACAAAACATTGGGAAGTTATCGAAGGCCCCCCTTTTGGTCAAACAATGAGAACGAACTCTGTCCTAACTATATATTTCCCATATAAAATAACAACAATTTACATACAATAAATATACGCGATCACGATACCTGAAACGAGAATAGTGTTCATTCAATCACATCACAGTCGCGACAGTTACTCAAGGCACCGGAATACGGCACGGTATCAACAACAAGAACAAAGTGAAAATGTGCCAGAGTAACAAGAATAAATAAAAGTGTCATATATGCATACATACAAACAATATTATCTCCTATGCTTTACACCCTATTCATTACACCATGAAGACTTCATTTGTTCACTTTAAAGACAGAAGTGCTATATATTTAGTGAAAAAAAAAATAATGAAAAATATCCCTGTCCAAGCAATTTTTACAGGTAAAATATTTTACATGTTAAAATCAATGAACTCAATAGTGCGTGTAGGAGATGGTGACGGGCTCTACGGAGAACAATGGAATCTCTCGGGTGACCGTCGAGTGTCTATTGTCCTCAGGGATTTAAGCCCACGGCCTTTGGTTGCTCTCTTTAATTGATTTATTCCCTCTGTATTTCATAAAACTCAAAATATACACCCAAAAACTCCTTTAAAATGCAATTTTTCTATATGAGCAGGTCCAAATACGTTCACTTTCTGGTCTGCAAACTTCCAAATTAAATTAGCACCCTTGATTCTCTACACAACTCTCGTTTACACTTCCACTTTAAAATCTACAGTTTAAAAGATATTTCAAATTTTTGTTATTCTAATCAAAAAATTATTACTTTTAGTAATTAAGGGCCGGAATCAATTTGCGCCAATTATTTTTAAGGAATGGAGAGTTACGCCGACATTCTCCTATACGTAAAGATGTCTGAAATTCCATTCAAGAAATGAATGCATTTTTTGTGCAAATCGATATCGGCCTAATTAAGTCATTCTTTTTCAATCTTTTAAATTTCTTAGATATACTTTTTATGTTGTTATACGATGAAATTGATTGCTATGACTCCCCAAAATCGGGTGTTATTGTCGACCATTACTGTAGGTCTTATTACAATTCCACCCTACCTCCACCTTCCACTGAGTTTTAAGGTTCTCATCGATGCCGTGAAATACATAAGCAAGTCAAAGTACAGACAAAACAGCGGTCAAAAGACAAACAATGATATATACAAAATACTGCACAGAAAACTAAGGATTGAGAAACACTAATTCCACACAAGAAATGGGTGTGAACTCAACTGCCCCGGAAGGGTAAGTAGTTCTTACTCCACCGGTATAAAAGTAAGTTGATCCATCTATTTCTTTTATTCTTGCTATTATGCAAAAAGTACCCACCTTGCTCATGAATACACTTGAGATATATCCCTATCCACAATTTCCACTGACTTGTGTCGTCCTCATTAACATTTGATTGCAACCCCAGTGTAGGGGAGTTCCGAGTATAAATTTTGTGGCCATTATGTGAGAATGGTTTCATGTAATTACTATTGAGGACAGTGATGCATGCAAACATTGAAACGTGTGTTACGTTTCTTTGAATATTTATTTTTTCCACACAAAATAAAATACAAAAAATAACCATCAATCGACTTTTACCAAATTGTAACTTGTCGTCTTCCGGTGACGTTGGTAACGTGGGCATATATTAGCATTACTGTAGTTGAGGACAAAGCAAAATTTACGAAAATAATGTTGCCCATTTTAAAATATCCAGCAAACAATGGATTCCGTGAATTTTTCTTAGACACAATGGTGTAAGTTTTCTTACCATTCTATGAAAGTCGCGAACTTAAAATAAGATCTAAAAGACATGGTTTTATCTGCACTGAAGTTACATATAAAAATTTAATATAAAGATAGGGATAAGATTCACATAATCATCTACCAATACAAAAACCTGAATTGATGGCCATTGTATAACTGGTTGTCACTAGATGTTTTTGTAATTCTTCCTTTATGGAGAACAAGAAACTACAACAGAGTCATGTATAATGTACATGTACATTAATAAATCTATTAAGAGTTGGAGACAAGGAAATCATTTTTGTCGATTTTCTAAGAAATTATACTTACACCTTCGCGTAGATATCTCAGCTAGATTGTATCATATCAAATGTGTTTTCTTCGTTTATATACAGCCCCATAAACTGCGAATAATCCAATAATATTTCAGGTAACAGGACGTTTTTTCTGGTTGAAATAGTTCCAAGTTGTCATACCTAGAAAAAAAATGATTGATATTAAAAAATGTATTCGTAGTTCATCAACACTATCTTGTATAGTTACAAAAAAAACCATGATATTTGTATTTTTTTACACGCTTTTTGCTATAAAACATAACTTTATTACTCGGTTTTTCACATTCTGCATTAACCACACCAAGATGGTGGATCCAGTGCTGATGTTGGTTGTGGGTTGATGTGGATTATGATGTGAAAACGTCACAATTATTACATTAATATTTTTTAATGGGTTTTATTAAGAAAATGTCGAAATTGTCCAGTATATCTGATATTTAACCTTTTTTTGTTTCAGGTACTAACCACTTGGATATCGTTTCGGTATTATCTGGATTTAATGAGATAGACATAGCAACGACTATTGTCCTAAGATATTCTGCCTCATTTTTGTCATCGTTGCCAGTTTCTCTGGATTGTCATTTTTTGATTGTTCCTTCGGTGTTCTCTAACGTTTATTTGGAAAAGATGACTGTTTCTGTTTTAGTTTCAGATTATACTTGTGAAAACGATGTATTACTTGCATAAGTTGGTCATGTGTTTTTGAAAATCTGTTCCAAAGTACAATAGCATAATCTACAAATGTTAAACATTCTACCCATGTTAATCATTGTTAGACCAGTTTTAGTATTCTGCTGAATACAGCTGTGATATTACATCAGCAAATGGTAAGTTTGAGTCTTCAAGAAGGCCATATTTGGTAATGAACGGTTTTGTATTTAAGCTTATCGTCTACCCCTACTTGGTAATTTGGTAATTTGGTGCCTATCATCACTAAGGTTGTGAGTTGGAATGCCACTAATGGCGAGGTGTACTCGATACAACATTATGTGATAAAGTTTGTCGATGGTTTTCGACAGGACGGTGGTTTTCGCCGGGTACTCCAGTTTCCTCCACTAATAAAACTGACCGCCATGATATATGTTCAAGTGTAATAATATATTCAAGTACAACAATAATATAACTTCCCCGTGAGCGATAATAATAAATATGAGGTCCCCCTATGGAATTGTCGGTCGTCACAAAGTCGTAGTAAAATCGTAGTAAAACATCTAGGTCAAGTCGAAATACGTGTAAATAAAATGAAAACTTACTGGTAATGAACAGATATCCTGGTTTACGGATTTAACGTCTCTTTTGGTTTAAACTGGTCGTTCTGAGTCTATGGTGTCAATAGTAGTTGTTGTCTGATATGTTCGCTGCCGTCTATGATTGTTGGGGGGTCCCTCCTGTGGCGTGCAGACGATGCCCTTTTACATCTACGCAGACTCCACACTTTTGACTGTGGCGTGAATCGTCGTCGTTGATTGGTCCGTTCTTACGGAAGTTCCCACGGTAATAATATCCGCTAGCAGGGCCGCGCGCCAGGCCACATCAAGTGTGAGGTAACACACATGCGCACTAAATTACACACAGGATACACATGGCGGAAAGTATAAACATAGTTTGTCATGTCAAGATGAAAGGGAAAACGGGCTTAATAAAGCTTACCCTTATAGAAATCAAGCCCAAGTACAATATATAAACCTAGCATGAATCAATGAAAAAGGTAAGAGAATGTGACACAAGGTTAATAAGGTCAAGGAGAACAAAACATTGGGAAGTTATCGAAGGCCCCCCTTTTGGTCAAACAATGAGAACGAACTCTGTCCTAACTATATATTTCCCATATAAAATAACAACAATTTACATACAATAAATATACGCGATCACGATACCTGAAACGAGAATAGTGTTCATTCAATCACATCACAGTCGCGACAGTTATTCAAGGCACCGGAATACGGCACGGTATCAACAACAAGAACAAAGTGAAAATGTGCCAGAGTAACAAGAATAAATAAAAGTGTCATATATGCATACATACAAACAATATTATCTCCTATGCTTTACACACTATTCATTACACCATGAAGACTTCATTTGTTCACTTTAAAGACAGAAGTGCTATATATTTAGTGAAAAAAAAAATAATGAAAAATATCCCTGTCCAAGCAATTTTTACAGGTAAAATATTTTACATGTTAAAATCAATGAACTCAATAGTGCATGTAGGAGATGGTGACGGGCTCTACGGAGAACAATGGAATCTCTCGGGTGACCGTCGAGTGTCTATTGTCCTCAGGGATTTAAGTCCACGGCCTTTGGTTGCTCTCTTTAATAGATTTATTCCCTCTGTATTTCATAAAACTCAAAATATACACCCAAAAACTCCTTTAAAATGCAATTTTCCTATATGAGCAGGTCCAAATACGTTCACTTTCTGGTCTGCAAACTTCCAAATTAAATTAGCACCCTTGATTCTCTACACAACTCTCGTTTACACTTCCACTTTAAAATCTACAGTTTAAAAGATATTTCAAATTTTTGTTATTCTAATCAAAAAATTATTACTTTTAGTAATTAAGGGCCGGAATCAATTTGCGCCAATTATTTTTAAGGAATGGAGAGTTACGCCGACATTCTCCTATACGTAAAGATGTCTGAAATTCCATTCAAGAAATGAATGCATTTTTTGTGCAAATCGATATCGGCCTAATTAAGTCATTCTTTTTCAATCTTTTAAATTTCTTAGATATACTTTTTATGTTGTTATACGATGAAATTGATTGCTATGACTCCCCAAAATCGGGTGTTATTGTCGACCATTACTGTAGGTCTTATTACAATTCCACCCTACCTCCACCTTCCACTGAGTTTTAAGGTTCTCATCGATGCCGTGAAATACATAAGCAAGTCAAAGTACAGACAAAACAGCGGCCAAAAGACAAACAATGATATATACAAAATACTGCACAGAAAACTAAGGATTGAGAAACACTAATTCCACACAAGAAATGGGTGTGAACTCAACTGCCCCGGAAGGGTAAGTAGTTCTTACTCCACCGGTATAAAAGTAAGTTGATCCATCTATTTCTTTTATTCTTGCTATTATGCAAAAAGTACCCACCTTGCTCATGAATACACTTGAGATATATCCCTATCCACAATTTCCACTGACTTGTGTCGTCCTCATTAACATTTGATTGCAACCCCAGTGTAGGGGAGTTCCGAGTATAAATTTTGTGGCCATTATGTGAGAATGGTTTCATGTAATTACTATTGAGGACAGTGATGCATGCAAACATTGAAACGTGTGTTACGTTTCTTTGAATATTAATTTTTTCCACACAAAATAAAATACAAAAAATAACCATCAATCGACTTTTACCAAATTGTAACTTGTCGTCTTCCGGTGACGTTGGTAACGTGGGCATATATTAGCATTACTGTAGTTGAGGACAAAGCAAAATTTACGAAAATAATGTTGCCCATTTTAAAATATCCAGCAAACAATGGATTCCGTGAATTTTTCTTAGACACAATGGTGTAAGTTTTCTTACCATTCTATGAAAGTCGCGAACTTAAAATAAGATCTAAAAGACATGGTTTTATCTGCACTGAAGTTACATATAAAAATTTAATATAAAGATAGGGATAAGATTCACATAATCATCTACCAATAAAAAAACCTGAATTGATGGCCATTGTATAACTGGTTGTCACTAGATGTTTTTGTAATTCTTCCTTTATGGAGAACAAGAAACTAAAACAGAGTCATGTATAATGTACATGTACATTAATAAATCTATTAAGAGTTGGAGACAAGGAAATCATTTTTGTCGATTTTCTAAGAAATTATACTTACACCTTCGCGTAGATATCTCAGCTAGATTGTATCATATCAAATGTGTTTTTCTTCGTTTATATACAGCCCCATAAACTGCGAATAATCCAATAATATTTCAGGTAACAGGACGTTTTTTCTGGTTGAAATAGTTCCAAGTTGTCATACCTAGAAAAAAAATGATTGATATTAAAAAATTTATTCGTAGTTCATCAACACTATCTTGTATAGTAACAAAAAAAACCATGATATTTGTATTTTTTACACGCTTTTTGCTATAAAACATAACTTTATTACTTGGTTTTTCACATTCTGCATTAACCACACCAAGATGGTGGATCCAGTGCTGATGTTGGTTGTGGGTTGATGTGGATTATGATGTGAAAACGTCACAATTATTACATTAATATTTTTTAATGGATTTTATTAAGAAAATGTCCAAATTGTCCAGTATATCTGATATTTATTCTTTTTCGTTTCAGGTACAAACCTCATTCAATATCCAGTCCATTATTGGCTATCCTACATAAGCCACGGACACCGACCACCCACGCAGACCCAACAACGACAGGCTCGTTTCAAGTGAAAAGCCAGAAGAAAACAAACAGAACACTAGTCCCTGTGAGCGTAATCTGTCCACAATACCTACAGCAGTTAACCGGTCGTGAAAACCTCAGTAACTAACATCCTTGGCAAACATTTCTTGGACATTTTGAAATAACTTGCTAATTGATTCGTCAATGGTCAGGCTTTGATTGTACTCCTAAAATGATGTGTTGTCTCATATATGTGTGTCATCAGTAATTGTTTCTTCTTCCACATCTAAGCCAAAAAGGAAGCTTTTTCGGAGAGAAATAAATTGATCAGTAGTATTCTTTTACAAAATTTAACTTTCTTTGGTTCTGTTCTTCAATCAGTTTTGTCGAGTGCGGTAGATCGTGGGTTCGAGCACCGGTCGGGTCAAACCAAGAACTATAAAATTGATATTTGCTGCTTCTCAGGTAAGCATTCAGCATTAAGGAAAAGGAGTAAAGACTGGTTGGCTTGGAATCAGGATAATGTGTCAGAGTGGGCGACATGTTTATCGGTGGAGTGTTGTTTCAGTGTGCTAGCACTATAAAAATCCAACTAAGCGTGTTGGTCGAGTACAAAGCAGACCTCATAATTATTTCATTGAAAATTAACTTGTTTTCGCCATGATATAGCTGAACAAATGCTGAGTTGGCGCGTTGCTAACAAGGAAGCTACTGAACCAAGTGTTCCTAGTGGCTAAATTGAAGTAATCACCTTTGCAGTCGCCACCATGAATTACTCAGCCGTTACGGAATATTGCAGTTACGAATGACCACGGATATATTCCGTTTGTAGTATTCATAATCCGGTTCTTTCCTCTTTTTTTTATCACCGGATTTGAAACTAGAGTAACACGACTTGCCGCATGTGGTGCATGAATTGCTTACACTTCCGAAGCACCTGAATTAACCCCCGGTTTTTAGTGTGGTTCGTGTTGTTCAGTCTTTAGTTTTCTATGTAGTGTTTGTAGATCATTGTTTGTCCTTTTGTCCTTTTAATTTTGTTTACTGTATTTGTCTTTCCTTCTGCTGTTTACTCATTTTTTGTCTTCAAACTTTCTTTCAGCAATCCGAATGCTTTACAATTTGATGGTTCAGTGGTCTAAAGATTTAGTAATCCGAATGTTCAGTAGTGCGATAGTTCATTTCTCTGATGGTTTATTGGTGCGAAAATTACACGATTTACAAATTTTTCAAATATTCTTGTTATGGTTTAAGGCATAAATTGGTGATAAAAACAATATTCTAGAAAGAATCAGCAATCTGGATACGAAACAACTATAGTATACCTCACAGGTAAAACAAACCACAAGAACCATGGTATCGAACAACATAGCCATTTAGATTTTTAGGTACGACAAGAAAAAATTCTAGATTTTTAGATGTTTGTGTGACGATTAATATTAGGTGCATGCATATTTGGCAATCTTTGAGACAGACATTTTGAACGAAATCAACATTGTTCATTCGATTCAATCATTGTATTAGATAAAAGCACATTTAGTATGATGTGTAATCCATTATATTTGTGCTATGATTCCTAGAATGCATTTTTGTTTTTAAGACAGTTAGCTGCCATTTACTTGATAAGTACAAGTTTCAACAAATCTTCAAAATACCATTGTATATATCGGTACATGTGCTTCGGATGGATTTTATGACATGTTCAATTAATTCTACATACGTTTTTGCTAATTGCATGGTGGGAGTTTGTCGTTTGTATAGAGTAGAATTCGCAGACTTTTCTCTGTTCTTGATGTATATGTTCCGTATTCATACAGTATTGACAGACTTGTTAGTGACAAACTATCTGTATTTTACGGGTGTCACTAGTGGAGCAGGAACTGCATACTCTTCCGGAGCACCTGAGTCCCTCCCCGGTTTTTAGTGTGGTTCGTCTTACTCGACCTTTTGGTATGTTCAAACTCTTCTCATCCTCATGTGATTGTAGGAGAGCTCATATGCTCTGTATGTTATTTGTATTTGTTTGCGCATTATAAGTGGTATCAACCACGTCTTGACCTTCACATAGGTTCACCACCGTTTTTGGTGGGGTCCGTGTTGGTCATCCTTTTAACTTTCTGTGTTATGTATTTGTGGTTTTTTTTTGTCTTCGTCCTGTGTCTTGTGTGTCCAATGTTGCCAGTGGATGTGGATTGTCCATTCTTGATAGTTCCTTCGGTTTTCTCTAACGTTTATTTTATGCATATACCCCTCAGCCTACATCTTAACCTTTATATATTATAGATTTGGGTATTTTGAATTGCCACAGCAGTCAATTTATTTAAGAATAGTTTGAAGATACTAAAAGGTACAGTTTGTACCCATAGGACTACCGACTGTCTGTTAAAAAACGCGTCCACCAAACAAAACAAATATGTTGTCAATCAAAACCCCGAGCAGTTTGATGTTTAAATACCCATTTTTGAATTGCCAATTAACGTAGCAAATATATGTGATTGTTTCTTGTTTTTTTAGGGGGGGGGTTAAGGAGAGTGGGTAACATGGCGGTTATATCTTTATTTTGCGATCACTATCATTTGTTTATTTACTACTAAAAGCCATGTTGTATATGCAATTACTAACGTGATAAGTAAAAATCATCTCATGCTTTTTTTCTTCTCTGAAGCACTTCAGAATGTAAATCAAATATCCTGAAGCTATGTAGTAAATAAGGGTAATAACAAAATTACCGAACTCCGAACAATCTTACAAAGGGAAAGTCAAAACTCATAATTATATAAACAGACAAAATCAGTCAACAACCGGAAAACTGTGAAAACCGTAATGACCCTGACTTGGTACAGGCATTTCTAAAGAAATGGTGGGTTGAGTCATATTTTAAAGCGCCAAACCTCCCGCTCTCATTACGATTCAAAGGTTCCGGCTGTCACTATAACAGTATTTAAATACAGGAACAAAATAGGTAAAATAGTTGTCAAAGCAGTACCATATTCGGTGACGTAAATGTCAAAAATATTTTTACGTCACACATTAATAAAAAAATATCTTGACATTGTTCTTGACTTCTTTATCTTTATACATTTTCACTATATGAAAATGCATCGCTTATAATCGTTTCTGCAGAGACGGAATATATTTCAACAAGATCTTGGTATCGGAATATAAACTTTTTAAGAGATCGAATAAGGCGAATCTTTTAATAGCCCTGGTCCAGTAGACTGTTTCTCAGATGAAGATGACGTTTCAGGAAATCAGAATAATTGCTACTGCCCCTTGCATAGCGAATCAATTGCGAGATGTAAACACCATATGCATGAGAAGCTGGTATATTGCTGCACATGTTTGGAAAATGTATGATTTTAAAATTGAAGTCGTCCCGTTTATCATAAATTTTAGTACTGAGTTGACCACTGTCGTCAAATTCGAGGTATAAGTCCAAAAATGATGCGGACGAAACTGTATCTGTGGTCTCTTTAACTTCCAGCTCTGGAGGATATATCAATGGAAGAAAATCTGCAAATCTAGAATTATTGATAGATAAAACGTCATCAATATACCTGTATGTGAAATTAAAGGCTCTAGCCTCATGAATCTTCTTATCTTTTACAAGCTTTTGAAGAACCTCAGACTCATATGAGTATAACAATAAATCGGCTAGAAGAGGGGCACAATTCGTACCCATTGGTATGCCGACGACCTGCTGAAACAGTGTCCCTCCAAAGTAGACAAATATGTTATCGATGAGGAACTCCAGCATACTGATCACTTGTTCCTCGGAGTAGCATGTTTTACCTTTTTGAATTTTGTTTGAAAAATATGTGGAATTGTAGCCTAACACAACACATTTTGAGCCATAGTTTCTATGACTAAAAGCTTTATGAATTGTTTCTTTTAAGCGGGTTTTTAATTTGTCATGCGGTAGGGTGGTATATAGAGTTGAAAAATCAAAAGTTTTGATGGAGGATACCTGGGAGAAAGATCTTGATTTCAGGTTATCCAAAAGAGTTTTTCAAAATCCACATGTGATTTATGCCACTACGCGAGTAAACAGTTTCACAATATTTCTGTTGTCCCTCTTTTACTGCAGACAGAATCTTTGTCAGGTGAATAGACAATTCTTTCGTCGAACAAGTTGATGATCCCGCTATGTACCTTTCTTTGTATGGTGTCTTATGGAGTTTAGGTATCCAATATAAATAGGGTAAATCCTCAGACTCTTTACCAGAGGGAATGTTTAAAGAGGTCATGAATGATCTGTGGTTAGCTAGGATTTCATCTTTGTCGAGCGAAGTTGGTTTGTATGTGGTATTACTAGAGGTGTTGCTATTTATGCCTAATTCCTTGATTAGGCATTCGAAGTAATGTGACTTACATACAAACACGATATTGTTGGAAGCCTTGTCCGCAGGAACGATAACATATTTGTCATGAAGAGAGGAAAGACACTTAACAGCTTCTTGGTCTTTAAATACAGACTTAGGTCGACTATTAACACAATTTTTGAGTTTGTGAATCCGACCTTGTACTAGAGACCTAATTGTTCTAACCCAGTCTGACAAGGACTCTAACTCAGGATCTTGGTCTACTTCTCTCTTTATCCACCTTCTGGCATAATCTTCAACAGCATCCATAATTATCTTGAAATTATGTTTCGAATTGATGTGTTGAGGTTCTCTGAATTTAGGACCATGAGAAATCACCTTTCGGAGACTCTCATGTTGAATGATATTCAGATCACCAGTGATTACATGTCCAGATGGGTTGTATTGAAACGGAGAGTGGGAGCAGTCACAAGTCAGAGGGTTCTTAAGGTTCTCTTCTATGTTAATATCTTGCAATGCTTCTTTGTAGTTGAACATTTTACGGCCAATGCTGTTAGTGTAGCTATAGGAGACAATGGCAACAGATTGATTTTTGAAATATGGTGGAATTTGTTTTACGACCTCTTTTCTATTAAGAATGTTGCTGATGTTAATAGCATCGATTCCTTTGTTAGCAAACGGAATATGGAGGAATTTTCTGTTGTTATCATGAAGAGGTTCAGATCGAACTGGTTTAAAAAGACGAAAGGAAGCCACGTCACATATAATACTAGACAATCTGTATTTAGGAGAAAAAGGATCTACGCCGCCTTTGTCAAGTCCAACATCCCTAAGATCTTTGAGGTAGTTTACAGGTAGTGAAAATAAGATTGTAGGAATGTGATGAATTCCAAGAGGTTTCTGTATATTAGAAAGTAAATCATTAAAAGTATCTTGTAACGTTCTTGGTTTAGAGGACGTTTTAACATTAGGATGTTGAATTCTTTTATGACCATGTCTACGCTTAGTTCTTGGAATAGTATTAAAAAGGCTCATCACGTTGATTTCGTTGCATCCAGGACTTGACATATTTCCCACTCCTTTGATGTTATCATTGCAACCGTAAGGCATTGCAGTGCCTAACTCGTTAATCCAAAACAACTCTCTATCGGTACGGTAAGGTGTACTAAGTTTGGACTGTTTGTATAATGGTAAATCTTCTCGATAATTCGAACTTTCATCGTCAAACAGCGGTCATTACCCGCTTGATTGAAATGATTATACAAAATCCTGTATTTGGGATCTTTTCCATCATATCGATGTTGGCTCATCCTACTTCGCAATGTTTGACGAGTTTCACCAACATACAAAAGTCCACAGAGTGTACATTCTATGCCGTAAATGACATTTTTAGTAGAACAGTCCAGAGGGTCAAACGATTTGGTGTAGTACGTTTTTCCAGTTAAATTACTTGTAAATTCAGGAGAAGTTATTAGCATGACGGATGTTTTACAAGTATTATTTTTGTCAGTTTTTATTTTGCAAGTAGTAATGCATGGAGAAGAGTCACAAGTACCTGGAGATTTAAAACAGTCCGAAATATTAATAGAAAAAGATTTTAAAATTTGATACGAATCTGAAGTTTTGAAATAATAATTACCCTCTGGCTGAACGTAAGACAAATCGGGGGTATCCCGTAGGATTTTCCGTGGAACGCATATATCATTTGCTACCCTGTTTCGTGTAGTAGCAAATGAGGACCTTGTTAACCCGGGTGACGTCCTAGCCGATATGTTGTCCTTAATTTCGTTATTTCAAAACTAGAGTGTTTTACTCTGACACAACAATATACTGCCCCTACTATTCCTCATAATACAATATTACCTTTAAAAACAAAATGGGAACATGGCATAATGACTATTATTCTCGGAACTATTGCGCACCTTCCTTTCTAAGGAATTATTATTATAGCGGATCTTTATTATACAACCTTTCTTTTAAAGACGAACGCAATATACCTAAAAAAAAGGTGAGAGGTATATTGCAGTGACTTACTGGGTGTTTCTTAAGCTTAACGAACGAGGAAGTTTAATGTGTATATCGTTTCCTTTTGCACAAAATATCTTAATTAACGTTGTATGCGACAGGTATGCACAAATATATTTGGTGTAGTGGTACCAGGTCAATGTAGCTATGTAAATCCCGAGGTTGTAGATATACATGTTTTTCTTGTTGCGAACGGATAGATACGACACGATAGGACGAAGTGTATGTTTTATAGCATAAATACATTCCCCACGAACAAACGGAATAACATATGTATGTTAGCATCATCAATCTCTTCATAATTTCAATGTGATATGAGGCCTTCCCATTTGTCATCGAACATTGTTTTTAAGCATTTTTCTATATATGTATATATGTAACTGCATTGTAATTCCAACGCAACACCATTGAAGCTTAGATACATTAATATTTGTATCTGTCCCCACAAGCTATATTGGTGTATGATCTAGATATAGAGCTTATTGGCGATTTCAGTTTGGTAAATTTAAAGACATGATCATGTTTATGCCGTCATTCATTTTTATACTAGGTGTGTGTCTTTTGAGTTGACGCGAATCTGGACTAAGTTGTAGAAACCTCAATTAAATTTAAGAGTGGATTAAAACTTATTGATTTACACTCAAGGTTTAAATGATACTTATGTTTAAGTGAGGTTTGTGCAACCCGGTCCTGATTGTTTATATCTGTACAAACGTTGGAGATCCAATAAAGAGGGAAGGATTGAAATCCCATTAAATGGCTTAGCGCATATTGATTTTTGTCATGTTCCAACCATCACCTGGAATTACAAGTTAAGCGTTGTGTATTAATATGAACACTTACTTTAAGCATTATATATCGGATTGTGTAGCCTAGATAGTAATACAATTGACTAATTTTCGCTATATCAATGATATTGTGACAGGTAAGGTTTTATTTGGTTTGGTTTATGGTGTTTAACGCCATTTTCAACAATATATCAGTTATATCGTTGCTGTCAGTTTTATTAGTGGAGTACAAGCAGAAATCCACAGACCTGGCGCAAGTCACTGACAAGCTGTATCACATAATGTTGTATCGATTACACCTCGCCATGAACGGGGTTCGAACTCCAACTTTACTGATTGGACGGGTAGTTGTAAATCCAACTACCATACGATCACGACCACGACGGCCCCGTAACAGAAAAGGAAATAGCGGATGAAATTGTTAAATAAAAATACCACCTGTCGGAACAATGAAACAATATAATCGAAAAATTGTAGAAAGAGGCAAAATCGACACTCCAATATACATGGCCGCTCACTTGTTATAAGCACTTCAGTAAAAAGTGGCGGGGCCCAAACCTCCATTCTTAGTGGGATGATGGGATCACGAGGCGAACACGTTAACCATTACTCCACCGATGCGGTTCGAAGCATGTTGATGAAACAGAGATAGAACCTTTAATAAATATGTGATGGATACATGTGTATTATCGTAAGCACACTCGTTAAACAGCATGTCCCACCAGTGGAACAGGAACTGCCTGTTGTGGAGCACTTAGCTCATCCCGGTTTTTAGTGGGAGTGCTCACTCTAGTTTCTGTGTTATATGAACCATTGTTTGTCATTTTGTCCTTTTCATTTTTGTCATTGTATTGTTTGTTCTTCTTCGATTTACAGCTGGAGGCCCGGGTGGCTCAGTGAGTTAGGTCGTTGGATCTAATAGCACATACAAGCCTATCACCAGTACGGCGTTGGTTCGCGCCCAGCTTTGTAGATTACAACAAAGGGTGCACTTGATTCACAGCCGTAACTGATAAAGTCTACAAATTGCTTGCCCAGGGTCGGTGGTTTTCTCCTGGTACTCCGGCTTCTTCCACCACTTACACTAGTCGCCATGATATAGCTAAAATATTGCTGAAAGTGGCTTTAAGCACAATAAATCAAATCAATCAAATCAAGTCAATGGTTAATATTGATCCTTGAGTGTATTGTTATAATTGTATTGTGCTAATGTGTCTGTAACCAGTTGAGTACTAAGTATCTTGCATTTCAAAGAGGGTTAGGGTTATGGTGTTTAACGCCACATTCAGCAATATTTCGATTATATTGTGGCGGTCAGTTTTATTGTTGGAGGAAAACGGAGTACATGTACTGGAGAAAACCACCGACCTGTCGCAAGTCACTGACAAACTTTATCACATAATATTGTCGAGTACTCCTCGCCTGAGGTAGATTTTAACTTGCTACTTTAGTGGTGATAAATTTCAAAGAGTTTCACAAACATTTTATAGTATATGTATATATATTTTTGAATTTGAATTTAATAAACAAAAAAATTTCAAAGATTTAACAAATTGTGTTCAGCTTTATCCATGTTATTTTTTCATTTTCAATGGTAATCATATTGCATGTCATGGTTCTGAGTTTGTTATAACTTTATTGTGTTCAAAGTAATTTCTAGTTGCATTTGTAAGTTTTGATTGTAATGAAGGGATATAGAAATACAAGTCTTACCAATTCATGTGTTTCATGTGTCATAATGGCTGTAAATGCGTAGTGTTGTGATCTGTTAGAGTGTGCCAATTACAGTCCAGTACCTCCGACTTCAGCACTGAGGGTTTCTGTTAGGGTTACCTCTCCATTAGCTTCTGGTATAAGACCTTTCCTGGAAGCACTGGAGGGACTTTACAGGTCCCAAACTGGATTTATCCTCAGGGTTTTCTCCCGAAGCCTTTCCCATAAATGGATATGCAGCAAGGCGGCGGAGGTTTGATAATGGAGTTTCCCTCTCCATCCACAAAACAGTGGAACTATTTAACCCATAGCTGGGATTACCAATTCATTATATACAAGTATTGTTGAATATGTCAAAAAAAAGTTTGAAGATACCATTAGGGTAATCAGAAGTCGTAATTTGAAGGAAGCACAATGTAATAGCCAAATGATAAAAGACAAACAATGATCTGCTAAACACTACACAGAAAACTAAAGATTGACAGCATGCACCCTACTAAAAAATGGCGGAGAACTCAGGTGCTCCAGAATATTAAGAAATTCCTCTTCCAATAGTGGCACCTGTCCTTTTAAAGCAATCATCAATCATTATTGAATGAACTTAAAAAGATCAAATATTGATCTGGATTTTTAATGTATATCATTTTACAAATCAGTCAATTTGGGTGAACAAACTTTTTATAATTATCTTTTTTTTCCTTCAGGGGTATGTTTTTATAAATACCATTTGATCCACCAGTCAGTTTGGATAAGTGAGATCTTTTTTGGATAAAATGTTATCCATTACTAGTCAATTGGGTTGAGCCAAACCTTTTATAGATATAATTTTGTCTATCAGTCAATTGAGGGTATGTGGAAATTTTTATAAATATCTTTTTTTTTTCATTCAGACATTTTTTTGAGGTATGTAGAATATTTTTTAAAATAGATATCATTTTCTCCATCAGTCAGTTTATATAAGCAATGATTTTCTGAGATATAATTTTATCCTTGACTAGTCAATTTGAGGTGAGGGTATTGTGCATAATACTACCCTATTGTTAATGGTTGTTCATTGTAAAATTTATGACTATCTTACAATATATTTTGACATATTTATTTTTCATAATTAAGTGAAATGAAAAATAAAATTTTTAATGTTAGTTTTCATTTGTGTTTAGCTCACCAATATCAAATTTAACCACAGGAGGTGTAATTGCTCTCTATGTTGTAGATCTGGGTTCGAGCCCCGGTCAGGTCAAACCAAAGACTATAACATTGGTATTTATTGCTTCTCTGCTAAGCAGCACTAAAAAGTAAAGGCAAAGAATTGTTGGCTCTGAAGAAGAATAATGTGTCTGTGTGAAAGGACATGTTTACGGCAGACTCTTGTTTCAGTGAGCTAGCACTATTAAAATCCAACTCAGAGTGTTGGTCAAGAACAACGCAGACATCATTATCATCTCATCAAATGTATCTTGTTCTCCCCATGATAACACATGTATCTTGTTCTCCCCATGATAACAAATGTATCTTGTTCTCCCCATGATAACAAATGTATCTTGTTCTCCCCATGATAACAAATGAATCTTGTTCTCCCCATGATAACAAATATATCTTGTTCTCCCCATGATAACAAATGTATCTTGTTCTCCCCATGATAACAAATGTATCTTGTTTTCCCCATGATAACAATGTATCTTGTTCTCCCCATCAAAACAAATGTATCTTGTTCTCCCCATGATAACAAATGTATCTTGTTCTCCCCATGATAACAAATGTATCTTGTTCTCCCCATGATAACAAATGTATCTTGTTCTCCCCATGATAACAAATGTATCTTATTCTTCCCATGATGTAGCTAACAAACTGCTCATTTGGTGTTTAACAATAATCACTCACTCAGCCCCATATGAAATTTTAGGGGATGTTTATTTTGTTGTTCTGGGGATCTGTGTGGAAAATTGGTTAAGGTTGATGACTTTTTTTACAACACCAATGATGTCTGCCGTTGTACCAACTTCAAGTGTTACGGTTTTCAAACACCTACACATGGCTGCAGGTCCCAAGAACAATAACAGACTGGAACAAATTACCGGAAGACATAATCAACAGTACATCACTGGACTCTTTCAAATCCTCCATTTCTAAACTACAGTATTAATTCTCAATAATTTACTTGTATATACGTTATATTTACTTTTTTGCTCTTCTTGCCATTAATTGTACATATTATTAACATTTTTGGCTTTTAATCTATGTTTTGTTAGTAAACCTCCACTGTGACATACTCTTCAGCTAGTTCAAGGTGGTCGCTATGTGGTAGAATAGAATAGTCAGTTGATATAACCGTTCAGCCATTGCTCCCCATTAAGCCTGTCGTCACGTTATAAAGCTGAGAAATTTCTGACAGTTATGATAAACACTATTAATCCTACATCTCTGTTAGGGTTATGGTGTAACAACACTTTCATTATTATTTCAGTTATATAGTTTCGGTCAGTTTATAATGGTGGAGGAAACCGGAGTACCCGGAGAAAACCTCGTCATGGGCGGGATTCGAACTCACAACTTGAGTAATGATAGGCACTGATAACATAGGTAGTTGTAAATCCAACTATTATACGACCACGACGTAATAATAATAGTTGGTGCGTTTTATTAGGTACAATGTAAATAATTATGTTCGTTAACGTTTGAGTTTACGAATAAAAACATAAAACATGATATTTTCCACAAAAGTTATACTCTAGTTCCAGCATACAATTTATTGAGCATATTGGTTTTTTTTCTGGATCGTCACTTTGGTTATTAAAAATAATCTCTGACTCTTCGTTTGAGTTCACGAATAAGAACATAAAACATGATATTTTCCACACAAAAGGTTATACTCTAGTATCATACAATTTTTTGTGCGTATTGTTTTGTTTCTGAATCGTCATTTTGATTGGAAATAATCTCTGACTCGCTTCCCTGTACATCTTTTTATTGTGAATAGATTTATACTAATTCATACATAAAAAAAAGTGAAGAGAATATATCACCGTTATTTAATTAGATAGACCCCTATTTGGTTGTTCCTTTTTACTGCTATAATAGTTAGCGTGCTCGCCTCGAGTGTGAGTTCGGGCACTGATCGGGTCAAACATAAGACTATAAAATTGGTATTTATAGCGTGCTCGCCTCGAGTGTGAGTTCGGGCCATGATCGGGTCAAACATAAGACAATAAGATTGGTATTTATAGCGTGCTCGCCTCGAGTGTGAGTTCGGGCCATGATCGGGTCAAACATAAGACTATAAGATTGGTATTTGCTGCTTCTCCGCTATAGACACGCAGCATTAAGGAGAATGAGCAAAGACTGGTTGGACCGGAATCAGGACAATGTGTCCGAGTGGAGCGACTTGTCTATCCGTGGACGGTTGTTTCAGTGAGCTAACACTATAAACATCCAACTAAGCTTGTTGGTCTAGTGTAAAGCGGACCTCGTCATCATCTCATTGAAAATTTACTTGTTCTCGCCATGATATAGCTGAAAATTGCCGAGTTGGCGTTAAACAACAATCACTCATTCAATCGCTTACTTTAACCAACATGTTTTTCGCTTGATTTGTAATTCTGGGAAAAACAAATATTCAAATGGAAGCACACTTAAGCAAATTACTATAATAAATTGATTTCAAAGCAAACTTTAAGATACATTTGTTGTGCCTTAAACAAACATGTCTACAAGCCATTCTACTTGGATAAAATGTCAGTTTATCTCATGTTCATTTACTTCAATATCGTTCAATTAGATTTATCAATAGCTTCTTAAGATTTTAAAAGTGATATGTACTTTATATTAGGACAGTACATCTCCGTTACGAAAGGAGTTTTATTAATGCAAAGAAAATAGTACAGACAGTTACATAAGTTCAGTGTTTCAACTAGACTTTGAAATCTTCAGGACAATTGCCAGTTTAATCAAAATGTATGTAGGACATTCTTTGATAATTATTTCGACGCTGTTTTTCTGTTTTCCTTCTACGCATATTTTTTTTGTAACTTTTGCAACTCATTTATTTCCTTAGTCATAGTCCTACTTCTCCGTTTTCTTTCTCTTGCATTTGTCTTTCTTTCTACTTCCGCTTTTATAAATTTTGTTGTATTTTCCATCTGCTTTCTTTTCCGAACCGCCGAGAGAGAGACTGACAATTCTCTTGATTCTTGATTCTTCGATTTTCTGTTTCCATTTTCGTTGTCTCTCTCGTCGTTTTGCATCTCTAATTTGTTGAATCGTAGAATAAACTTTTGTACCTATCATCAAGTTAGGGTAGCGGAAGCATATTTTTACGTCAATCAAGGATATTCAGTGCTAAGGCCATACTAAGCCAGTTTGCATTTCGCTATATTTTCGATGCTAGGGTCTTAAGGCCATTTCAAATAAAATGATTTAATTTTATAAGAATAATTTTTTACGGTCATTTTTCATTTTGTCGTTCCAGTTTTCACGATAATTTACATTTGCTTTAATTTTAAAAAGATACATACTTCAACGAATTTTCGCAACTAATGTACAAAGTTATGAAACAGGAAGGAACATTTTAAATCTTCACTTCCACAGCATGATTTAGATTTTTCACTATTATTGCCAATAGGAAGAAATAATCAAATGAAAACATGTCACTCGCTTGCATTTAATTCTTTAAGGAAATGTCCGAAGTACTACAAGTATGTTGTGTATTCTAATAAGAATCCTCCAACCCACCAAATTGAATTTTTTTTTAGCGTACCAAGAATTCTTTTTAATCGCTTTTTCTTTTTCTTCTTCTTCTTCTTCTTCTTCTTCTTCTTCTTCTTCTTCTTCTTCTTCTTCTTCTTCTTCTCGTCAGAAGAATACTCTATATTGAGTGTTGACTCTCCGCGCATGTCCCTTCTGTACAGCTAAAAGCAAATCGTATATACAGTTAAAAACGGAATGAACGTATTTACATCTGGGATAACACTGTTAGGGTGATGGACCCTAACCCTGCCTGGAACTGTTCAAAGGTGTTGACTTGACGTAGAGTTGGTGGTATGGTGTTTCAGGTGATGCTGGTACGCGGGAAGAAAGAATATCGATATACATCAGCATTTGTATACAGTGTTCTGTAGGCTACATTACCTCTGGTTCTGTTGTCTGATGGTGTGAGAATAGTTTCCGCATGGACATCAACTAAGTTGTACATGAATGTTGATCTTGCTTTGGCTCTTCGTTGTTCTAGTGACTCCCACTGTAATAATAATATATATGTGCATATTTAGGTAGTGATCTATAACCGATTTTTTAAAGTGCGATCAAATTAATTTATTCTAATCAACAAATGATTTTTCATAGATGATAACATAGGAACGACATTTAATCGTTTGGACAATCTTATTGTTGGGTGTTTGCCGTAGTTTTTCAATCATTCAAAAACTATTTTGATCCAAGCACATTTCCGAATAAAGGAATTTCGGTTTATGTACTTCAAAAGTATGGTTCTTTTATACACTCTATTTAAACAAACAAGATTTCTTAGAATGTTGGCAAAATTCACATCATAAATTTAAAAAAAAAAGGAAGTGGGACATTTAGGGAGACACCATAACATTCGCTATAATATCGTTAATTTTAGCGTTATAGGTATAAAATCGAAAACTGAAGTACTCTTTTGTGAGGAATTTACAAAAGTCAATAAGATTATAAGCTAATTTACTCGAAATTCTATATTTATTCACCGGAACGATGAAAAAAAACTACAGATTTTCGGAACAAAACGTCATATTTTTGATAGTGTAACAGATACGGTCAAGATGCAAATTTCAGTGTCAATTGGAACAAGTTGTCATAAAGGCACCGATTTCACGTTCATAAGAGACACACAAATATCATTTAGAGTAAATAAAAATATTTAATTTCATTCCCAATGAAATTCGTGAAAATTCCGGATATATTGTACATATCTGTGTTACAGGTGTCAATATGAAAGCTTTTGTGACACCGTGAGCGATGTGGTAGTCGTGTTGTGTATTGAGGAAATATCATCCGCTCGGGGGCAGGTTTACAATTCCTGGGTATAAACAATTTCTTTACTTGCATTTGAACAATTCTGTGGCATATAGCTAATTTGTTAACCTTTCTTTTTGTTTAAATTCTTCAGACTCACCTCTCTTCTATACAGAAATTAGACTTTGTGCTTCTGTGTGGTCTACATGTATCTCAGACGAAAAAAGGTCCACTCGATCGTTCAATGGCGCTGATTACGTCATTTATCAAACGACGTCATAAAGCATATGTAGTTTACTTTATTTTCGTACCAAAATTATAATATTTTCCTTCGTATATTTCCATAAATCTAGATTATGCCGCATAAAAGTGGAAAAACTGCTACCGGTCTACAGGGTCAAAATATGTGATCCTCTATTTGCTTTGCCCGACTATTGTCGGTAAATATAGGTACAAAGGATATTGATCATTATGATATGTTGTTCATTGATGTAAATTCACAAAATATTCTACTTTATTTGGTTTTAATGGGTCAAGACTTTCTCATTTTTAACCATTCAAACAATACACAGATTGACAATGAAAACGTCTCCAATACCATGCACAACGTCTAAACTATTTTTTTATAAACTTCTTCAGGACAATTTAAGAAATAGGTAGACAAAGGACAAAGTAAGAAGTAGGTAGATAAATGTTCAGAGACCGGTGTCTAGCTGAATCACTGAAGTTTACTAATAAAATAACAACAATAAATACCACACCATACTCCTAATAAATACATATATGGCTACTAGTTCCCTGGCTTGACAGAAACAGTTCAATAAAAAGTGACGCGGGTGAACTAGTTTTATTGGCTCAAATCTCCCATCTTAGTGAAATGATACGTTCATGCAAGTGTTTTCTACTGGTGAATAGAACACTGACGACCGCATTTAAATGGATGAGAAGTGTCGCTGTAAAGAGTCATAAATAAGTCCTTTATATGATATCTGATATTCCTTTTCTTCTCTAAGATTTTGACTTAACATCACATGTTCACGTTCCAACGAATTTGTCATTGCCATCTTCTAAAATCCAACTGGTACAAACTCATTTCATCCACAAACTCTATAAGAATAGACTGAATATTCCAAAGAGGTAATCAAAAGCTGTAAATGGATTTGATTGATTTTTGGTGTTTAACGCCACTTACAGCAGTATTTCAGCTATATCAGGGCGACCAGTTTTAGTGGTGGAATATGCCGGAGTACCCGAGAGAACCATCGACCCTGGGCAAGCAACTTGTAAGCTTTATCACTTGGGGCTGCGAGTCGAGTGCACCCTTTTTGTAATTTACAAAGCTGGCCGCGAACCCACGCCGTATTGGTGATAGGCTTGTATGAGCTGTTAGATCCAACGACCTAACTCATTAAGCCACCCCCCCCCCCCCCGCTGTAAATCGAAGAAAAAACAATACAATGACCAAAATGAAAAGGACAAAATGAAGTGCTTATATCAATTGAGCGGCCATGTTTATGTTTATTGGAGTGTCGATTTTGCCTCTTTCTATGATTTTTCGATTTAATTTTTTCATTGTTCCGACAGGTGGTATTTTTTTTATCTATTTCATCTGCTATTTCCTTGTCTGTTACGGGGCCGACGTGGTCGTGTTCGTATGGTAGTTGGATTTACAACTACCCGTCCAATCAGTGCCTATCACCACTAACGTTGGAGTTCGAACCCCGTTCATGGCGAGGTGTAATCGATACAACATTATGTAATGCAGTTTGTCAGTGCCTTGCGGCAGGTCTGTGAATGACGGCATCAATATGAGCATGTCTTCAATTGTCAAAACTGAAATATCTATATCATACACCAATACAGCTTGTGGGGGCAGATAAACATATTAATGTATCTAAGCTTCAATGGTCTTGCTTTGGAATTAAAATACAGTTACAAATATACATACAAAAGGTATATAGAAAAATGATTAAAAAAAATATTCGATGAAAAATGGGTAGGCCTCATGTCACGTTGAAATTGTGAAGAGATTGATGATGTTAACATACATATGTTATTCCTTTTGCTCGTGGGGAATGCATTTATGTTATAAATCATACACTTCGTCCTATCGTGTCGTATCTATCTGTTCGGAACAAGAAAAAACATGCATATCTACAACCTCGGGATTTACATAGCTACATTGACCTGGTTCCAATACACCAAATACATTTTTGCATACCTGTCGTAAAAAACGTTAATTAAGATATTTTGTGCAAAAGGAAACGATATACACATTAGTCTTCCTCGTTCGTAAAGCTTAAAAAACACACAGTAAGTCACTGCAATATACGTCTCACTTTTTTAAGGTATATTGCGTTCGTCTATAAAAGAACAATTGTATAATAATAATTCCTTAGAAAGGAAGCTGCGCAACTATAGTCATTATGCCATGTTCCTCCATTTTGTTTTTAAATGTAATATTCTATTATGAGGAATAGTAGGAGTAGTATATTGTTGTGTCAAATTAAAACACTAGTCTTGTTGCATAGTTTCAGGATATTTGATTGACATTCTGAAGTGCTTCAGAGAAAAAAAAAAGTACGAGATGATTTTTACTTATCACTTTAGTTATTGCATATACAACATGGCTTTTAGTAGTAAATCAACAAATAAATGTGATCACAAAATAAAGATATATCCGCCATGTTACCCCCCCCCCCCCCCCCATAAAAAAAGAAAAAAAAACAACCAACACTGCGATAGTATTACGTTAAAATGCTGTTGTTGTAGATCATTAATGCAGGAAAACTTATCTTACAAATACTGTCATCACTATGCCAGACAAATAAGAAAATGACATATGCAAACAAGAAACAACCACATATATTTGCTAAGTTAATTGGCAATTCAAAAATGGGTATTTAAACATAAAATTGCTCAGTGTTTTTGATTGACAACATATTTGTTTTGTTTGGTGGACGCGTTTGTTAAGAGACAGTCGGTATTCATATGGGTACAAACTGTACCTTTTAGTATCTTCAATCTATTCTTAAATAAATTTACTGCTGTGCCAATTCAAAATACCCAAATATATAATATATATAGTTTAAGATGTAGGCTGAGGGGTATATGCATAAAATAAACGTTAGAGAAAACCGAAGGAGCAATCAAGAATGGACAATCCACAGCCACTGGCAACATTGGACACACAAGACACAGGACGAAGACAAACAAACCACAAATACATAACACAGAAAGTTAAAAGGATGTGCAACACCGACCCCACCAAAAACGGTGGTGAACCTATGTGAAGGTCAAGACGTGGTTGATACCACTTATAATACGCAAACAAATATAAATAATATGCATATTATATGAGCCCTCCTACAAGCACATGAGAATAATAAGAATTTGAACATACCAAAAGGGGTAATCAGAATCCGTAAATCGAAGGACAGACAACACAATGGCCAAAAGAAAGAGGGCAAAAAGAGAAACAACGATCTACAAAGAATTACACATATAAATAAAGATTAAGTAAGACGTACCCCACTAAAATCCGGGGAGGGACTCAGGTGCTCCGGAAGGATATGCAGTTCCTGCTCCACTATTGGCACCAGTAAAATACAGATAGTTTGTCACTAACAAGTCTGTCAATACTGTATGAATACGGAACATATACATCAAGAATAGAGAAAAGTTTACGAATTCTACTCTATACAAACGACAAACTCCCACCATGCAATTAGCAAAAACGAATGTAGAATTAAGTGAACATGTTATAAAATCCATCCGAAGCTCATGTACCTGTATATATAATGATGTTTTGAAGATTTGTTGAAACTTGTACTTATCAAGTAAATGGCAGCTAACTGTCTTGAAAACAAAAATGCATTCTAGGAATTATACCCCAAATATAATGGATTACACATCATACTAAATGTGCTTTTATCTAATACAATGATTGCACCGAATGAACAATGTTGATTTTGTTCAAAATGTCTGTCTCAAAGATTGCCAAATATGCATGCACCTAATATTAATCGTCACACAAACATTTAAAAATCTAGAATTTTTTTTGTCTAAATGGCCATGGTGTTCGATTCCATGGTTCTTGGAGTTTGTTTTACCTGTGACGTATAGTATAATTGTATAATTGTTTCGTATCCAGATTGCTGATTCTTTCTAGAATATTGTTTTTATCACCAATTTATGCCTTAACCCATAACAAGAATAGTTGAAAAATTTGTAAATTGTGTAATTTTCGAACCAATAAACCATCAGAGAAATAAACTATCGCACTACTGAACTTTCGGATTACTAAATCTTTAGACCACTGAACCATCAGATTGTAAAGCATTCGGGTTGCTGAAAGAAAGTTTGAAGACACAAAATGGGTAAACCGAAGAAGGAAAGACAAATACAGTAAACAAAATTAAAAGGACAAAAGGACAAACAATGATCTACAAACACTACATAGACAACTAAAGACTGAACAACACGAACCACACTAAAAACCGGGGGTTAATTCAGGTGCTTCGGAAGTGTAAGCAATTCCTGCACCACATGCGGCAAGTCGTGTTACTCTAGTTACAACGCCGGTGATAAAAAAGAGAGGAAAGAACCGGATTGTGAATACTACAAACGGAATATATCTGTAGTCATTTGTAACTGAAATATTCCGTAACGGCTGAGTAATTCATGGTGGCGACCGCAAAGGTGATTACTTCAACTTAACCGCTAGGAACCCTTGGTTCAGTAGCTTCCTTGATAGCAACGCGCCAGCTCAGCATTTTTTCAGCTATATCATGGCGAAAACAAGTTAATTTTCAATGAAATAATGATGAGGTCCGCTTTGTACTAGACCAACACGCTTAGTTGGATTGTTATAGTGCCAGCTCACTGAAACAACAGTTCAACGATAAACATGTCGCCCACTCTGACACATTATCCTGATTCTAAGCCAACCAGTCTTTACTCCTTTTCCTTAATGCTGTAGCGAAGAAGCAACACATACCAATGTTATAGTTTTTGGTTTGACCCGACCGGTGCTCGAACCCACGATATACCGCACTCGACAAAACTGATTGAAGAACAGAAACAGAGAAAGTTAAATTATGTTAATGAATATTACTGATCAATTTATTTCTCTCCGTAAAAGTTTTCATTTTGGTTTTGATGTGGAAGCAGAAACAATTACTGATGACACACATATATGAAACAACGCATCATTTAATGAGTACAATCAAAGCCTGACCATTGACGAATCAATTATCAGGTTATTCCAAAATGTTCAAGAAGGGTTTGCCAAGGATGTTAGTTACTGAGGTTTTTACGACCGGCTAACTGCTGTAGGTATTCACTATTGTGGACAGAATACGCTCACAGAGACTAGTGCTCTGTCTGTTTTCTTCTGGCTTTTCACTTGAAACGAGCCTGTCGTTGTTGGGTCGGTATCCGTGGCTTATGTAGGATAGCCAAGAATGGGCTGGATATCACTGGTATTAAACTGATGTTCGTAACTTTAGTTACCTACATCCCAACATGGCGGACACGGAAAATGGTAAATTAGAATATCCTTGTTTTCTCTTTTTTTTAGTTTATTTTCAAATATTGTCATTTCAAATGTATAGATATTTTAACAATTAACTGTAGTGATATGCCTAAGTCAACTGTAAGTTCTCCTATGTGACACAAGACCTACTTTAAGAAATACAAATGATGTAAGTAACTGTAGAATTATTTTTGAACGATGTTCGTAACTTTCAAATATGATGTTGGTAACTTTAAAGTTTGGTGTTTCTAAAATCATGTTTAAAACATTTATAGAACAACGCTTTTGTAATAAATAAAATTTGAAAACAAAGAAAAACATCCCTGAAGTGATAGAGAGGGTAATAGAAATGGGAGAGATTATATAATGCACGAGGGGAAAAAAATACAGAGCGGAGGATGAGAGGGTTATGAATGAGTGAGATGAACGAAAGATGAGGGTAGCGGGAGTCGATTCAACATATGTAGTTGTAAGTATTATATTGATATTTCTATTTCGTCTTGGACTGTGTGCTCTAGAAGGGTCTTTCTTAAACTACGACCTTGCAATAGGGCGTTTTGACTTCCGACCTTTGAGTGTTTAGGACCTCCCATGGATGGCGACCTCCGATATCATCATTAAATTCGATGAGGGCCATTCTGGGTCTCATATATAAATTCTAACAAAGTATATTTGTGTGTAAATTAACAGTTCTATGTGTAAATTATTACCAAATTAATTGTCCTTCGTGTTTTCTGCTTATTTTAATAAAAATAGACACACCAGATCAAGTATTTTAAGAATGACACATCTAATTATTTCCCTTTAATGCTGAAATGAAACCAGATTAATTTATTATTAATTTGCTAGACTATTGTACTAAATACAGATAAATAAAGATAAAATCTACCCAAAACCAGTACTAAAAATGAAAGACCATCATTTGATCAGTCATGCAAAAACTAGATTCAATAGCTCAAACTGTTTCTTAACGAACAATTAAACACCTTCTTATTATTTAACAGTTATGGAAATCTGCAGTTACGGACATCTCTTTGAATATCTTTCTAACGTTACGAACATCACTTCAAAGAGTTACGTACATCCTTCAATTTTTTTCAAGTTAATATTTCAATGTTCTCATAAGAGTTTCGTCATTTTTATGCATGCATTCGATTATCTAATATTCCCACCTGTAATCATACCGTATGGACTTACTAATAAACACTACTGATAAAGAGAAAACAGGGATATTCTAATTTACCATTTTCCGTGTCCGCCATGTTGGGATGTAGGTAACTAAAGTTACGAACATCAGTTTAATACCAGTGGAATATTGAAGTGTTTAACGGTAGCATCAAACACTATTGATACAGGAAGTGCTGCACAAATCAGAAAAAGAATGCAACGAATACGAAAGATGTCATTAGCCGTAGAAAAAGAAGAAGAAAGGTGGTCCATAAACAATCAACATAAGAATTTGCCTCACCAACATTCCTTGCGGGGAAAAAAGATGAAAGTCTCATTTATTGCATTGATTTTAGAGCCTTAAATAAAATAACTAGGAAAGATGCAATTTCATGGCCTAATATTGAGACCTGTATAAGACACTATAATAAAAGGAAGTACCTTCATGAGTGTATTAGACATGGCATCTGGATTTTACCAAGTAGGGGTTAGGGTTATGGCATTTAACGAATTTCAACAATATTTCAGTTATATCATGGCGGTCAGTTTTATTAGTGGAGGAAACTGGAGTACCCGGCGAAAACTACCGGCCTGTCGCAAACCATCGACAAACTTTATCACATAATGTTGTATCGAATACACCTCGCCATTAGCGGCATTCGAACTCACCACCTTAGTGCTGATAGGCAACAAATTACCAAATTACCAAGTAGGAGTAGACGATAAGCTTAAATACAAAACCGTTCATTACCAAATATGGCCTTCTTGAAGACTCAAACTTACCATTTGCTTGTGTAATATCACAGCTGTATTCAGCAGAATATTAAGACTGGTCTAACAATGATTAACATGGGTAGAATGTTTAACATATGTAGATTATGTTATTGTACTTTGGCACAGATTTTCAAAAACACATGACCAACTTATACAAGTAATACATCGCTTTCACAAAAATAATCTGAAACTAAATCAGAAACAGTCATGTTTTCCAAATAAACGTTAGAGAACACCGAAGGGGCAATCAAAAAATGACAATCCAGAGAAACTGGCAACGATGACAAAAATGAGGCAGAATTTCTTGGGACAATAGTCGTTGTTATATCTATCTCAATAAACCCAAATAATACCGAAACGATATCGAAGTCGTTTGTACCTATAATAATGTAATAATTGTGACGTTTTCACATCATATTCCACATCAACCCACAAACAACATCAGCACTGAATCCACCATATTGGTGTGGTTAATGCAGAATGTGAAAAACCAAGTAATAAAGTAATGCTTTATAGCAAAAAGCGTGTAAAAAAATATAAATATCATGGTTTTTTTTGTTACTATACAAGATAGTGTTGATGAACTACGAATACATTTTTTAATATCAATCATTTTTTGTCTAGACATGACAACTTGGAACTATTCAACCAGAAAAACGTCCTGTTACCTGAAATATGATTGGTCGCAGATTATAGGGCTGTATTTAAACGAAGAAAAAAACATTTGATATGATTCCATCTAGCTGAGATATCTACGCGAAGGGGTAAGTATAATTTCTTAGAAAATCTTCACAAAAGTTATTTCCACGTTTCCAACTCTTAATAGACTTATTAATGTACATGTACATTATACATGACTCTGTTTTAGTTTCTTGTTCTCCATAAAGGAAGAATTACAAAAACATCTAGTGACAACCAGTTATACAATGGCCATCAATTCAGATCTTTTTATTGGTAGATGATTATGTGAATTGTATCCCTATCTATATATTAAATTTTGATATGTAACTTCAGTACAGATAAAGCCATGTCTTTTGGATCTTATTTTAAGTTCTAAATGCTAATTGGCGCAAATTGATTCCGGCCCTTAATTACTAAAAGTAATAATTTGTTTATTAGAATAACGACAATTTGAAATATCTTTTAAACTGTAGATTTTAAAGTAGAAATGTAAACGAGAGTTGTGTAGATAATCAAGGGTCCTAATTTAATTTGGAAGTTTGCAGACCAGAAAGTGAACGTATTTGGCCCTGCTCATATAGAAAAATCGCATTTTAAAGGAGTTTTTGGGTGTATATTTTGACAGTTTTATGAAATACGGAGGGAATTAATTTATTAAAGATAACAGCCTGTGGCCGTAAATCCATGAGGACAATAGACACTCGACGGTCACCCGAAAGATTCCATTGTTCTCCGTAGAGCCCGTCACCATCTCCTACACGCACTATTGATTTCATCGATTTTTACATGTAAAATATTTTACCTGTAAAAATTACTTGGATTGGGATATTTTTCATTATTTATATTTGTTCACTAAATATATAACACTTCTGTCTTTAATAGTGAAAAAATGAAGTCTTGATATATCATATATTATGAAGAATATATCATTGTCGTTTTGTTCGATTCTATATGACATTTTTTATTTATATACATGTAAGAAACGGCACGAAAAATGAGTTTTGAGATTATGCAGCTTCCTAATAAAAAATGCTCGTAAAATTAGTACATTTTTAAATTATAAAACCCCAGAGATCTATTGGAGAATTGATTTGTTTGGTGGGGGGGGGGGGGGGGGGGGAGGGGGGTAGATTTATGACATTGAGCACTGTCATTTTTTAGCTATTTTTTTTACCAAACCTTCAACTTAACATTGGTATGAAATACCTAAAAACTGCAAAAATTATTGATGAATCATTGATACTTGCAATTGTTTTACGTAACTATTCTACTAAGCCAAGTTATATCTTTCAACTCAAACGTGAGCTAAAAGTTTGGAAATATATATTTAACATATTCTACTTCGAAATGCTTATCCAAAACAGGAATCCGAAGTTTCGACCTTTGTGTTTGTTTGTTTTGACCTTTGTGTTTGTTTGTTTTGACTTTTCATGAATACGAGGCCCGTTTTGTGTTTGATTTTATAAACTGTCCCTGTTTATCTTTTTTGTTTGTTTTTTGTGTCAAGTTGTATTGTTTATGTGTTGTAATCAATATAAGTTAAATAATTCATCTGACCCCAGATAGTTTCAACAGTTATAAGTGTTCTTACACCTTAATGAATTGTCAGACACATGTTCCAAGTATTTTCGGCATTGGCTTTAACGTGACATTTATTCGATTTTTACATTTTTTCTCTGTCTATTATACTTAATATGATTATACTTCAACCCGTGTCATCATCATAAAAATAAATAATAGGGTCTATGACACTTCTATTTATACAGTTTTCTTTGCATTATTCTTTTTCAATTTTGACCACATGTTCTTCTGCTTTTATCCACACATCTTTTGTAATATTTCCCAAAGCGGCGTACGTGAGTTCTTTCGCATCTTTTAATCGGAAGGTGGTATTGTTTTTAGCCACGAAACCTTTGACTTGCGCCCATATTAATTATATCGGGTTTAAGTTCACAGTGTCGAAGGGGGGTTCTTAATACTTCATGTCCGTGTAAATTAGCAATTTTATCTGTTTTATAAACTACTGGGGTCTTTCTTTTTTTTTTTTTTTCATATAATACTTTTTTGGTATCAGTAGCAGAAAAAGGAATGTTATGTTATGTAAGATAGTTTTGGAGAACAGCTTTTTCTGAATAAAATTTGGGAATACCGTATCTTTTGTTTTGACATTATGATAACTTGCATTATCTAACACAACCAAGCTAGAATTTTTCAGAGCAGGCATCAATTGTTTTTCAAACCACTCAAGAAAGAAAACACTATTCATCTCCTGGTGATAGTCACCATCCTTTGATTTGGTCAGAAACACTAAATCGCAGCCGTCAATCAAACCCTCACTTCGCGTACCTGCATGCAAAACAATCAAACGTTTGCCTTTACCCGAGGGTATTTTTTGGTTTAACCCATGTTTCATCCATGTACACGATATCACCCTGCTTCTCTAAAAGATTTGATCTTTCTCAGATAATTACACCTATCATTGATAATAGACACTTGATCGTACAGAACTCTTCCATTATCAGTATATCCAAGATCAATGAGAGTTAGAGTAAGTTTAGACTTTGATATTTTAATAGAATCTTTTATTTCCTTATGCATTGTTGTGACGATCGGAGCAATTTTCCGTGAATATAAACCGTGGATTCTTCTCTTAATAACACAATGATCAAAGTCGTCCAAAATATTAGCTCTTTCTTTGGGTCTATTTGACTTGCATGGCCTCTTACCATTCATAATACGGTGCACTGAAGTGTAAGACACACCCAAAGCTTTAGATATCATTTGATAAACCCTATCAAATGAGACAATTGGCTTCTTCGTTGCCTTTTCCTTACTAAAAAAGGCAAACAACGTTTTACAAACTTTTGGTATTCCGGAGATAAGTCAGACTTTTTACCCATTTTACATAAAATGCAAAATGTAACAATAATTTATGAGAGAAATGCTTGTCAGGTTCGTCTAAAGTACACGTTGCTGAGAGAAAGATTTTACAGGTAAGATACCTGACGGACGGATGGCTCTTCTATAAAGTACATCTACTCCCACCCGAAAAATGACAACAAAATAGGATCAAAATACAAAATTTCATCTGAGTGCAGCCTTAGCCAAAACAATAAGAAGCATTACTGTAACATTTTAGTTAGCACTTCTAATTCTAAATAAAACTCTCGTTTAGTTTGCTGTTCAAAAATCTATAGTTTAAAAGATATTTGGATTTTTCGTTATTCTAATCAATTTTTTTTTACTTTTTTGTTCTTTTAGTTCAGCAATCGAAGTGTCTTTATTTGTAGCAACGCATGTTTTAGCTGCGGAACCACAGGTCTTTTGCTCTTTTTTGTTGGTGACCATAAACACCTAAAAGTAAATGCATGAGAGATATGCTTCCACAGCTAAGTACCGGTCAGAATTTAATGTGTTACATGTCGACATCGTTTGGGAATATGATGTAACATGTCAATATGTGTCAGTACAAAACCGATTTTTATTGCATAATAAGAAACGCTAAAAAAATATCCGCGTATACGCATGTAAACCAGAAACCGCGAAAATTGTTACCAATGAACAATGTTACTTTTATAGTATACGCTTTTGAAACAACACACATGTAGAAGCAACAGTCATAAATGTGTCTCTTTAAAAAATTACGCTTGAATACGATCGTCAGAAAGGTTTATGGAAACAATAGCCCTATTAATGAGAAAGTTTTTCGTTATTTACGAGATTTAAAATTTCCATAAAAATTAGAACACCGAAGGAGCAAGCAAGAATTGACAATCCAGAGGCACCGGTAACATTGGGCACAGGACGCAGATCGAAGACAAATAAAACAAAATAACACAACACAACTAAAACGAACGAGCAACACTAGGTCTACCAAAAAACCGGTGCTCTCGAAGGGTAAATAGTTTATTCTTCTTATAAGACAACGGCCGCTTTCCTCATAGTCAAGTCCGGTAAATGTCTTGTTTTTAATAGAGGAGAGAAAATGTCTATTGTTCTGTCATGTCTCAATCTGTGACGTTTTTGTAGTTTTTTTCTTCTCAAATCTCAGTTTAAAGATATATTTTATACTGCAAGCTCTTGCCAATGGTTTCGATGGTTTGTATTATAACCGATCTAAGCCTTTGAACATCGTTTCAGTTTGTTGTGTTGTCATATTATGTGTCTTTACGTTCTGAGTTCCGTGCTGTGATGTCGGTTACGATTTCGCCATGAAAACTATTCTCGTTTCGTGTTTACCTCCAGTTGTGTGTAGGATGGCTTATGTCTTATTTACGTTATTTGTGTTTGTTTGCGAATAGTGGTGTCCAACACATATTGTGTTGTGCCTTTGGTTTGTTTGTCTTCGTCTTGTGTACCCTATGTTGCCAGTTTCTCTGGATTGTCCAGTTTGATTGTCCCTTCGGTATTCTCTAACGCTTATTCACATGATTTGTCTTTGACAAATAGTAGTAATTCACTTCTCTTTATGTCAGGAACATGGTCATTCCTGTGGTATTTCTGCTTCTTGTTGTCGTATCACCAACGACAGCCATAACACTGGACACAGATGGAGCCTTCAATGGCAGGCTAGTTGACGCTGGCGGAATTGATGGTGGTGGTGATGGCGGTTTGGGACTAGGCTTTATAGGTGAGTCAACATATTATTGCCAAATATTCAAATACAGTCAAAGCTGTATAAAGGGATCACCGTTGAGACAAAGATTAAGTGGTCTTATAAGACAGGTGACCTCTTTAAAGATGTTAAATTCATATGAAATTTTCTATGATAGGACAAGAAAAAGGTGACCTTTTAATACAATAAGGGAAATAACAAAATTACCGAACTCCGAACAATCTTACAAAGGGAAAGTCAAAACTCATAATTATATAAACAGACAAAATCAGTCAACAACCGGAAAACTGTGAAAACCGTAATGACCCTGACTTGGTACAAGCATTTCTAAAGAAATGGTGGGTTGAATCATATTTTAAAGCTCCAAACCTCCCGCTCTCATTACGGTTCAAAGTCTCCGGCTGTCACTATAACAGTATTTAAATACAGGAAAAAATAGATAAAATAGTTGTCAAAACGGTACCATATTCAGTGAATGTAAATGTCAAAAACACTTTAACGTCACACATTGATAAAAAAATATTTTTGACATTTTCCTTGACTTCTTTATCTTAGTGATTACTTAATAGAGGTGACCACATAGACAGGTTTGACTGTACTGCATTCTGCTTAAAACCAAAATCATATATCAATACAACTTTGAAATATTTTTATTGTTAACTTCAAACCACTCCATTGAAGCTTGCAATTTATGGAAATTTTCCATTCTTGGGACCCCCTCCCCCAATTGACACATATACGCGATGGATAACTATGGATGTTGTGTATATCATTTTGTAACTTCAATGCCTGAAATTCTGATACAATGTAAGCCGGAATTATCAATGGAATGTCCTCATTTCTATCCTGTCAGGCACCCATAATGGGCACAAGCAGTACATATGACTGACTAAATAGGAACCCAAAAAAAGAACAGTAATAAAGAAAGCTATACCCTATCTCCTACAACATAAAATGTAATCTGATGTTTTTATACACAAACTAATATTACTTGTGTGGCTAACAACAATCTACTCTAGTCAATAGAAGGAAGAAAACAGAACAAACAGGTAGAAAACATAAACAATTTACCAACACTTATTACGGAAACAAACACAAATAACGTAAACAAAACATGAGCCCTCTTACAAACAACTGGAGGTAAAGACGAATTGAACATCGTTTTTCAAGTTGGTATTTTCTGAGGTTTTGCTCTTATTTTTCAATTTTGTGGTGTTGACGTTAGCGACACTTGACATTACACATAATTAACGTTGATAAGAATGTTTCGCGTCTTCTTTTTCATTTTTTTTTTCATTATTTGTGTTTGCATAACTTGGGTTTGGTTGGGGTGGGGTGGGAGTAGAGTATTTTATTATTCTTTGTTCAGTGAATAGATGTAAATGGCATCTCGACATATGTAAACAACACCCTTTATGATTAGACATACACTCTTTTCATATGCAAAAAAGCTTCTATGCTTCCGCTAATATGCTTAAATAAATTTGGATCGGCAGGTACATTTTAGGTTAAAAATTAAATTTCTCGATTTTTTTTTACTATTATATAATTATAGTTTCTACAATGCACACATTCTTTTTTGCAGTGCTTGTTCAAAATTGACACCAAAAAAAATTAAGGTCATGAAGTCATTTTTAATTAGGATCGCTCGGGTACGCGGAAACACATTATTTTTTTTCAGGATTGGTATTTTTTTTTATTTTTTTTTCGCTTTGCTCCCCCTTTTTTTCAAGTTTTGATATCGTTTTCTCATTTTTTGGTTTCGCTTTTTTGTTGTTGTTTTTTTATATATTTGTTTTCATTTTAATAGAAAACTACCCTCTGAAAAATATAGCAAGACTTTATGAAGCAAGACTTTATTTTGTCGTCGATGAGGAAAAACGTTTACTGGAAAAATTGGTTGAACTTCTCTTCTACAATTTTACGTAGAAATCGTAATTTTTTATCCGAAATCAAGTTTGTTAAGTTCATTCTTCCACGGGAAACGCACATTTTTGCTATTTGGATTTAGCACGAGAACTATGAGTGAAAAATATAGTTCCAAACGTGTAAAATTTTATACTTCGTGATTGTTTACTTCAAGTTGCAACTGGACATTTTTGTTGACCTTTAGAAATATTTTTTAGCTTTCTAAAAAAAAATCATTTTTGAACAGATTTCTTCGTTTTTTAAGATAATCACATTTGATAAGTATATTTTTTGGGGGAAAATTTAGTAATAAAAAAGCTGAAAAATTGTTTGTCTTTTATTGGCATGCAGATCTTTTTCTTTCAGCGTTACATTCTTTTCTTTCCATGAACTTACAGATTTTTTCCTACAAGCATTCCTTTAATCAGAAATCGTTAATGACGTCATTAAGTACGCTGACTCTGCTTCCGGTCCCATAAAAAATTGGTCCGAAAAACGTTTTTTTAGGTTTTTACAGAGAAAAATGTAAAAAAAAACATACGAATAGTTTGTAACGAGTTACATGAGAAACATGTGCGTTTTCTTCCAATAATTTCGTTTTCAAAAGCAAAAATAAACCCTATCTAATATAATAAAACAATTATTCGTATAATTACATATACAAGCATGTATCGGAAATCAAAATCCATCAATATAAAAAAATCTGCATTCGTTTTACTTATTTCATGTTCTATTTAGTCAAAGTATCACCAATAGCGCGCATAACGTCTGTTGTGTGTCTTGCTGTTTTCTTTTCACATCGTCTCTTTACAAGACAACATCATCGAACACCTGTATCTGTCTTATAATATTGTATCTTTGCTTAAACGTTTTGTTTCTTCAAATTTATTTATCAAAGCATTTCTGTTTTGACCTAAACAATCTAATAAGTCCAATTTCGGATAAGTCGACATTTTGCAACGGTCCCATCAACTTCGAGATACAGAGATTCAACTGTACAAATATGCAATTTTCAGAAAAACATAATATATATTATAAACAAGCCTTTTTGTTAAGTTAAATGTTATGATAATAATTGTCATATATATATGATTATCGTTTTCAGCTGCTCCGTTGATTGGACTGGCTGTTCTCGCTGCTATAGCTGGCAGTACTAATACCAGGGCTACAGTGTGTCCAGCACGTATGCATTATTCTAGGCTTTCCTAAATTTACGTTTTCAAAATAAAGACAATAACTAAAGAGTGAATTGAACAGACGTATGCATCATTTCTTGTGTTCCTTTCAAAGTTGTTCTTTTCTATGATGTCCAGTAATTTTTTGTAATCAACCGCTACCACTACAATAATTCCTGTTAGCAAATTAATATACCAGTGTCACTGAGGTCTTCCATTTTTGTAGATTAGTATATAGCCTTAGTACATCTACCGGTGTCATTGAGGTATTCCTTGTTAGTAGATTAGTATATAACTCCAGTACATATACCGGTGTCACTGAGGTCTTCCATGTTTGTAGATAAGTATACATTCAGTACATATACCGGTGTCACTGAGGTCTTCCATGTTTGTAAATAAGTATAACTTCAGTACATCTACTGGTGTCACTGAGATCTTCCATGTTTGTAGATTAGTTTATAACTCCAGTACAAATACCGGTGTCACTGGAGTTTTCCATGTTTGTAGATAAGAATAACTTCAGTACATCTACCGGTGTCACTGAGGTCTTCCATGTTTGTAGATAATCATAATTTCAGTACATCTACCGGTGTCACTGAGGTCTTCCATGTTTGTAGATAAGTATAACTTCAGTACATCTACTGGTGTCACTGAGGTCTTCCATGTTTGTAGATAAGAATAACTTCAGTATATTTAATAGTGTCACTGAGGTCTTCCAAGTTTGTAGATAAGTATAACTTCAGTACATCTACCGGTGTCACTGAGGTCTTCCATGTTTGTAGATAAGAGTAACTTCAGTACATATACCAGTGTCACTGAGGTCTTCCATGTTTGTAGATAAGAATAACTTCAGTACATCTACCGGTGTCACTGAGGTCTTCCATGTTTGTAAATAAGTATAACTTCAGTACATCTACTGGTGTCACTGATATCTTCCATGTTTGTAGATTAGTATGTAACTCCAGGCCATATACTGGTGTCACTGGGGTTTTCCATGTTTGTAGATAAGACTAACTTCAGTACATCTACCGGTGTCACTGAGGTCTTCCATGTTTGTAGATAATCATAATTTCAGTACATCTACCGGTGTCACTGAGGTCTTCCATGTTTGTAGATAAGTATAACTTCAGTACATCTACTGGTGTCACTGAGGTCTTCCATGTTTGTAGATTAGTATATAACTCCAGTGCATATACCGGTGTCACTAGGATCTTCCATGTTTGTTAATAATCATAATTTCAGTACATCTACCAGTGTCACTGAGGTCTTCCATGTTTGTAGATAAGTATAACTTCAGTGCATATACCGGTGTCACTGAGGTCTTCCATGTTTGTAGATAACTTAAGTACATCTACCGATTGACATAGTAGACACATATTGATGAGATGGAAAGTTACTGCTTATCTAATAACCCTGGAAAACATAGGCTAATGTTGTCTTACAAGTTCAACCCTTAATGTTCGTTGTGCGCAGCGAAGTCAGCCATATCTAACTGTTATGACCGACACAAATTAACTCCCATCCGGAGAATATAGACAAACAAGAAGCATTACCAATATAAAATAAACAAAAACATATGTAAGTAGTGGATGAGTTACACTCGAACGATTATTTTGTGGCAGAAATTTCACGGTTTTCTTATCTGGAATGTTCTGTTAATAAAGGAAATGACGTCGAAACTCGATTTTATCCTGACATATGATATCACTAAATACCACACATAATAATATACTAAAAAAATGTATCAATAATATATCACTGTGTACAAACTGACCCGGCAAAAAATGCTTGGACTCGTGCATATCTAATTCCGGAACGGAACCGGACTGTAAGAAGGCAAGAAGAAGGTAAGAATTCTGTTTATTTATTTGTTTTTTGCATAAACTTGTGGAAATAAATGCTTTATTAACCATTTCCTGCTGTCAGATGAAACATTTTGTCTATGTCATCGTATATTAATTGAGAAATAAGCGATAATGTGCCGCAAAATGACGATCAGCTTGACCCCAACCCCGAATTTCGCTCAGTTTCTCTTTGAATTGCTCACATTGAATGGAACGAAATGTATTGAAGGAACGATTGATGAATAAAGATGACAAGAATCGTCACTTTGTGCTTTTAATTATTGATATATAAGTAAGCACGGTCGAAAGAAGTGGGTCATGTCAAAATGGCAGGACCCGGTTTCGTAAATGATGCTACAGCATGATGACCCGGTTTTGTTAAAAAAAAATACGAACAAACAGGAACCAAAGCCTTTATTTTCTCTGGAATAACATTGCAATTATGGCCTTTGTAACCATAATGTTCACTAAATGGATTCAGTTCAAGGTATTTAACTTTCAACATTAGTGAGCCGTGGTTTTCCGTCGAGTGTTTTATTACTTCTTCAAATAGGACGAAGGTTGTTTTTCAGTAATAACAATGGTATGGATGATTTTCTCTAGAATGTTTTATTAAGTGATCGAATTGTGGAAATGTTGTATCACAGTATAAAGAATGATGGCTGTGGATTTCTGTTGGTTTGGTTCCTGTTTGTTCGTAAACATTTTTGGAACAAAATCGGGTCACCATGCTGTAAAATCATTCACGAAACCGGGTCCTGCCATTTTGACATGATCCATTTCTTTCGCCCCGTGCTTACTTATATCAATAATTAAAAGCACAAAGTGACGATTCTTGTCATC
The DNA here is from genome assembly GCA_963680875.1 of Bathymodiolus brooksi. Classification (NCBI taxonomy): domain Eukaryota; kingdom Metazoa; phylum Mollusca; class Bivalvia; order Mytilida; family Modiolidae; genus Bathymodiolus; species Bathymodiolus brooksi. The sequence continues at coordinate 24,427,621 of OY804590.1, read as the reverse complement.
TTTATTCATCAATCGTTCCTTCAATACATTTCGTTCCATTCAATGCGAGCAATTCAAAGAGAAACTGAGCGAAATTCGGGGTTGGGGTCAAGCTGATCGTCATTTTACGGCACATTATCGCTTATTTCTCAATTAATATACGATGACATAGCCAAAATGTCTCATCTGACAGCAGGAAATGGTTAATAAAGCAATAATTCTTATATGATTTACATAATTAGAAATCATATACTCTGATTGGGTATAAGCGCTTATGGAGGCGGGGTTTTGTCAGTTTATTTTTCGATAGACGATGCTCACCGGACTACTTTTTTCGTAATGTAAACAAAATGGCGGCTTGGATTCCGATAATAAAAAAAGATAAAAGAAACAATGTTTATTGTTAATAATCAACAATTAGTGTTAGATATGAAATAAAAAATAAATGCCAATGAAAAAAAAAGCTTGTACAAAAACATTCCGGAAAAAATACTTAAGACAACCATCTATCGACTTTGACTTTTGTAATATATCGTCATCCTGTGACGTTGTTTACAAGGGACGCTGATTGACACAAGCTGATTACTGATTTATTTTACGATTTTGTGAGCATTTTACTTGTCTGAGTAGCTAAATGCAAAATGCCATCAAATTTGAAAATATCAGTAACTTAATTACATCACCGTCTAGTTATCAATGTAGGAAAACAACTTAAAACAAGGTTAGTTCATTTTGTTATTCATGGCCGACACGCATCAATGGAATGTATGTGTGCGTACTGGGAATCCCCAAAGGTAAATTTTCAAAACAAATGAAAAAAAAATATACTTAGTTACAGAATTATAAGGATTAAACGCATTTTTTCCGGAGTTTATTTATGTATAACCTGGACCAAGTCACTCACAAACTTTCATAAAAGTCCTTCGGACTTTTATTTGTTTGTGAGTGACTTGGTCCAGGTTATACATAAATAAACACCGGAAAAAATGTGTTTAATCCTATATTTATTTCCCCCAAGTTCATGCAAAAAACAAATAAATAAACAGATTTCTTACCTTCTTCTTGCCTTCTTACAGCAGTCCGGTTCCGTTCCGGAATTAGATATGCACGAGTCCAAACATTTTTTGCCGGGTCAGTATGTACACAGTGATATAATGATACCCGCAAGTAAATTTAATTATAGATTTAAATCCAAATATTTATTGTAAATTCCAATAATAAATATATATAATAAACCAGACCGAAGCCGAAACATTGACAACTTGGCGGATGATACCCACGGGGACTAGAAGAGGTATCGACCCAGGGTAGCAGTAAAAACGTAGATCACGAATTAAGTGTGCACGACGCCTTTCTGGAATAACCTTCATCAGTTGTCACGTGGTTTGATGTGTACTTTTGATTTGCATTTTTTGTAATTGCAACACGCAACAAATACAAATACAAAAAGTTGTATTTTATGTCGGGTATATATAAACAATAACATAAGCTATAATGAGCTTTTTACCAACATTTATGTTGTTGTGTTATGTTTATGTTTTGCATTTATGTTGTTATGCTATGTTTATTTTTTGCATTTATGTTGTTATGCTATGTTTATTTTTTTGCATTTACATGTATGTTGTTATGCTATATTTATTTTTTGAATTTATGTTGTTATGCTATGTTTTTTTTTGCTTTATTGTAGCATGTAATCCAATGCCTGCTTGTCCAGCAAATTACCAGAGATTAGGGATTCCAGCGGGTGTTGCAGGGGTTGTATTACAGAGCTGTTACAGAGTAATAACACCCCTTCTTCCTGTAGATTTTCGTGGCGCAGCAGTAAGTATATGTACTTGCTATCAATTATGTTGACGGATCGGTAAATATATGTACTTGATGCAGACTATGTTGACGCATCAGTAAGTATATGTACTTGTTGTAGACTATGTTGACGCATCAGTGAGTATATGTACTTCTTGTAGACTGTGTTGACGCTTCAGTAAATATATGTACTTGATGTAGACTATGTTGACGCAACAGTAAGTATATGTACTTTTTGTAGACTGTGTTGACGCATCAGTGAGTATATGTATTTGCTGTAGACTGTGTTGACGCATCAGTAAGTATATGTACTTGTTGTAGACTGTTGATGCATCAGTAAGTATATGTACTTGTTGTAGATTGTTGATGCATCAGTAAGTAAATGTATTTGTTGTAGACTATGCTGACGCATCAGTAAGTATATGTACTTGTTGTAGACTGTGCTCACGTATCAGTAAGTATATGTACTTGTTGTAGAAGACTGATGCATCAGTAAGTATATGTACTTGTTGTAGACTGTTGACGCATCAGTAAGTATATGTACTTGTAGAATGTTGACGCATCAGTAAGTATATGTACTTGTTGTAGGCTGTGTTGACGCATCAGTAAGTATATGTACTTGTTGAAGACTGTGTTGACGCATCAGTAAGTATATGGACTTGTTGTAGACTGTATTAACGCATCAGTAAATATATGTACTTGTTGTAGACTGTTGACACATCAGTAAATATATGTACTTGTAGAATGTTGACGCATCAGTAAGTATATGTACTTGTTGTAGGCTGTGTTGACGCATCAGTAAGTATATGTACTTGTTGTAAACTGTATTAACGCATCAGTAAATATATGTACTTGTTGTAGACTGTTGACACACCAGTAGGTGTATGTACTTGTTGTAGACTGTTGATGCATCAGTAGGTATATGTACTTGCTGTACACTGTGCTCACGCATCAGTAAATTTATGTACTTGTTGTAGGCTGTGTTGACGCATCAGTAAGTATATGTAATTGTTGTAGACTGCTCACGCATCAATACATTTATGTACTTGTTGTAGGCTGTGTTGACGCATCAGTAAGTAATTGTAATTGTTGTAGACTGTGTTGACGCATCAGTAAGTATATGTACTTGTTGTAGACTGTGCTCACGCATCAGTAAGTATGTGTACTTGTTGTAGACTGTTGACGCATCAGTAAGTATATGTACTTGTTGTAGACTGCTGACGCATCAGTAAGTATATGTACTTGTTGTAGACTGTTGATGCATCAGTAAGTATGTGTACTTGTTGTAGACTGTTGACGCATCAGTAAGTATATGTACTTTTTGTAGGCTGTGCTGACGCATCAGTAAATATATGTACTTGTTGTAGACTGTTGACGCATCAGTAAGTATATGTACTTTTTGTAGGTGGTGCTGACGCATCAGTAAATATATGTACTTGTTGTAGACTGTTGACACATCAGTAAGTATATTTACTTGTTGTAGACTGTTGACGCATCAGTAAGTATATGTACTTGTTGTAGACTTTTGACGCATCAGTAAGTATATGTACTTTGTGTGGGCTGTGCTCACGCATCAGTAAGTATATGTACTTGTAGACTGTTGACGCATCAGTAAGTATATGTACTTGTTGTAGACTGTTGACGCATCAGTAAGTATATGTACTTGTTGTGGACTGTTGACGCATCAATAAGTATATGTACTTGTTGTTGACTGTTGACGCATCAGTAAGTATATGTACTTGTTGGAGGCTGTGCTAACGCATCAGTAAGTAGATGTACTTGTTGTAGACTGCTGACCCATCAGTAAGTATTAGTACTTGTTGTAGACTGCTGACGCATCAGTGAGTATATGTACTTGTTGTAGACTGTTGACGCATCAGTAAGTATATGTACTTGTTATAGACTGTTGACGCATCAGTGAGTATATGTACTTGTTGTAGACGGTGTTGACGCATCAGTAAGTATATCTACTTGCTGTTAACTATTTTGACGCGTCAGTAAGTATATGTACTTGTTGTAAAGCTGTAAAGAATTTCCTTGATAGACGGTTGGTTGCTACTAACAAGGATGCTACTAAACCAAGGGTTCCTATTGCTTAAGTTGAAGTCATCACTTCGAAAGTTTTATGGTCGCCACCATGACTTGGATAACTGTTACGGAACATCTGTGTCACAAATGACCACGGATATGTTCCACTTGTCCCTAACACTTTCTGGTCCTTTACTTATTCATGACTTATCACCGGGTTTGTAACTAGAATAACACGACGGATGCCAATAGTGGAGCGGGAACTTTTTACTTTCACTCCCGATTTTTAGTGGGGTTCGTGTTATTCGATTTTTAGTTTTATGTGTAGTGTTTTGTAGATCATTGCTTTTGTCCTTTTCTTTTGCCTTATGTTGTCTGTCATTCGATTTACGGATTCAGATTACCCCTTTGGTGTCTGCAAACTCTCCTTAGAGAAAAGATAAGGGGTAATCAAGAATGGACAATCTAGAAACACTGGTAGCATTGAGCACACCAGGCACAAGTTGAAGACAAGCGAAACAACACAATACAACACAGAAAACGAAAAAAATTAGGAACACGGAACCCACCAAGCAAACTCCCCCAAAAAAACAAGGATAAATTCAGGTGTTCCGGAATGGTAAGCAGTTTCTGCTTCTTACCAGATAACCACCAATTGTACTCATATACTCAGGACATGTACCATTTCACGTTTAAAAAACGAACTCGGTAAGCATCTTAATGTTATTTGTATTTGAATATTAACGTTTTATATTGTAGCAACTTTGTGATGCAGATAATGCTGTACCTGTGGAGTTCAACACAGCTGGAGAATCTGAAGCTGTTGCGGCACTAATAGAAGGTAAGGCACGTGTAAATACACAAAATATATCTCCTTCTTTGTCGTTCATTACTGAAATAAACCTGTCATTTATGCATAAAACACGTTCGGGTATTTCCCAAAATGGACTTTTGGACACAACTTTATTCTGGTTTATGTCATGTATGAAGTACCTTTTCTCTAAACATTAAGAAAAGAAACCTATTTGACTAAGAGGTGAGGTTAGGGCCGATAAAAGAAACCTAATTGACTAAGAGGTAAGGTTAGGGCGGATAAAAGAAACCAATTTGACTAAGAGGTAAGGTTAGGGCCGATAAAAGAAACCTATTTGACTAAGAGATGGGTTAAGTCGATAAAAGAAACCTATTTGACTAAGAGGTAAGGTTAGGGCCGATGAAAAAAATATTTGACTAAGAGGTAAGGTTAGGGCCGATAAAAGAAACCTATTTGACTAAGAGGTAAGGTAAGGGCCGATAAAAGAAACCTATTTAACTAAGAGGTAAGGTTTGGGCCTATAAAAGAAACCTATTTGACTAAGAGGTAAGGTTAGCGCCGATAAAAGAATTCTATTTGACTAAGAGGTAAGGTTAGGGCCTATTAAAGAAACCTATTTGACTAAGAGGTAAGATTAGGGCCAATAAAAGAAACCTATTTGACTAAGAGGTAAGGTTAGGGCCGATAAAAGTAACCTATTTGACTAAGAGGTAGGGTTAGGGTCGGTAAAAGAAACCTACTTGACTAAGAGGTACGGTTAGGTCCGATAAAAGAAACCTACTTGACTAAGAGGTGAAATTGGTGCCGATAAGAGAAACCTATTTGACTAAGAGGTAAGGTTAGGGCCGATAAGAGAAACCTATTTGACTAAGAGGTAGGGTTATGGCCGGTAAGAGAAACCTATTTGACTAAGAGGTAAGGCTAGGGCCGATAAAAGAAACCTATTTGACTAAGAGGTGAGGTTAAGGCCGATAAAAGAAACATATTTGACCAAGAGGTAAGGTTAAGGCCGATAAAAGAAACCTATTTGACTAAGAGGTAAGATTAGGGCCAATAAAAGAGTATCTTTTCTCTAAGTATTAAGAAAAGAAACATATTTGACGAAGAGGTAAGGTTGGCCTGAAAACGGAAACCTATTTGACTAAAAGGTAAGATTAGGGCCGATAAAAGAAACCTATTTGAGTAAAAGGTGAGGTTAGGGCCGATAAAAGAAACCTATTTGACTAAGAGGTAAGGTTATGGCCGATAAAAGAAACACATTTGACTAAGAGGTAAGGTTAGGGCCGATAAAAGAAACCTATTTGACTAAGAGGTAAGGTTGGGGGCGATACAAGAAACCTATTTGACTAGGAGGCAATGTTAGGGCAGATAAAAGAAACCTATTTGACTAAGAGGTAAGGTTAGGGCCGATAAATGAAATTTATTTGACTAAGAGGTAAGGTTAGGGCCTATAAAAGAAACCTATTTGACTAAGAGGTAAAATTAGGGCAGATAAAAGAAACCTATTTGACTAAGAGGTAAGGTTAGGGCCGATAAAAGAAATCTATTTGACTAAGAGGTAGGGTTAGGGCCGGTAAAAGAAACCTATTTCACTAAGAGGTACGGTTAGGGCCGATAAAAGAAACCTATTTTACTAAGAGGTAAAATTAGGGCCGATAAGAGAAACCTATTTGACTAAGAGGTAAGGTTAGGGCCGATAAGAGAAACCTATTTGACTAAGAGGTAGGGTTATGGCCGGTAAAAGAAACCTATTTGACTAAGAGGTAAGGTTAGGGCCGATAAAAGAAACCTATTTGACTAAGAGGTAAGGTTAGGGCCGATACAAGAAACCTATTTGACTAAAAGGTAAGGTTAGGGCCGATGAAAGAAATCTATTTGACTAAGAGGTAAGGTAAGGTCCGATAAAAGACACCTATTTGACTAAGAGTTAAGGTTAGAGCCGTTTAACGCCGCTACTTTTTAGTGACGAACCTGTACTAAGCCAGCGGAATGACCGACCATGGATATATTAGGATATCGATTTTCCCGGTATCTTCGATTTTCAGATTAGATTTTGGAACCGCCCTGGCAATTTGGTAGATTTTGCTTTGCATTTTATTATTCGAATTGTTTTTCTAATGTATCTAGAAGAGCGATAGAAACTAAAATGACCATTTTTATTTACAAATATAAATATCTATTCTTGCAGGCAATGCAGGAACATTTTTAACTGGACATACAGATGCATTTAATACTCCCCCCATGATCAATGTTATAATAGGCATAAACAGTGGATTGCCGGCAGTTGGTGGTGTTGCATTTCCTGCTGTAGGTAATTATGCGAATCTGATAATCCTCGAAACGTATTTTCCGGAAATGTTATTCCCAACCGTTATTGGTTTCTCCCTCATATTTTAGGAATCAAATTAATATAATATATAATATAGTCCGTTTGACTTCTAGAATTTGTGCCCATAAACTTGAAATTGAAAAAAGCCGCTATTTTCAAATAACTGAAAGATTTTGTAAAATATGCAATGATTTAGAAATTGAAGATGAAAACCATTTCCTTTGGCAGTGCGAAAAATATAGGAAAGAAAGAGAAATATTATTTAAAAAAATATCTTTATACTATAAAAAAAATTCCAAACTTCCAAAATGATACAATGAAATCAAAATGATTACTTAACAGTAAATTGGTGTGAATTAACAAATTATCAAATTTGTTAAAAATTAGAAAAGATAGTATATCTTAATGCAGTTATGTCATAAAATTGATATTTGTGTTGTTAATTTAGTATATATTGCATATATACATATCCTTATTGCTATTGTATTACAATTGACCTTTACCAATTATTGTAATTGCGTTTGTGCCAATAAAATATTGTCTAATGTCTATTGTCTATAAATCTTAAGAAAAAAATTCTTAGAAATCCAGTTTTCAAATCAACATTTGTTTTCTAGATGTATATTAATATATGATATATACGAACTCTGAGTATTAATAAAAAAAAAATTGATTCATTATTAAAAATGTTATCCAGAAACTGAGCTAATCATTATGGAAAAGGGGCTAAAAGAGACCCAAGTAAAGAAATGTTCATATCAGGAGGATATATACCATTCTCTTTACTTGTCATCTGTTTTTTATGTGTTGTTCTTTACTTTGAATTGATTGGAACAATGGTTTCCTCTATCACACATGGTTTTAAAGTAAAACTTGATTGATTGCAGTAAAACTCGTTTAGGAGGAAGAGTTTGTCAAATTGCTGCGGTCGTTTCAAGATGCACAGAGCGTTGGCCTTTATTGTGTTTTGTAATTCTTGTTACGACTCTTTATCATGACTTGATGTTCCTTAATAAATATTGCAATGACTGTATCTTGACTTAAATTACTTTTTGTAAGTCATGTCGTGACAATGTGTTATTACTTAATTTACTCTGTGACTCTAGCCTCGACTCTTTGACGGTCTTTGTCATTACTTGATGTTCTTTACTAAATATTACAATGACTATCTTGACTTAAATTACTTTGTAAGTCTAGTGCCGTGACTCTGTATCATTATTTAAAGGTATAATGTCGTTAATATATATTTTCAAAGCATGAGTATATAACGTCGTTTGGTGAGATTCGACCAGAAAACGTGTAGTTTCGTTGTTATTTTTTTTGTGTGCAGCAGAATCATTAATTATACATGTCCCAATTTCCGAACTACATGCACAATGGCACTACAGCATGAGTTTAAACTCTCAACGCTTCCTTCAATTCCATCCAACGACCATGTTAGTGACCTATGGTAGTTCTTGTTTTATTATCATTCGCCAAAACTTATTTCCTGTTTCTTTTTCTAGCAGAATCATGCAGTTAAAATTATCGTATGACGGCGTCGACAGACATTTTTTTCAGCAACAGCAGGCTTTGCGCATGCATAGTAAAATGTCACCGTAGGGTGTTGGAGATGTGCTTTCATGAAAATAATACTAAATGGATGGACTTTTTACTTTAAAAATCGATAATTAGTGTTAATTTATGCTTTTAATGTACTCCTTGAAAAAAACATAAAACATCACCAAAATCAATGACATTATACTTGTACATTTAACTTACTTCTGTAAATCAAGTCGTGACTCTGTATCATTACTTAACTAACTACGGTAAATCAAGCCGTGACTCTGTATCATTACTTAGCTTACTTCTGTACATCAAGCCGTGACTGTATCATTACTTAACTTACTTCGGTAAATCAAGCCGTGAATCTGTCATTACTTAACTTACTTCGGTAAATCAAGCCGTTACTCTGTATCATTACTTAACTTACTCCGGTAAATCAAGTCGTGACTCTGTATCATTACTTAACTTACGTCGGTAAATCAAGCGTGACTCTGTATCATTACTTAACTTACTTCGGTAAATCAAGTTGTGACTCTGTATCATTACTTAACTTACTTCGGTAAATCAAGCCGTGACTCTGTATCATTACTTAACTTACTTCTGTAAATCAAGCCGTTATTCTGTATCATTACTTAACTTACTTCGTTAAATCAAGCCGTGACACTGTGTCATTACTTAACTTACTTCGGTAAATCAAGCCGTTACTCTGTATCATTACTTAACTTATTCCGGTAAATCAAGTTGTGACTCTGTATCATTACTTAACTTACTTCTGTAAATCAAGCCGTTACTCTGTATCATTACTTAACTTACTTCTGTAAATCAAGCCGTGACTATGTATCATTACTTAACTTACTTCGGTAAATCAAGCCGTGACTCTGTATCATTACTTAACTTACTTCTGTAAATCAAGCCGTTATTCTGTATCATTACTTAACTTACTTCGTTAAATCAAGCCGTGACACTGTGTCATTACTTAACTTACTTCTGTAAATCAAGCCGTTACTCTGTATCATTACTTAACTTACTTCTGTAAATCAAGCCGTGACTATGTATCATTACTTAACTTACTTCTGTAAATCAAGCCGTTACTCTGTATCATTACTTAACTTACTTCTGTAAATCAAGCCGTGACTATGTATCATTACTTAACTTACTTCGGTAAGTCAAGCCGTTACTCTGTATCATTACTTAACTTACTTCGGGAAATCAAGCCGTTACTCTGTATCATTACTTAACTTATTCCGGTAAATCAAGTTGTGACTCTGTATCATTACTTAACTTACTTCTGTAAATCAAGCCGTTACTCTGTATCATTACTTAACTTACTTCTGTAAATCAAGCCGTGACTATGTATCATTACTTAACTTACTTCGGTAAGTCAAGCCGTTACTCTGTATCATTACTTAACTTACTCCGGTAAATCAAGCCGTTACTCTGTATCATTACTTAACTTACTTCTGTAAATCAAGCCGTGACTCTGTGTCATTACTTAACTTACTTCTGTAAATCAAGCCGTGACTCTGTATCATTACTTAACTTACTTATGTAAATCAAGCCGTTACTCTGTATCATTACTTAACTTACTTCTGTAAATCAAGCCGTTACTCTGTATCATTACTTAACTTACGTCGGTAAATCAAGCCGTGACTCTGTGTCATTACTTAACTTACTTCTGTAAATCAAGCCGTTACTCTGTATCATTACTTAGCTTACTTCTGTAAATCAAGCCGTTACTCTGTATCATTACTTAACTTACTTCTGTAAATCAAGCCGTTACTCTGTGTCATTACTTAGCTTACTTCGGTAAATTAAGTCGTAACGTTGTGTCATTATTTATCTTACAATGTACTTCGGCATATCAAGCCGTGACTCTGTATCATTACTTAACTTATTTCTGTAAGACTAACCGTGACTCTGTATCATTACTTAGCTTACTTCTGTAAATCAAGCCGTGCCTCTGTATTAATTTACTTAACTCTGTGTCATTACTTAACTTACTTTAAGTCTTGTCATTACTCTTCCTCGTTACTTGATGTAATACTTCATGTATTGTGTCTTATGTTATGTTGCCATCTGTTGAATTTCAAACTTGTTAAATCTTGACAATATTTAGAATCACAATTCACAATCTGCTAATGGTTAAAAATATGTGTACTTCGAAGATAAGGGTTGGTTTGTTCTACACGATTTCGGAAAATATTATGTCGATCTCCGCTTGGGTAAAGCAATAGCTGTTCATTTTGCATTTGCGTTTCCATGAGTTAACACTTGACAAATCTAGCTCGACGTGTTGTTCTGTTACTAAGCAGACGTCCTTGTCATCTCGTCATAAAGTAGGGCCTGGGTGGCTCAATGAGTCAGGTAGTTGTAGGCCCGGGTGGCTCAATGTGTTAGGTAGTTGTAGGGCCCGGGTGACTCAATGAGTTAGGTAGTTGTAGAGAGGCCCGGGTGGCTCAATGAGTTAGGTAGTTGGATTACCTTACAACTCATACAAGCCTATCATCAATACGCCGTGGGTTTGCGCCCGGATGTGTAAATTACAAAAAAGGGTGCAATCGACTCGCAGCCGCAAGTGATAAAGTTTACCAGTTGCTTGCCCGTGGTCGGTGGTTCTCTCGGAGTACTCCGGCTTCTTCCACCACTAGACCTGGTCCCATGATATAGCTGAAATATTGCTGAAAGTGGAGTTAAAACACCAAAAATCAATCAAATCAAATCATCATCAAGTAACTTGTTCTCTGTCTATCATGCTATACATTGTATGATAATAAGACATTTCTAGCTTCGCGTTAATCACTTACTATTTATTTACATGAAGTTTATTATTTTTTCAATCGGTATTGCTGGAAATGAATGTGGTGTAATATCAGGAGTGGGTGCTCCATCACTTCGTGCACTATGTACAGACACGAGTACGGGTGTAGTTTGTGAAATTAGTCTTGTAAGTATCACAAAATATTTGATTGATTTTATTATTAAAACTAAGGTTCTCCTCCCTCAGACATAGGTGACCTTTGTCTATTTTAGTGATACTGTTTAGGCCCTTTGTTTTACTTACTCCCAACACTTTTAAGTTATTTGATTTTCCAACCTTTTCGACTTTGATCGTACTTGATGAAGGTTATTCCAGATACGCTTCGTGCACACTAAATTTGATATCTCCTTTTTTATTTTCTTTCTTAAATATATTAAGTTCAATATTATGATTTTTAAGATTTGTTCAACAAAATGGCTAACCCAATTATAAGTGAGAATTTGCATTCTACTTTCACACATAGAAAGCAATTGCATGACCGCTTCATTTCTGATTGCTGAGTGAAAATAAGGAACAAACGTAGAGTACCTAAACCAGACCAGAGTATCAATCAAAAGGACGAATTAGATACCATACAACAACAGGCTAGGTTTATGGTGTTTAACATCACTTTAAACAATATTTCAGTTATATCGTGGTGGTTCAAACGACAACAAGCTCGATATAATCTATTATGGGAGAAACGCAACTTTCACGAATATTTCAGTAATATCGTGGCGGTCAGCTTTATTTAATGGTAGAAGAAACCGAATGTACCCGATGTAAACCACCGACATGCACGGATGTTGGGAGTCATAACTTTAGAGTAGTGGTAAGGACTGATTGCACAGCTATATAAATCATACTAAGATAAGATCATGGTAACAGAGAACCTTCAAATCCACAACAATAAGCTCATATAATATAAGTAATAATCACAACTTTTCTTTTCCAAGTGTAATAACCCAGTTTTATATTGAATATACCTTTCCTTATAGGATGGCGAATGCTTTTGTCCAGCAGGTACAGGCTGAGGTTAACTGCGTTTGTACATCTTCAACAGAAAACAGACAATAACTGGGAAAACAATTCATTTTTCAATAAATCACCTTGTATTTACTATTTCATGTCTGCCCTGTGTCATGACAACATAGACACAATCAATTTATACAAAAACAGAGTTTAAAGATATTAAAAGGGTAATCAGAATCCGTAAAACGAAGGAGAGACAACTCAATGGCCAAAAAATGCAAAAAAACAAAAAAACAAAAACAAAAACCAAAAACATCGAAATGTTCAAATCCTACATTTCCTGGGATGCAAAACGTTGACTTTATCTTATCATTGTATGAAAGGATCCGAAAATTTCCGAACGTCTGATAAAACTGCATGATTTCAACTCTCGCTTTGCATCCCAGGAAATGCATAGGATTTGAACCTTTCGATGTTTAGATCGATAATTGGATGTGTATTAAGGTGCCCAAAGGATAAATTATGTGACAAATCAATGCAAAATGGATTAACAAAAAGATCCGTACAAACGATATGGTGAGAAATTGAAGAGAAATAAAAATAGAAGGAGTTGAAGTGGGTTTTACATTTACAGTAAAAAAAGTCAGTGGGGCAAATTTAGTGGCCGGGAGCAAGTCCCTGTGCCTAGATAACACATTGCGACCTCTTGCTAGTAGAACGACAAGTATTTACAAGAATCCCAGCTCCCTTATATCGACTTTGACTCAATTATCCTAATCCAAGATTGTTGTTGAAATAATTAAGTTGATATAATTGTCTCAGATAATTGTTATATGTATCTTGTACCTGGTCAATTTAGCTCGGATTGATATATAATGGACAACAGTCAGATACAATATTCCAAAGCGTTCAATCGACGCTGTATTTATACCCTCCGGGAAAATCATTGCGCCGCTCACAGAACTTATGACTAACGCCGTGCGCACTAAATTTGATATCTACGTTTATTTAGCAATTATATTCCGTGGTGTGCACAGCATACATTATGCATCTAGTTTCATAAATCAGTGAAAGTTTGCCTTTACTGCAATAGCAAACATGTAAATATCAAATTTACTGCGGACTACGCGTTTCTGGAATATATATCAAAAGTTAATAATAAAAGAATAAAATGATACCACAGATGCAGCTTCATATCTTGATATTCACCTCGATATTAACAGCAATGACCGGTTAAGATCAATACTACGACAAAAAAGATGATTTCAATTTTCCCATTGTGAACTTTCCATTTATATGTAGCAAGATTCCAGAAGCACCTGCATATGGAGTTTAAATCTCTCTGATGATCCGATATTCCATTCCAGAGCTCGTGGTTCCGATCAGGATTTCCTTGCAGCTTACGAGGAAGCTACTGAACCAAGAGTTCATATTGGTCAAGTTGAAGTCCCCACATCGGAAATTTACGGACACCATCTCAGCTGGTTAATATTAACGGAATATCTGTGTCACAAATGACAACGGATATGTTCCACTTGTCTTAATCCCTTCGCAGTCCTTTATTGTAACTAGAGTAACACGATGGGTGCCATTAGTGCATCAGGAACTGCTTAGTCTTCTGAGGCACCTGAGTTATCCCCTGGCTTTTAGTAGGATTCGTGTTGCTCAATCTTTAGTTTTCTGTGTAGCCTTTTGTTGATCGTTGTTTGCCCTTTTATCCTTTGGCGTTTGGCCATTGTGTTGTCTGTCCTTCGATTTACGGATTTGTATTACCCTTTTGATATCTTCAAACTCTTCTTAACAACATAATTATGAATTGAAAGACCAGCTATTAATTATTAATAACATACCATTTGGATTTAACTCTTACTTAATTAAGGGAATACGATACAGTAGAGATTGCCAATTGATTTTTTCATGAAAATTCGTGATTTGGTCAATTTCGACATGCTCTTTCCAAATATGCAAAGAAAAATATACCTTCGTGACTTAGTTTTTGAGATATTTGCGACCGAATTTCGACCAGTTTTCGACAAATTTTTAAAATACGGATTTTTATAGCGGTAAAGAAAATATCACAATTTCAAAACGGTAAAAGATAATTGCATCCGGTTTTTTGCAATAGCTTCCTATGGTAATTTCGTTCAAAGATGATGAACATGTACATTGCCAATAATAGATTAAGTAGTCCAAAATTTATACTTATTTGTGGAATATGGATTATTTAGTGGTTTCTTCATGAATAAATTTGCATGTAGAAAAAAATGACAATTGATATTTTCTTTATATTTTGTCATGAAATTCTCGCAATGATTTTATTTAGAATTTTGGCAAAAAGTACATGTGCTTGTTTTTTAGCTACAGAACAAAAACCGTGCATTTTTCATGACAAACTTAGACATCGTCAATTTCGGCGCCAAATTACCCTACAATGTATTTTAATAGGTAAAACGTCGTGGAGTCTTTCCCGCCGTTTTCCTTGGATTGGATGAAAGGGCAACGCAACCGGAGAATGAAATAAATAAAAGAGAACGGCTATAGTTGTACAGCGAATAGATAAGTAACTGCCGAACCCGTGCAAGCGTTCTTGTCCATTGGATTTAACGGTGTATCACAACCGTCACACGCGTTTAATTGCTCTGCTAGTGTTTTTAGTTCAACTATTCGTCTCCCATCCTGCCAGCATATATCTTTATAATCAGTTCCAGGGTTTGCGTCTGTCTGGTCTACCTCTTTCTCACCAACATTCCTATCCAACTCTTTCAAGTGCTCTGAACATTTTTTCCGACTGCGTATTTCTCCTTCTTTTAAAAACGGCATTATTCGGCTTGAAGCAGGTGCTTTCAAATTTTTACGCAATCGGCTTTTTATGATGTTGATGCAACTTCCGCGGAAAATGTCGCGCTTGTTACTTTGACGTCGCAAAAAGAACATGCGGTATTCGGCAAAGTAATCATCTGCCCTTGCTCGTATTCCCTTTTAAAAGTTATCATCAAAATACTGTTAACCGGTAGTAGTCATTCAATAAACTGACGATTTCCATTTATATGAACAAGCATCTGTTACTATGGAATCCCCGTGAAAGCTCACCAATAAAGGTGTTATAGGACATTTAATGTGAATGAATAGACAATCTTACTTATGTTTACATGCTGTTTACCCCCTGAACATGTGAATTCAATCCAAATACATATAATCCTGATCAAGGTTCGAAATTTTACGACCAAAGAGATGATTTCAATTTCCAAATTGTGAACTTCCCATTTATATGTAACAACATTCCAGCAGCGCCTATCAGGATTTCTTTGATAGCGGTTGCTGCTAACAAGAAAGCTACTGAACCAAGGGTTCCTCTTGGTTAAGGTGAAGTCATCACATCGAAAGTTTACGGTCACCACCTGAGCTGGTTAACCTTTACGGAATATCTGTGTCACAAATGACAACGGATATATTCCACTTGTCTCAATCACTTCCCGAACCTTTTTTATTCGTGACTTGTCACCTGGTTTGTAACTAGATTTACACGACGGGTGCCACTAGTGGAGCAGGAACTGCTTACCCTTCCGGAGCACCTGAGTTCACCTCCGGTTTTTAGTGGTGTTCGTGTTACTCGATCTTTAGTTTTATGTGTATGTTTTGTAGATCGTTGTTTGTCCCTTTGTACTTTTTCTTTTGACCATTGTGTTGTCTGTTCTTCAATAAACGAATTCTGATTACCCCTTTGGTATCTTCAATCTTTTCTTGCCTACAATTTATGATAGAGTTACCTCTCTTTGTTCATGTGTAATTCTTATGAAGAATTGAAATTTAGACCACTGTGTTGTGTGTCCTTCAATTTACGGCTTCTGACTACCTCTTTGGTATCGTCAAACTTTTCTTATCTTCCTTTGTTCAAATTAATTCTTAGAAAAACCCATAACGATAATGATATGGATGTACATTAATTTATGGTTCATCCCACGTGACAATACAGCTGGCATAAGCTTTAATAAAAGACATAGGATCCCCCATTGGAACCTTTCTGTCAAGTCTGGGGTCTTGACATGCAGTTTGTGTAGTCAAATAAGAGATCGAGTGGCTATTTTGGATGTCGAATCGCTCTGAAAAGCAATAACATTTATTGCGGACCTTTGACGAACGTTTCTGGCAAGTCTGGTGACTGAATTTCTAGAGAGGGAGTCTAAAATGTTTCTGCTAATCAGATGCCAGGTCGGCCATGATGGACTTCTAATCGTTTCAAATAGATACAACACTTCTTCGTGACCCTCAGATGCCTCCTGGCAAGATTAAGCGACCTAATGATTGTCGTGGTAGTGTTAAAAGGGAATATTGCTTACTGTGGTACATAAACGTTAGAGAATACCGAAGGGGCAATCAAAAAAGGAAAATCCAGAGAAACTGGCAACAAAACAAAACACAACACAACATGTGTTGGACACCACTATATGCAATCAAACACAAATAACAAAAATAAGACAACTGGAGGTAAAGCCGAACCGAACATCGTTATTATGCGGAAATCGTAACGGGCATCACAACACGGAACTCAGAACGTAAAGACACATAAACAACATACAAAAAAAAACCAAAATGATGAGCTACTGTCAAAGATAACTGACGTAAAACACGTTTCGAAAGAGTCAAGTCATTATATTTTTTCGTTTTTTATTTATTTTCGTCAATGAAATCATATATTATTTATATGATATTCAATGACTATGTAGATGACGTATTCATAAAAGAATTCATAACGATTTACATGTAGCAAACGTTCGACAAAGCCATCACTCGGCAGACAAATCTCACAGGTAGATAGATGTCTTTCGTCAACGTTAAATGTGTATTTTCGCACTTATTATTCAAGGGTTGGAAAGTTTAAATACGTCTACAACATGCAAGGGTCTAATATTTTATGATCTTTAAGCTTTCACTGTTTTCAAAACATGTTGTCCGTTTTTGGTGAAATCAGAAATAAGTACCCCAAATGATCACTGGGAAATCAATTCAAGGTGTATGTGGCTCACTGCAATATGTGAAATAAACGTTAGAGAATACCGAAGGGGCAATCAAAAATGGACAATCCAGAGAAACTGGCAACATAGGTTACACAAGACGAAGAAAAACAAAACAAAAACAAAACACAATATATGTTGGACACCACAATGCACAAACAAACACAAATAACGTAAATAAAACATGAGCACTCCTACAAACAAGAACGTAAAGACACATAATAGGACAACAACAAAAAATAAAAAGATGAGCAACACGAACCCCACAAAAAAAACCGAGGAGGAACTCACGTGCTTGCGAAGGGTAGGCAGTTCCTGCTTCTTATAAGATACCCGCCGTGTTGCTCATATGTACAGTCAAGTCCGGTAAAAGTCGTGGCAGTGATAGAGGAAAGAAAACATCTACGTTAAAAGTAAACTAAGGATTACCACAACTGTCTAACATAATAAATCAGGACATAGCATTAATGAAGTTCTGAGTTCAGTGCTTGATCAGGAAAGTTCATTTATCTGTTTCTGTAAAGAAACAAACTGAACATTTAATTGTTTGCATGCATGACCACTGTCGTCAAAGAGCTTCGATTGAAAATGTTTCGTCAACATCCGGGATATTATAAAGCGGTATTTTAAAGAAGACACAGACGATTATCGTCAGTTTTTATGAATATACTGTATATATAATGTATTGAATTATGATGCTTTATGATTGTTATTATTATTATTGTCATTGTTTGTCCAAATATCATTATTATAAGGAATCCGGCATCAAAATCATTACAATCAATTGAAATATCGCTATATCTCGCATTTACGAATGAATGAAATGTTGCCAAAAAAGAAAAATTATTAATGAATGATTTATTTTACTTAGAGAGATTATTTTGTTGGGGAAAAGTCGATTAGTAGCTAGTTATAGCCTAAAACTTGATGTCAACAGATGTTTTTGAAACCCGGCTTTGTCAAATTGTAAACATGTATAAAAACCGGTTGTGTCATTTATAAGGACCGGATTTGTCAGTATGTAAATACGACTGATGGTATTATTATTTATCACTATATTGCAATTTAACAATAGTTATGATTAGGAAATACCTCAAAAGTGATAAATCCTGATCAATAGTATGAATAATCGCCATTGCTTCTAATTTCAGCTACTTTGTACAATAAAAAAAAATCGTTATTTCTATGTTAAATTGCTACCGTCGCGAACACTTGATTTTTTTTATGTTTTTTGTGGAACTGACATCACATCTGGCACTCAATACGCTACATTCACTTGCGGTCGCTGTCCAGGCGTATCAATTGAGTAGTGGGAGATTCTTTTTATAATACAATATTTGAATTTTATACTCATTGATATTTAAATTTCTCCACAGTATAATGTTTACATAAACGTTATAGATATGCAAATTAATAAAGGCTGTATTATTGAATTCCTTTCCGCACGAACGATTTTGGCAGTTAGTACATGTATATAAAGAAAATGTTAAGGTGTACTCGATTAATGTGACGTTCGTTACAAGTTGAAATACGACAAAAGTTCGTGATTTGGATGTCATAGTCCCCCGCCCATTCACTCAGATTAATGCCAAAATAATTTTAACTACTCGTATATATTTTGTATTTTGTAGGGGTAGAAATAACAGACTGAATGAATTTGCTATGTTGATATACGTTTATAATAAATGCTATGCGATCTTGTAATGAACGCACAATCCTACACTGTGTCGAGTCTTATTTGTATTACATTATTTTAATTAATAAAAAAAAAAACATTCTGAGGAGTGAAACGAGGGAGAAAATAAATAGACAATATCCATACATTGTCGAAAATATAAAATTTATATATACGAGTTTTGACGAATTTTTCGTACCTGTTTCACAGCGAGTGGAAATGAGTTATATATTTTCCGTCAATATACGTATATTGTATCTATCGTGGTATGTCAAAAGCCCCAAAGCAACTGTCAAATTGTCTAAAAAGAGCAGAAACAAGCGTCGTTCTTTTCGTTTTTGATTGTGTCCTCGGTGAAGTCCGCGCTTATAATCTTATAAGCATAAATGCTGTTACTGTTTCGTATCGTCGCTCAACATGAATCAGGTATCTTGGTCAGTAACCAAATTTAACAAAAAATATCCGGTCAATGCAACTGCTCAAATAGAAGGGTGCAGGATAAAAAAAAACAGTAACGGGACGACGAAGAAATTCTATTAAAACATCTTATGTTTCAATCTTGCGATTACCCTAATTTTATTTGTAAATATTAGCTTCAGACAATTTGATTGGTACATTTATATTATATTATAAAATTCAAGAATGTCGTTTGACAGTAGAAACAACCAAATGGCGAAAAGCTTCCAGTATTCAACTCTACCTGAAATGCAAGTAAAACAAAACTAGAATATCATAGCAAAATGTACAATCAAAATATTAAACAGCGTGCGTTTGCCATGTATTGGACCGGTTTTTGTAATATATACTGAACAAACAAACAGTTGCATACTAAAGGTTCATTATAACGCTAATCAAACTGAAAGGGTACACTCGATATGCCAATTCTCTAAGTGAGTGAGTGATAATTGTTTAACGCCAATTCAGCAATTTTTCAGCAATATCATGGTGAGATCAAGTTAATTTTCAATGAGATGATGATGACGTCCGCTTTGTTCTAGACCAACACGCTCAGTTGGATTTGTATAGTGCTAGCTCACTGAAACTACAGTCCGCGGGTAAATATTTCGCTCCACTCGGACACATTATTCCGATTCTGATCTTAGCAGAGAAGCAACAAATTCAAATTGTATATTCTTTGGTTTTACCCGACCGGGGCTCGAACCCACAATATATCGCACTCGAGGCGAGCACGCTAATCATAGCGCTACCGATGCGGTTTCCAATTTTTATTTTATTAATTTTTTTTTCTTATCAAAATTTCTTAGTGTCCTTTAATATATTATTTGAAAACAAAAATTAATCCAAAACAACAAGAGTTACTTGATATCTATATAAGATGATGTTTTCACATAGACATCATACACTTCTAATAATGGGAGAGAAAGTTTCCGGTTTTGTATGATTCCACATTATTTTTTATAGAATTCAGATCTTTTGTTTTAAATAACAAAATTTTAAAAATAAATAGTACAACATGATGTTAATGGAATAGACTAGGTACTCGCGGCATATATATAGCGTTATTTAATTTTAAAATGTTGAAAATATACCTCAGAACTTAAAAACATTGCGAATATGGCGTACATTGTGCAACTTTTTCTACTTCTGAAAAATTTTCAGGCATTAAAAGACAACTTATGAGCATATAAACAGTGAGTTCCTACTTTTGATCAAACACTCTTTGAATATTGAAATAATCCAACTGCATATAGCAAATAAAGAAATCATTACAAGTTCTATAAAACAAATCATGACCATTCTGTCGAAGGTGACTTTGATGAATGCCAATTCTGCATAAACCGTTTTGTATTTCTTTCTTTTAATGTTATACAAAGCATCCACATGTAAAATATGTTGACTATGTGCTGTTGGTTTTTTTCCACAATTTTTATACATTTAAGGTAATATTACACCAGTTTTGGCAATCGTAACTACTCGGCCATTCTCGCTACCCTACAAATAACCTTGTATGCAATAGACGTATACATCGCACTACTTTTCACATGTCAGTTACATGAAAGTTTGATAAAGTTATATTTTAAACCATTTTCTATATTTCAATTATTTTCATGGATAAAAGTTAAAGTTTTAATTAGTTTTGCATGTACTTAGTATGTCTTCCATATTGGATTTTCATGGACTATATTTGTGTGCGGCTTAACTTAACTTAACTTCCGGCAAACGATTTAAGAAGAATTTCTACTATCTAAGTACGAGGTTATTTGTAGGGTAGCGAGAATGACCGAGTAGTTACGTAGATAGTATTGGTGGAGGAAACCGGAGGACCCGGAAAAAACCACCGATCTACCATAGGATACCATAGGAACTAAAGTGGACGCTGGCTTGTTGCCACTATGCCCGACTCTAAATCCACATCATTGATGCGCGACTTTACGTCACTTCCTGAATTAGATCTTATGTTTATGTTTGCCGTACAGTCATATTTGCACTCTTGGTGCTTCCAGTGCTCATCTAGGCCGATTTCAAACTGTTTAACTGTTTTTGCCTGGATAACTGATTCTAGGAGGCTATTCCATATTTCAACAATTCTAACGACGAAGGTATATTTTCTCACATTCAGTCTACTTGTTTTATCTTAATCTTCCTGCTATGTCCCCTTGTATTTGAAGTTGTGTTTAGCTCAAACATATCCACTGTTGTTAGAGGATCATACATACCATTTATTATTTTAAATACTTCAATCATATCTCCTGGCATTCGTCTATACTTCAGAGTGGGCATCTTGAGTTTCTTCAGTCTTTCGTTATATTCCATGTTTTTTAAAGTAGGTACTTGTTTGGTGTCTCTTCTTTGTACGTTTTCTATTTTTTCAATATCCCCCACTTTAAATGGAGACCAGACTGCTTCCGCGTATTCAATATGAGGTCTACCCAAAGCTTGGAATAAATATGTGAAGCTTTGTTCATCTAAATGTGTATAAATTCTTCTGATTAGCCCCATGATGCTGTTTGCTTTGTTCACCTGATTTTGTATATGTTTGTTAAAGGACAAATTTTCATCTACAAGTACTCCTATGTCTTTTTCTCCGTCAGATTGCTCTAAATCAATTCTGTTGCCGTCGTTGTCATATAGATAATAGTGTTTTGTTCCTTTGTCCGCGCATTTATTGGCAACTAACATCACTTTGCATTTGTTAGGATGGAATTTTAATAGCCATGTATCTGACCAACTTTGTAAACTATCTAAATCTGCTTGAAGCATTTTCTCATCATTTTCCTCTCCGATTTCTTTGAAAATTGTCGTATCATCAGGAAACAGGTAGGCAGATGACTCTACCATCTCTAGCATGTCGTTAATGTAGATAACGAAGAGCATAGGGCCAAGAACACTACCTTGTGGTATCCCGCTTGTGACATGATGGCATTTGGACTCAGTGCCATTTACAATTAATTTTTGTATTCTGTTGCTAAGAAAACTTTCGACCCACTTAATTACTTTCTCACTTATTTTATAGCTATGCATCTTATGCAGAAGTCTTCTATGTGGTACTTTGTCAAAAGCTTTCATAAAATCCATATATATTGAGTCAATTTTCCCACCCTTGTCAAGAATTTTGGTCCACTCATCCATAACTTTTAGGAGTTGTAGGGTTGTTGATTTCCCAGAGATGAAGCCAAACTGCTTATTGCTGAAAAGCTTATTAGCTGACATGTGGTTTACTATAATTTCCCTTACTAGTTTTTCCATGGTTTTGCAGACTACGCTGGTCAGACTGACTGGTCTATAATTTCCTGGTTCTGCCTTGTCTCCTTTTTTGAATAGTGCAGTGATGTTCCCTTCTTTCCACAGTTGAGGAACCAAACCTTGGCACATAGACGAATTAAATATAATTGTTATAGGTTATATTGTTGCACTAAGCTCCTTGAGCATTTTAGGGTGAAGACCATCTGGGCCACATGATTTGTTTACATCCAGATTTTGTAGTAATTTCAATATTTCACTTTCTTTGTAAGTTTTCTCTATGCATTCCTGTTTGACCTCTATAGGATGCATCAAAGGTAGATCGCCCACTGGTTCAATTGTGAATACGCTACTGAAGAAGCTAGTCAGGACTTCCGCTTTTTCCTTATCTGTTGTCGTTTTCCTTTCTTCCCCTTCTTCTGACTTAAATTTTAGCTCTGATATACCAGTGTTAGTTTTTCTCTTGGAGTTAGCATATTTCCAAAAAATCTTGGGATTGCTCTTAACATGTTTTGCAATTTCTTTCTCCATATTAGCTTTTGCTTTCCTGATTGCGCTTTTAACTTGATTTCTTGTTTTGGCGTATTCCTGATACGTTTGTTTGTCCCCAGTTTCTCTGTATCTAGTTCAACATCTATGTTTCTTTTTGATCTTCTGTATGGTTTTAGCATCCAGAGGAATATAGTTGTGTTTCTTAGCTTTGTTGCTGGCTTTTGTATTCATATGTGGTATATATTTGTTGTTTTGCCTCATTGAACTTGGTCCTTTTAATATATCATTCCAGTCACACTGAAGAAAGGTATTCATATTAGTGTAATCCCCTTTGAAGTAATTCCATCTCTCCGTTTTACATGATTTTTCTTCACAATAGCATTTGAGTACAAATTCAAGGCTACAATGATCACTGTTTCCAAGTGGGCTAGTGTAATTTAACTCTTCTATCATATTCTCATCATTTGTCAGTATTAGGTCCAGTGTGCTTGGTTCACAATTTTCTCTCATTCTGGTATGTTCCATGACATGTTGGGACAGATAGCTATCTCTGATACTTTCTACGAAGTTTTCACTATTTTTGTCACCCTTGGTTGACCAGATTTTCCAATCAATTTTAGGGAAGTTAAAATCTCCCATTACCATGATATGTGAGAACTTCTTTTCCTTTGATACCGTAGTTAGTAGCTTGCTAAGTTCATCTAGGTTCTCTGGACTACTACTTGGACTTTTATATATGCAATCCAATAACAACATATCATTGTTGTTTAGCCTAATTTGTGCCCATACACTTTCTTCAAATTTCACATTGAATTTTATTTCTTCTGATGTCAGCTACTTATTAATATATAATGCTGCACCTCGTTTGCTAAAGCTTGTTGATTCACTTAGGAATAGTTCATAACCTTCCATTTGTAGTTCTGTTTTCCCAAGCAAATATCTGCAATTTTTGGGATAAATGTCTGTTATCCCAATCACTTCATAACTATTTTTTCTATCCGGTATTCTTGTCATCAATTCACCCAGTTTGCTTGGCAAACTGTCTGCATTTGCATAAAATCACTGTATGCCATTAAAATCCATCACCTTAATTACATTGGTTTCTGTTAAAACTTGACTATTTACAGTGTTTTTGGAGCGTCTTACTCCTTCTTCTTGACCTTTACCACCCTCTTGTCTCCGGGGGGTCCTTTTACTAGGTATTTGTATTTTACCGACTGGTTATTTTCCTCCAATACATCAATTTTATTCTTAGCTTCTGCAAGTTTTTCTCTATTTTGTAACCTTTCCTTCTTTGTCATGTCATGAGTTATACTTAGCTGCTTAAACTTATCTTCTGCGGTTGCTAAATTCTTCATATCAGTCATTAGTGACCCATTTGCCTTTTCATCCACAAAAATGACCCTCATTGGTCTTGGAATTTCGGAATCTACATTCTTTTTGCCGAGTCTGGTTACATTCTTTATCGTCTGTTTATTTGTACCAGTTATTTTACATAGTTCATTTACTATTGCTATATCTTCTACTTTTCACTCTTTTGGTTCAGTTTTCTTCGACTCTTCCGTTCTAAATATTATAATATTACCTTTTCGAGCCATATTTTTTTTGAATTCTTCCAACTGGCATGCCAGTGTCCCGTCCTGGTCGTTTCCACCTGTGGCGGCACTCTCTTTGTTTTCCTCGATCAAGGCTTTAACTTCATCTAGGTCAACCTTTTTGTCTAGTTTACTCTCCATCTCATCTAGCCGTTTTTAGTACTTACTGAAATATTTGTTGCACCTCTCCTCTACGTCACAGGAAATAAAGTATATTATACAAACGTCTAGAAGCAAGTGACAACCATACAATATATCTGTCCAACTGGATCTCAAAGTTACTAAGGATACTAGGTTAATACTAAATATTATATACGTCTGAAAATTAAACCAAACAGTGTTAGAATTAGATTTTAGAGCTGTCAAATTTTTGTTCTTCCCTCGACGGGATTTGAACCCAAACCATTGATACACTGCAGCACCATTCGCTTAGCCTTACGTCCAGCGCCCTAGACCTCTCGACCATGTATATATATACTGGGGGAAGGTTTCCTTGCCAAATATACAAGTATAATTTATAAAGTTACTGAGCAAGGCTTCCTTGCTTTTTGTACTTACCAATTGGGGTCAAGGCTTCCTTGTCCCACTACACACACGAATCGGTCTTTGCTGCTATTTCTGTTGCTAGTTATATTACCCTATACAACCACAGTCTAGCCAATGCTCTTACTGGATGCATACCATCAGAATATACATTCCAGTTCTTTCTATAGTTTGTGCGTTCCGCCCTGACTCCCTTGCTTGACGCAATAATGTCTTGTGATATTCAAGGTGTACCACAGTTTCTATTAATTAGTCTGAGGTGGTCATTAAAATAATCAACCATACAACAAACTTGGTAGTCAGCTCTAGATGCAGCTATGGCATTCCTCTGGTAGTATTTGTTTGTTGCAGTTTTACTGTTACTATTAGTTATCTTAAATTTGTTGAACCTAGTAATAGAGTAATATGGGCACTCTAGGAACACAACTGTTGCCTCTGGGTTAGCCTGTGAGAGTCTACTCTTTAAAGTTCTATACTTGCTTATTGCAAATTCAATTTTTTGATAGGGATAGGTCTTAACACTAACATACTTCCCCTTTCCCCCCGTAATATCACAGGTTCCAAGCCACACTATGACGATAGGTCTCTTCGCCTTCTTCACTGCACTTTTCACTTTATAATAATGAGAATTATTGTAACTATTGGCTCCACTTTTAGCAATCACACTAATTTTCTGATTAAGTCTATCGTTCAGCACATCTCTCAGGGAGAAACCCTTACTGTCACTGAATATTACAGTCTCTCGGAATAGTTCTATGTTATTATACAGTCTATAGAGCTTTTTGAATTCCTTATTGATTTTGTTCAACAACATTGATAAAGGACGAAGTCCTTCTAACGGTGAGGTCTCCGATTTTTCCTTCTATATTGATAGCCGAAAATCTGCTCACCGGAAGTTTAAAAAATAGATCAATTGATAATTTAGAAACGCAAAAGAAATCTATTTCAATGAAAAATTCCCAATTCTTTGATTATTTACTCTATGCAAAATCGAAATAAACTTTTATTAAAATTCTAATAAAAAAAATTCTTTCTACGAAACTCCCGATGGAATAGACTGACTCTATCTGTCTCAATCTAGCCGAGATACGAGCCAGGGGACAGAACTCGTCAATTTACCGATGGAAGAGCGGCGTAGGTAAAATGAACGCCATAACAAATCGGCTACACAATTCATTCAAAATAAAAGATAATAGCCTCACCGGACGCAATTACGATCGAAATAAAAAGTATGTTCCCTAATTGTTCCTTCAAAACATGAATTAAAAAAATGCTTTTATAAATACAATGTAGATACCCCGCTAAATTACTCGTGTTTTGGGAGAAAATTATTCATTATTCATGCGCAGTTGTTGAATGTTGCAGACGACGGGTTTTCATATTTGTAAACAGAAAACGATCGACAATTGCACTTGGAATCTATCGCTAAAATTCATTGAGGTTCGCATATTTTGTTATCTTATGCCTGTAATTGGAAAGAATATGATCTCCTGGTTCTATGCATATGTAGAACACATTGAAATTAAAACAAAAACAGTCAATATAATACATTTTCCTTACCTTGATCTATGTCAAAATCCGTGATGTACCTTATTCATTGAAGAGTCCAAGGAATTCCGAATGCAAACTGGCACACATTTATGGTATGAATAAAGGAAAGGTTTTTATGTCATGTGTATTATATACAAATAGATATGTGAACGTAAATGAATGAATGCTCTTTCAATTTTAACAGTTGTCATTGAATAATTTACACTAGAAAGGTTATTATGATGTTCGAAATTGTGTCTGGATCTAGGTCACTAGAGTAACTAGAACGGGGTCATGAAAATCTGTTCCAAGTTAAAACCCGTAACAATGCATTGAATAATACATGGGCTATGATTCAAAAGGAATATTGGTGTTTAATCTGAAATATGAACATGCAATCAGCTTCATCAATTTGGTCAAATTTATAAATTATTATCAAATGCCACGGTCAATATCATCGAAATTGTTCGTAATTTTGCGTCCGGTGGCGGTGAGGCTAACGTGTTATTGAAATCGTATTATTGAAATTTTAGGACTTCGTCCTTCAAACAGGTTGCCTGTCTCATATTAACAGAAATACATGCCATGATAACTAAAAATGTATGTAGTTTGGATACAATTTTAAACAAATGATGAATTTTCCCCGAGACAAAATATACAATTTTAAACAAAAAGTTGTATTTTCCTGCGATAAAATATAATCCTAGATAATTATCAGAGTCCACTTTTCACATTTGCCATGAACTAAGATTCGATGGTCACAAATTTCGGCGATTTATAACGATAACAAATTCAAATTTTTCCTCAGAAATTTTAAACGTCCATGCTACCGGAAGTGACGATCTGTCGCAAGTCACTGACAAACTTTATCACATAATGTTGTATCTAGTACACTGCGCTATGAGCAGGGTTCGAATTCTCGACTTTAGTGGCGATAGGCACTGATTGCACAGAAAGTTGTAAATCCAACTACCATACGATCACGACGGCCCCGAAATTACTTCGAAATGATGTCCAATATTTGTCCGACAATACACACGTCAGAAGTAAATTATATCGGGAATTGATCACGACTTTGTTTATACCGCCAATGACGGGTGTCACCATTGGAGTAGGAACTGCTTACCATTCTGGAACACATGAGTTCACCCCCAATTTTAGTGGGGTTCGTGTTGGTCGACCTTTAATTTTCTGCATAATGTTTTGTAGATAGTTGTTTGTCCTTTTTTAACCATTGTGTTTTCTGTCCTTCCTCGATTTACGGATTCTGATTACCCCTTTGGCATATTTAACCTCTTCTTCATATTAAAGAAGGCAATAATCAATCAATGTTAACTTGTTCTCATCACAAATAGCGGAAATACTGCTTTCTCCATTGCAATTAAACAACAATCAAATTATCTATACAGTATTTATCTAGCTTGGTTTAATACTACAGTGCTATTGTTGAATTAGTAAGAAAGGACATCGATGTAAATGAACATGATAAATCATCAAATTTAATACTTAAACAAATTAAAGGAAAGCTACAAACATTTTATTGCCGTTCTGCATTCCAGTCACAGTAGGGTTTTCAATAATGATCATAACTCATACCCTAAAATAGTGTTAAATGGCACCTAGCTATATATAGCCTTTCGGTCTGTAGTTGGTTTACGTCCTTACGGTTTTTGTTGGTTTCATGTTTTTCAATTTTTAGTTTATGTTTACACCGTTTTGTAGATCATTGTTTGTCCTTTTGTCCTTTTTCTTTTGGCCAATTCATTGTCTTTCATTTGACAGCTTCCGATTTCCTCCTTGGTATCTTCAAACTTTTCTTCAGAAATAATAATTGATGGTCACATCAGATTGCAACATAATTGTGAATCTTCTATTAGAACCACTCATAGATGAATCCTGTTGTCTTGGTCCAAATATCGCAATAATTTTGCTTCCTTTTACGATTTTTACTATTGGATTTTGGAACTGTTCCGACACCGTGTGGTATTTTTTGTTTTTCATTTTTTAGTACATGTGTATGTCTTTTTCTCTCTCTCCAAATTTTCAATAATCAGAAATTATTATGTACTGTGATGTGGTGGCCATATTGAATTGAATATAGGACGAACACGAAACGTGGAGGCTATTTTTAAAACTATTCCTTGGAATGTTTTGGTTCTACTAATCGCCATGTAATTCCATTGAGTAAACGTGAGTAAGTGAGTGATTGTTGTTTAATGCCAACTCGGCAATTTTTCAGCTATAGCATGGCAAGAACAAGTTAATTTTCAATGAGATGATGATGAAGTCTGCTTTGTACTAGACCAACATACTGAGTTGAATTTTTAGTTCACCTTGCCAAAGGCAATGTTAGCTTTCGCCATCACTTGGCGTCCGTCGTCCGTTAACTTTTCATATGTTAAATCTTCTCCTCTGAAACACCTTAGCCAAATGAACTGAAACTTGGTAGGAAGCATCTATGGAAGGTCCTCTATAAAGATTGCTCATTTCGTCCAATCCGTTAACAAACATGGCTACCACAGGCAATTCTTGTTTCTGATTGGCCGATTTTTTTTAAATCTTCTCTGAAACCGTTTGGCCAAATGAATCGAAACTTGGTAGGAAGCATCCATGGAAGGTCATCTATAAAGATTGCTCATTTTGTCAAGATCCGATAACAAACATAGCCACCACAGGAAATTACTGTTTCTGATTGGTTGATTTCTGAAAAAAAAATCTTCTCCTCTGAAACCGCTTGGCCAAATGAATCGAAACTTGGTAGGAAGCATCCATGGAAGGTCATCTGTAAAGATTGCTCATTTTGTCCAGATCCGATAACAAACATGGCCACCACAGCCAATTATTGTTTCTGATTGGTTGATTTCTAAAAAAAAATCTTCTCCTCTGAAACCGAATAGCCAAATGAACCGACATTTGGTAGGAAGCACCTATAGAGGGTTCTGTATAAAGTTTGTTCAAAACAGAATGAAAGGTGAGCGACACAGGCTCACCCTCTAGTTTATAGTTCACTGAAACAACAGTCCGTGGATAGACACGTCGCCCCACTCGGACACATTATCCTGATTCTGAGCCAACCAATCTTTGCTCTTTCTCCTTAATGCTGGTTGATTAGGGGTGAAGCCAAAAAATACCAATTTTATAGTCTTTAGTTTGACCCCATCGGTGCTCGAACCCACGATTTACCTCACTCGAGGCGAGTACGCCAACCAATACACCACCGATGAGGTTGACGGAGTAAATGGCTAAACAAAACAAAAATGTTAAAATACAGTCATAACAGACAATTTATTTCAAAATAATCCTCATACATCAAACAAACATTTGCTCTATCAACTTAACATAACACTATAACTCAAGCAAGCAACATGTTGTCAATAAGAATGGGGAATTTCCAAGGTCCTACAAAAATAGAACCCATTCACTAAAAATAAACTGAGAAAGAAACAAGTTGTCAATAAGAATGGGGAATGTCCAAGGTCCTACACAAATAGAACCCATTCACTTAAAAATAAACTGAGAAAGAAACAAGTTTTCAATAAGAATGGGGAATGTCCAAGGTCCTACAAAAATAGAACCCATTCACTTAAAAATAAACTGAGAAAGAAACAAACAGCCACTTCTGAAATTTATGATGAAATGATGTATAATTTTATCCAATATTTCAGAAATAACTACATTCTGAAACAGGTTACACAGTGCTTGTCATTCCCTCTATGTTTTCAATGTAATGTTTAAGGTATTTGTAATTGAATATTCTTGACCATATAAATGTAATACATGTACAATTTGCTTGACTTAAATTTGAAAAAAAAACATCCTGTATATTTTAAGAGAAAAAATGTTGTGTTTTAAATTTTGCTAAGTTAACAATAAGTTTTCATTTCAAGGAAACATTTTTTTATTAAATTTAATTTCAGTATAAAAAAAAATGACATGACCTGATTAACATCTGAGATCAAAGGTCAAGAATTCCCAACAATATTTTTATCATTAGTTAGTTTTTATTGAATTCTGTATTTAAAGAATAATGAATCCAAACACAGATATTGTGGGCACTTAACATTACAAAAACATTTTTTGGCAGAAGCAGAAAAAGAGTAGAAGTCATATATGGAGTAAAATAGACCCCCATCCAAAACATCAACATATTCAAAGACATTACAAAATGTGCATCTAA
This sequence comes from Bathymodiolus brooksi, assembly GCA_963680875.1. Lineage (NCBI taxonomy): Eukaryota > Metazoa > Mollusca > Bivalvia > Mytilida > Modiolidae > Bathymodiolus > Bathymodiolus brooksi. The sequence goes on along the minus strand of OY804590.1, from coordinate 24,396,628 downwards.
TCAAACAATAGTCTAGTCTCAAAAAAAGGCTATGTTAAAAAATTTCTTAGTTTTAGAACCGAATGGATCATGGGTCAATTATATACAAAAAGAAAATGGAAATGTCAGTTTTAGATATATTTTATACAATTATGTAACAACTGACATTTGCTTGGTGTAAAGAGAAATCCCATAATGTCAAAGGTTCTAAAACTGCGAACTAACTACTCTAAATTCACAAAGTAATGCATGCATTTATTAATGTGAAACCTGCCCCTAGATCTGTGGTGAAAATGTCAGCAGTATTTGTCTTAATTTTTTTCATCTACTTGCACATAATCCAAATTTAGAATAATTTTCTATTTATTCAAACAAATTCTTTCATAATTTTCACTTGTCCGAATCCAGTTTTACTTGTACCGGGCTTCGGGCAAGTGGGTTAGCGTGAAGATTGTGTTAGGTTAAACTAAGGCCACTGTCTTGTTGAAAAAAATGAACTCTAGATGTCTGACTGATGGCAGATACAAAGTAATTTTATTACACTTTCATTCTTCTTTATTGTTTTGATTTACAAATATTTTTCTAAATGCGAGGTTTGGTTTGATTTTATGGTGTTTAATGCCAGTTTCAACAATATTTCAGTTATATGTGGCAGTCAGTTTTATTGGTAGAGGAAACCTGAGTACCAAGAGAAAACCACCAACCTGCCGCAAGTCACTGATGTGTGTTTGAATTATACGATCTCGGTCCTGTTGCATCTTTCCTATCAATAAAAACATCGCACTAATTTGTGAATTTACAGTATTTGAACAAATTTAACATATATTTGAAATCAATACAACATTTTAAGCTGTTTAACAAAAGTTAACATTAACAATAAAAGTACTAAATAATGATATTCATATCAACTGAATACTCATTACAGTAACTTGGTCAAAGCAGGTAAGTAAATGATGACATTCTTCTCCGATGTTGATCAAGGTACATTCCTCATTTGATGAATTTTAACCCAGGTTTCTTCTGCACTGTTCCTACATACATTGTTGATACTCCCCTAACCTATCAATGTGACAATTTATCTTAGGAGTCCATGTCCATGCAGTGTCTTTAATCAAAATTATATACCCTCCTCCTCCCCCCTCATGAAATGGAATTATACATTGCTTTCAAACTCTAAATGTCCAAGTCCAGTGAAACCTGTCTAAACCAAACCCTGAGTAAACCAAAAACCTGCCTAATCCAGATAGACTTTACAGTCCCATCTACCACATGTCTATCTAATTTGACCCTGTGTAAACCAAGCACCTGTCTAAACTGAACAAATTCTTCAGTCCCAAAGGGGTTCGGTTTAGACAGGTTTGACTGTATTTTATTTATACCGCTATGCTTTACGCAAAGACAAATGTATATGATTAAAAGGGACAGTCAATGCCATAAATACATCTGATCAAATGAGAAGTTACCTGTCCCTGCATAATACATCTCTATTACGAGAACTCCAATGTTGTTTCATTGCATTAATAAAATCAATGTTCTAATTAACTGACACTTGGTACGAATCGAGTCAATTCTGTCAAATTCTACACTGTGCATTAATAAACATTGAAAGTTATAGTGAAAACCATGAGTTATCTCCCTTCACTAAATTACATTAAAACTTTTTTGTTGCATTATCTCCCTTAAAATAATAATTATCTCCCATGTAAAATTAATCATCTCCCTTACAATAATAATTATCTCCCTTACAATAATAATTATCTCCCTTGTAAACATAATTATATCCCTTGACAAAAATAATTATCTCTCTTGTAAAAATAATTATCTCTCTTGTAAAAATAATTGTCTCCCTTGTCAAAATCAATTATGGATAAAAGGTCAAGTCTTAGCTTGACTTAACCTTATTAGAAAAGGGAAATAACCCACTTGTTTCTTGCAAAGCAGGTGCATTCAATTTTGAATGATAATGGTCACTACAACGTCCTTTTGTCGAGTTATTGACGGAATGTTGACAGAATCAATACGACACGTACATGTAACAAACATGTCTTTCTTATAACTACATGTATAATCTGATCAACTAACCTTTAAAAATAATAATACAATACATGTATACTGAGTAAAAAGATGACATTAACTGTGTTATATAACAGTACCTCACTATCTTCATCTCATCTGACATTGTGAGTTTTGCAGAGCAGCGTGAAAGAAAATAAATTCAAAGATCCAAATTTTCAGTCTATTGCTCGTAAAAGATATATTCGTGGATTCTTAGATTCCTTAATTTTCGAATTTCCAAAATAAAAATATCAAAATATAGATACCGTGTTATTCATAGGGGCTGTTCCTGTTAATTGAAAAACTTTTTGAAAATCTTAAAAATTTGTGGTCTGGATCCTCGAAAATTGTGGCAAATAATATCCCTTATATCAACTTCTACAGAAATTTCTATGTTAAATGACGAGTAACTCGCTCATACCGTGGCAGCACAAAATATCTGTGAAATCACTATCTTATTTCATTGTCTTTACATTCATTATCAACCCCCACAAAATTGATAGATATTTGAAAATTGGTAAGTAAATTAATTACATATGTATGGCATATGAAACCTTTAAATATTTTCATTTTTACATTATCAATCATTGGCAGTATTATAAAGCAGATCCTATAGGATCACTAGCAAATTCCACACAGATGTAAACTCTAAAGGCCACGATGAACTGATATATAGATCTTACAATTTTCAGATGACAAAACTAGTGTTGGTTGGTTGATTTATGGTGTTTAATGCCACTTTCCACAAAATTTCAGTTATATGGTGGAGGAAACCGGAATACCCAGAGAAAACCACCGACCTGTCACAAAACTACAGGGAGGGTAAAAGATTGTTTTAATGCTTATCCCTATGAAACCAGTTTTATAGAGCACCTATTAAAAAAAAGTGCTGGAATATTTTTTTTTTCTTTTCTCTTTCCACATTAAAAAAAATAGTAAGATTATCAGATTGAACTACAAATATTCTATTAAAATTGGGTGGAAGGAATTCAGACATATTTTTTTTTTTTAAACTATACTGTGAAATCATAATTAATCGTGCGGTTCTAATTTTCGTGGATTTTGTGGTTCACTTAAATCACGAAAATTAAAATCCAATGAAATACAATTGTTCCATTGATTGATTCTTGTAGTGTTGGAAACCACGAATTCAAGAAGCCATGGATCAATGCATTTCGCAGAAACCACGAAAATTGGGTGCCAACGAATAAATGTACTTTCACAATAAATCAATCATTGTGACCTTATTGTACCTGAGTTCGCGGTTGAATAGTTTTGATTCCACCTTCCTGTATTGATCAGATTCTACATGTCTAATTAACTTATATGTATACACAGTTCATACGTAAATAAACAATAAAAACATGAGACAAACAAAGTCTAAAAACAACACGTGGTGTAATGTTGGGCAGTAACATACTATCTTTATCAATGAAGGATCCCTTGTCATAGCAACTACATCAACATGGAGCAGTAACATATTAACGAGGGATCCCTTATTAAAGCAAATGAATCAAAACCTAGCAGTAACATATTAATATCTATTAATGAGGGATCCCTTATGATAGAAAATACATCAGTTATTGCTGATGAAATTACATTCCAATCCATTTTTTGTTGTTCACAAAATGAAAACTTTTTTTCTTTGTTTGCCACATGACATTTACAGATATTTTTTGGCATGAATTGTGTGTACACAAGTTTATTAAAATATACATACATATATTTATATATATTTAATAGATTAAACTGTTTACAAGAAATCAACATAATTAAAAATTAATTACAGAAATTTGCTCGTCAAACACACCAAATATCATAAAAATAACAAAAAAAAACTTCTTACAACATTTATAATGTACTGATTTTAGTGATGACTTATAAACGCCAAAAAAAAAAATAATAAAAATAACAGGATTTTCTACATTGATTTAAAGTGAATACAAAAATGCCAAAAAAAATGTGAACGTTTTTGTTAGAAGGTAATACACAATAGGAAAAACACATAGTTGAGATGTCATAAAAAGCCCTACATATCAGTCATTGCATGAGAAAAAAAACATTTGATTATGGTATTAATCCCAGTAAATAATGAATAATATCTTTGGTCTTTGACTAAATTTCTTGTAAACAGTCTTCATAATATATCTGTCAATAAGATGTTATGCTGCCAAGGGGAGGCAACTCCAAAAAACCTCAATAATTGTTCTAATGAATTAATTACAAAATGATAATATCTAAATAGCACCTGCAAAAAATGATTCTATGGAACACCACAGTTGACATAAACAATGATTTACTGACACCCGTAAACTACATACAATGCCATTTTGTCATTTTGTGCAATATGTACCATAAATGTTGGAACTGAACGCCGACGGGTCGATTTGAGAAAAAACAAATAAATGTCATTTGGAAGTAAACTATCAAAACATATTTCAGGAAAAAATAGAAACAGCATGAGAAAAGTTATCTTTTTTAGCAAAAACTTTGTACATGAAAGGTGAGTAATCACTCATTTTCCCATGATGACCACATTATCAGTAGAAAATGTGAGTAATAACTCGTTTTCCCAGGATGGTAAAATCATCACCACAAAATTTGAGTAATTTAACTCACTTGCCCAGAAGAGTCAAATCATCAACACAAAATGTGAGTAATTACTTGTTTTCCCAGGATGACCAAATCCTCAGCACAAAATATGAGTAATTTAACTCATTTTCCCAGGATGACAAAATCATCAGCAAAAATATGAGTAATTTAACTCATTTCCTCAGAATGGTCAAATCATTAGCACACATTTGTAAGTAATTACAATAGCATGAATAAAAATAAGTTGAATAGGAGACTGGCGTTTACTCCCAACATCAATAGTGTGTAAAGGAACGTTATAATGCCCTATTTTACTGTAATAAAACTCCAATCACAACCATACTTCAGTTATTCCTCCTTTACACCTTAAAAAATATTCAGTGACAAAATCAAGAGTATCGTTGGCACTTACCATACTTTTACGAAAATCTTCCAATAAATTGCCACTCATTCGCTTTCCCACCAACCCATCAGTCATCGTACGGAAAATTTGAATTTACTGGTCCGAATCAAATTCTTGAATTTATTTTCATATAGTTCTTAATAAAAATAGGGTCCAATGTTAATCTATGTCCTGCGGTGGTGGCCATCTTGGATTTCCGATCGGCATAAAAAACCTAAATTTGTAGAGGACCTTCCAATGATCATTCCTGGGCAGTTTGGTTTCAATTGTCTAAGTGGTTTCAGAGAAGAAGCGTTTTGAAACATTTTTCCCATAGGGTCCAATGTTAAACTAAGTCCTGCCGTAGCCGCCATTTTGAATTTCATATCGGAACAAAAAACCTAAAGTTTATAGAGGTCCATCCAATGAACATTCATGTAGAGTTTGGCTTTAATCATATTTGTAGTTTCTGAGAAGACGGCATTTGAACATTTTCCCATAGGGTCCAATGTCAATCTATGTCCTGCGGTGTCGGCCATCTTGGATTTCCGATCCACATAAAAAACATAAATTTGGTAAAGGACATTCCAATGATCATTCATTTACAGTTTGTGTTCAGTCAGTTCATTAGTTTCAGAGAAGAGCATCTTTGAAATTTCAGCCAATCAGAGCATATTATTGGCCCTGGCAGCAATGTTGAAAATCTGACTGGAATGAAAAACAGGAACTTTATAGAGGACCATCTAAGGAACATTCCTGCTAAGTTTGGTTCCAATTGGCCTTGTGGTTTCGGAGAAGAAGCTTGAAATGTGAAAAGTTTTTAGTGAATAAGGAGCAATTATTTTGAAATGGTGTGTTAAACACCAATCAATCAATCAATCAATGAAATGGCATGTTTCAATATAAAACAAAAAGGTTGTAGAAGATCAAAGTTAGGTTGGGTTTATGGTGTGTAACATCACTTTAAACAATATTTCAGTTATATCGTGGGGGTCTGTTTTATTGGTGGAGGAAGACTTTATTTAAAAAAAACAAGTTTCATCTTCTTAATACTTGTTCAGCCCTGTCATACCCTTGATTTTGTCACATGAATCTATGAGATAAAATAAACACAAAAACATTGAACAGTCATTTTAAAAACATGGCTATCAAACAACTTGTCATTATTTATACCCGGTACTTGTTTAGCTCAAGACAAAATATTTTGTGTGATCTTGTTTTCATATCAACATGATCTACATACGATCTAAAAAAAAAGTGCTCTTTTCAATGTTTGTCAAAATAAAATGCATAATTAAAACTCTGTTAGGTTTCAGTTTAAAAAAAACCAACATAGAGTGTGTCTATAGACAACAGATGTCCCCCGTGTGTTTATCAGTCGAATCTTTAAAGTATATCGTCGAAATTGAACATTGAACTTTTATTTAATAATAAATAACAATTTGTGCAAGTTATAAAAATAGTTTTAAAATGTCCTTTTAAAAAGATATTTAACATTTAAATCGTTTAATACCAGCAAGTTAAATCAACCTTTAAAAAACAAAGGTCTCCGATGTGTTGTTTGAAAAGCCTCATTTTCATATTGACTATCGTTTTATTTTTAACATACATGTTATTAGCATCCTTCTAAATGGGGTCATAAAAGGGGTCAATTTAAAAAAAAAAACAATTAATAAAAAGGGTGATAAAAGCATGTTGCTGCAGTGCATACTGGCCAAATCTTCAGAATAAACATTGTGACCCAAAAAAATATTAAAATTCCCCTTTCATGTCCCCCTGAAACTAATATTACAACAATAATAATATTAATAATAATAATAGCACAACAGTATAACAACAATATTTACATATTTCACAGCACTTTATTACATCACAGCTATCAGCACTTCCTCTTATAGTCTGTTTCAAATTCTCCTCTTATAGTCCGTTTCAAAATCTCCTCATAGTCTAATCCAAAATCTTCTTTTTTTTAATTTCTAAGATTTGAGAAAGCAGAAAATGACAATGCAATGCCCTAAATTATATATTTTCTACAACAATGTCAAATAAATTGCTCCGACAAGAAATACATTAGCAATTTAATGACCCCAGAATAACAATTCTGACTTTCAAAAAAAATATATTAATGCATTTCATTTTCAGTATTGTTTTCATAAGGTATAGTCTCAGTACTATGTGTTCAGCTTTGTATTTGACCACATTTTTGTTTCTATGGCAACTCTAAGCTGAAAACTGTATATAACCGGGATACTATGATGGCACGCTTGTGACAACAAAACTACAAAGAAAACGTAAAGGATGTACATTGTAGTATCATGTGTCTCTCTCCTTCTTAATCGACTCGTAATTTGGCGACAATTTTTGTGGCGACACCTGTGGAGAGTTTGGAAGAGTAAATCGTCCTTGAAATTTATGCTTTGACAACAGCTCTGTAACCATCACACCAGACCGCTGTAACTCATCTCGTAAAATCAAGTTGTCACGCCGAACTTGTTCATATAAAAGTTCATATTGATGAAGGCGTGTCTGTAACTCTGCATTGATCTGTACATACTTAGATGCCTGAAAAAAAAAAAAAAAAATTTAAATCAAACTTTTACGGGTTTGGGATTATGGTGTTTAATGCCACTTTCAGTTATATCATGGCGATCAGTTTTATTGGTGGAGGAAACCAAAGTGCCCGGAGAAAACCACTGACCTGCCGCAAGTCACTGACAAACAACAGTGACTTGCGACAGGTCAGTGGTTTCCTCAAACTTATATATATACAATTACAGGTCACTTTTTCCACAAAAAGAAGCTATTGTAACTAACAATATGTATATTCTAATATGGTTATACACAAGCATGCAAAGTTTTGAGGAACTCCCATTTAAAATATAGGAGTTGTGTACACAAAAAATTGATGAGTCTAATTCAAAAAGGGCAATAAATCTTGCAAAAAAGGTCTGAACAAACTGCTGTAACGATATGTAAATCATCTTCTCAAGTTTTTTGTTTTTTTTTGAGTTATGAGGAATCCCCATTTAAAATGTAGGAGCTGCACATACAAACATTTTGGGGAAATAAGTCCAAAAAGGGCAATAACTCCTTCAAAAATTGTCCCATTTGCATTGGTTAATAAGCAAGCATTCAAAGTTTTGAGGAATTCACATTTAAAACGTAGGAGTAAAGTACAAACTTCTATCATGGATGGATCCGACAGGATGTTAATAATTATATAACAAGTGTCTCTTCCATGAGGTTACACTGATGTCATTTTCAGTATGATAGTCAAGTCATTGATATTGACAATATCCCTCAAATATCAAAGAAAAATAAATTATCAATAAAATGTGTTAATTAAAGAGGTTGCATTGAACCATTGCCTATCCTGGCATATAGTACAGTATGTTAAGATTTTGTTTTATCTCCCAGGACTTTAACCCCCCCATATACAGTCCAACCTGTATTAGGAGGTTACCTTTGCCCATGGGAGCTAAAATACATTAATTAGATCTGATATATAGAAAACAATATATATTTGTTGAACTTGAGATGTTATTTGTACACTTGAGTTACCTCCCTTTGATCAAGATGTTAATGATTGACTGAATACCCATAAAAACAACTTTGGGTTACCAGTCATACGTGTGTAAACATGGGTTACCAGTCATACGTGTGTAAACATGGGTTACCAGTCATACGTGTGTAAACATGGGTTACCAGTCATACGTGTGTAAACATGGATTACCAGACATATTCGTGTAAACATGGGTTACCAGTCATGTGTGTAAACATGGGTTACCAGTCATACCTGTGTAAACATGGGTTACCAGTCATACGTGTGTAAACATGGGTTACCAGTCATAGGTGTGTAAACATTCTCATTTAAATTCCAGTGGCAGGGTTACACAAATGTACATGAAATTCCTTGGTTAAAAGGTTAAAATATAATTTAGATTGGTTTGTTTTTATGGTGCTTAATTACCACTTTCAACAATATTTCAGTTATATCGTGGCTGTCAGTTTTACTGGTGGAGGAAACCGGAGTACCCCGGAGAAACCACTGACCTGTCGCAAGTCACTGACAAACATTATCACATAATGTTGTATCGAGTACACCTCACCATGAATGGGGTTCGAACTCATAACGTTCAGGTAGTTGTAAATCCAACTACAATACGATCACAACTATGACGGCCCCTTAAATTTGGAGTTGACAGATAATCATGAAGCTTCTAAACAGGCCATAGCTAAAACTATCTAATAAATTGTTCTGACAAGTAATAAATATATTGGCAGGTTAAGGATCCCAGAATCAAAATTCTGACTTTCACAAAAACAATAAATGTATTTCATTTTCAGTACTGTTTTCATAAGAAATAGTCTCAGTACAATTGTGTTCAGCTTTATTTGTTTCTATGGCAACTTTAAGCTGAAATCTGTAATATAACCATGGATGGATGATGGCACACTTGTGAAAGAACTATATAGACAATCACTTCAAACACCAAGCTTTACCTTTTTTAAGAAAATAAAATATGCTTTTTCATTAATTTGATTGCATTTTAATTTTATTTTCCCTCTTCTATCCCAATTATGAAATAGTTATCTCCAAAAGAAAGCTTTCTATTATTAAATAGTCAAGCTTAATTAAAGGGACAACTTGCAAAAATAGATTTCTATTAAAAACAATTCCAGCTTAAAGGGGATATCTCCCAATGCCAAGATGTATTTGTATGAAATAGTCAAGACTTAAGGAGATATTTGATGTCTCCCAAAGATAGCTGTCCATAAAATATTTAAGATTACAACAGATAGATCCTAAGATACACACATATACAACTGTCTATAAAGAGTTATCAAAACATAAAAGGATATTTCTTACAGATCTACCATTATATTAAAATTTAAAAAAATATCTGAATTTTAAAAATCCCCCAATGAAAGACCTCTCATCATTTTCCTCTGAACAATTAATGTGTCTGGGTTTTCCCCAATAAAATGTAGGATGGTGGGTTTTTTTCAATTCCACAGAGAAACAACAGACTATAGAATCAATAACAGCAATAAAAGTCTGGGTTTTCCAAATTTCTTGAAATTTCATTACAGTTTCAGGTCAAATTAATTCTTCATCTTGACATGAGCTCTGTCATGCTAAGGGTAAAATACAGTGGAGGGGTTTTAGTCAATGCAATAACTCAATATATGCTCTGTCATACTAAGCATAAAATACTGTGGAGTTTTTTTTAGTCAATATAATAACTCAATATAGGCATGCTAAGCGTAAAATACTATGCAGGTTTTTAGTCAATGCAGTAGCTTAATACGCAAAATTCATTCGCCTTAGTAGACCTGACTTCTGGAATAATCTTCAAGATTTTAGATGCTCAACTCATTTTAGTACAATGCATTTCAACTATATGATATATCCTCGTCTCTCGAAGTGACTAAGTCTATAAAAGAACAATAAGGAAGTAAATAAAATGTGATGTTAGGATTGGCCAATTGGTGGATCGAAGAAAAAATTAAAATATATCAATTTGTTGGAAATGGGAAGGAATCTGATATAAAAGAAAATACTGTCAACTTTGTAACCTACTGTTTAGGAGGAGTTCAAAACATTTCTAATTCTCTAATACCCCCCTTTTTTTTCTATTTATGCCCCTTGTACATATTGGGAAAAAAAACAAAGAAGGAAAATAATTTCTGTCTGAACAAACATTCCACAACCCCCTCCCATTAAATAAAAGTTGGTCTCCTATTTTAAAGATAAATTTAGATGTTTTTTCAAATTCTTAAATTTGGCCTCAAGTTTACATCAAAGGTGAAAGTTCATTGATGAATCTACAAACTCTTTTTAGAGGTTATTGAAAAAGATAATAGAGATTCGGAATGTGAAAGAGAGGTTACCAGATGTGACCAAATACCAAATGTCCTTATAAATCAGTGGCTATACAAGATAAAAGAGATCCAACAAGCTTTATTATTTCATAATCTGTTTCACTTCCTTATAGGAACAAATAGTTTCATCACACATGTTTATTTAACATCAATATATAATACAGATTTTACTTCTGAAGGCCAACAAGAATAATACAACTTAGAATCTTTTTACAGAGGGTGGGAATGGTTTGGTTTATGGTGTTAAATGCCACTTTCAACAATATTTCAGTTATATCGTGGCAGTCAGTTTTATTGGTGGAGGAAACAGGAATATCCAGAGAAAACCACTGATCTATTGCAAGTCACTGACAAACCTTATCACATAATATTGTATCCAGTACACCTCGCCATAAACAGGTGTAAATGAAATGGGGCATCATGTTAATGATAAACATTTCTTTCAAATGATGCTAACGGTAGCAGCACACCCTTCAACCATATCTAAATTATTATCAGTACAACCAGCTATATGATTGTAGACTACAAATTGTCTACAGTCTACAATAGCACACCCTTCAACCATATCTAAATTATCATCAGTACAACCAGCTATATGATTGTAGACTACAAATTGTCTACAGTCTACAATAGCACACCCTTAAACCATATCTAAATAATCAATGTACAATAATATAACACATCTTTAATGCTGAATCTTAAAGCTGCAGACATAAAGTCAACCAGCTGTGTTTATTACATCCAGAATATATTGTACTGTTTGCCAAGACACAGCTGTTCCCTATAGAAGATTATCTAGCCTTCTAGGTAGGAATTGCTAATTGCACATTCAACATGCTTAAACTTTCTATTCAAAGTCTTAGTAAAGTGGAAGACATGTGTGATATTGAAAATATGTCGGGCAAATGTCAATGTACTGATACATGTACATGTGTCCTTCAGTAGCGACCAAGATACTGAAATTTGTCCTGAAAATGAGTTATTTCCCCTTGACCAAGATTTAATGATCGACTGAAAATTGAGTACTCATAAAAAATTGGTTACCAGACATAATAATATGTTAACTTTTAGAATTGATTGCAGTGTTGAGCACATGAATCCAAGTTCTTCATTAAAAAGATATACAGACAACATCTTCAAACACTAATCTACATTATATTTATAGAGGGTTAGGGTAATGGTGTTTAATGCCACTTTCAACAATATTTCAGTTTGTCATGGCACATTATTAATTTTATTCTGTATTGATGAAGTATATATATAACATATTATATCTATAATGATCCAAGGATAACTAGTATTACTGTGAGCACAGCTCACTAAGATATACCCCCCGCTCCCCCATCTGTCCAACCTATTTCCATAACCAAAACATTACTGATTGTTCCGACCAAAAATGAAAGGGACCCTCCTCTCTTCACCAATAAACAGCTGATAAAATTTTAAAAGATTCTAAGAAACACAACTCAAGTTATCGTACGACATAGGATTTGTCTACTTCGTTGCGGGGGGTATAAAAATTCAGAATTTTCACAAAAATAATAAAATACATCCTTTAAAGTACAATAATGTAAATTCTAATGTAGTTGTTTAATATTCCTGGTTTGTGATTGGACAATGCTGTAATTTTCACGGTATCAATTCCGCAGTTGAAATAGCGTGGGATATTTTTTATTTTTTTTATTTTAACCGCTTACGTCATCTTGTCAATAATGTGGCAATACACATCGATACACATGCTTACATTAGAATGGAAATAACTGTATTGTATTTGAAAATTTCACAGCATCAATTGTCGATTTAATGGTCGCAAATATCCGTTTACTGGCTCCGCTAACGTGCCGCCAGTAAACTCAATTTGCGACCATCAAATCTCCAATTGATGCCGTGAAATTTTCAAATACAATACAGTTATCTCCTACATAATATGTCTTTTTTTAAATGATCCAAGTCAATAACATGCTTGAAACATATTGCAGATTTCTGTGATGGTGACCAACCATCGGCGGTGACGGTTCGATAGTCCGATAGTCCGAAGGTCCGATAGTCCAAAGGTACAATAATCCGAAGGTCCGATAGTCCGAAACCCAAATACCAATTTTTTTTATTCCGACAGGAGCTCGATAAACGGCTTACACTCCGTTTTTAAAGAATCGTCTTTCAATATCAAGGTTGATAAAAGATGGATTCCCTTGTTTAGAAATTGGATATCCAACTTCACAGTAGTACAGTAGATTAAAAAAAACACAGTTTAGCTACAATAGTGAATTGTTGGACCAAGGTGGTGACAGTTACACATGTATATCGGCCCATTACTACAATTATACATATTTCTTCCGTTAATATAAACATATTGCCCTTGGATGAAGGTGTTAGGGTAGATTAACACACGAGGGAAAAAATTATCACCCAAGACGAAGTCTCGGGTGATAATTTTTTTCACAGAGTGTGTTAATCACCCTAACACCTTCATCCAAGGGCAGTATGTTTTTTTATTATACTGAATGCCTAATGATTCAAGTGTGCATTATGTTATTAGAAGGACAATTGTTAAAAAAATAAAAAGTCATAAATTAAGATAGTTTACTTACATTAACAACAACAAAACACCAAATAGCAACAAATTTAACAAGATAATAACATAATGTTTAGGGGTAACAATTAATGTAAAATGTTAATTGTATATTTTGATAAATATTATCACATGTTTGCTTCTATATTCTGACTATTGCATAAATAATTTTCAAGGTAGGCTATAATTGTTTTATCATTTTTCAATATTATTATTTAAATACACGTCTTGAAATTTATGAAAACTTTGAAATTTTTTTTAACTTTTTGAAAATTTTATCATTTTGAAATTTTTTGAAAACTTATGAAAATTTTGAATTTTTTGAAATATTAGAAAATTTTAAAATTTTTGAAATTTTTTGAAAATTTTGAAATTTTGAAATTTTTGGAAAATTTTAAACTTTAAAAGAAAAATTTTCTTTTTTAATTTTTTAGAATTTTGAAAATCGGTAAACCGCAGGTGTTAATTTTTCCGGATCAGCAAACTTCGGGCTCAGCGGGTGTTAATTTTAGGCATTAACACTCGTTGCTAATATTATCACATGTTGCTAGGGATGGGCGGGGCTTATGAAAGGTTAGTGAAAATTAACAAATGCCACTTGTCCAATAAAATGAATGGATAATGTAAGAAATTTGCATAAAGTATAATAATTTTATTTATTCCTTTATTTATTTTTTTAAATAATTTAAATTCAAAATCATTTAATGACTAATAGAGTTGCTACTACGTGCATGCATACTGACAAATATGATGTGGTTTGTTGCTTTCTAAACAAAAAAATACATCTTTTTTGCAATAGAAAGCATCCATTTTGCCCTGGCTACGCCACTGTATATTTAAGTTGAAGCACATACATTAATAATTCAGTGATTATAACTTAGATGGACAAAGTCAGCTAGAGGCTCACAAGATCCGGGATTGCTCACCTGGGTTAAGTTCATGAGAAATTATCAGAAATTTCAATTGTTGCCTTTGCTGCCATATCTGTGTACACAATTGTAATAAAGTTGCATCATTTGTGCATGATCTGACAGGTAACTGCCTAATTTAACTGAATTCATTCTCTTTAGTGCCTCTCCGAGCGATGATAATGTATTTTCCATAAAGCTACAATGTAAACTTTGACCTTGGCTGATGGCCATTTTGAACTTCTGATCTACACCAAAACTATTATTGGGGTCGTCGTGGTCATGATCATATGGTAGTTGGATATATAACTACCTATGCAATCAGTGCCTATCACCACTAACATTGTGAGTTCGAATCCAGCTCAAACGAGGTGTATTCGAGACCACATTATGTGATAACGCTTGTCAGTGACTTGTGGCAGGTCGGTGATTTTCTCCGGGTACTCCGCTTTCCTCCAACAATAATACTGGCTGACACGAAATAACTGAAATATTGTTGAAAGTGGTGTTAAACGCCATACCCCCCCCCCCAAAAAAAACCAACAAAGATTTGTTCTATTCACTTGTGTGCATGACTTGTTACCCCCAAGAAAACTTTCGGTACAACATTGTTTCTTAACTTTTTCCAGATATAAAACAAAACATATTTTCACACCATCTGTTTGCTTCCATAGAACAGTATTAAGGACCCCTCATTGATAGAAATATGTATTACAGACTTCAATGAAGTTCATATAAAACCCTTACAATGTTGTTGAGATATTGACCATCAAAATATCCTTCGGACTATTGGGCTTTCGGACTATCGGACCTTCGGACTATTGGGCCTTCGGACTATCGGGCTGACACCCCATCGGCTTACCCACAATGACAATCCATGCATATCATATGCATGTCTATTTTTGAATATCAACATGTAATTATAATGTGTTTTTATCTACACCTCACCTTGGGTCAGTCTAAACATCACGTTTTATATATTTAATGATAAAAACAAACAACATAGGCAGCATGATATGGAGAAATATTAAGAACATCACGTTTTATATATTTAATCACTAAAACAAATAAAATGGGCATTCTATGGAGAAATATTAAGAAACCCTAATTAAAATAAAAATTATGGATCCCAAAATAAAATTTGAATGGGCTAGATAACAACTAAAGAAAATTACATAATAAAATGCAGGGAAGAATCAGAATGTTATAGATTAAATAATTAAACCAATGGTGGATCATTATTATCAATTTACTCCAGACAAACTGTTCTAGGTGACCTTATAGCTGTACAATACTGGCTCCATTGGTCTGCCATATCAATAATTCATGACTATCTGAGTCATGCTACTTATAAAATACCAATATTAAACTTCTACCATTTCTCCATACATAAGTCATCAAAGAGTGTTAAATGGGATAAATTTTTTCACATAAAATAGGGTACCCCTCTAAAAACTGTTAAAAAAATACCAATATTATACTTCTACCATTTCTTCATACACAAGTCATCAAAGAGCATTAAATGGGATACGCTACATTTGTATTTACACATAAATAGGGTTCCCCCCTAAAAACACTGCTAAAAAAATACAAATATACTTCTAACCATTTCTTCATACATAATGTCATCAAAGAGTGTTAATGGGATATTACACATAAAATAGGGTTCCCCCTAAAAAAAGCTGTTCAAACAAGTAGGTTCTGATTATCTAACGGAAATCTGAACTTTTTGTATACAGTTCATTAATATTGTTTCTTTCAACATATTTTCTTATTGATAACTAAAAGGTTTTTTTTTATAGATCTTGTAATACCTAGTGTCTCACAAACTTGATTTATAGTTCATAAGATTTTTGAGAGGCAAAAAAAAAAAGAGGGGTGATAGAGCAACTTTATAATTTGTGAGATTCATATCTTTAAAAGATAAATTGGCAATGGTCAAAATCCAGACTTTAATGATCATAGATTCGCAGTCCAACCAAAATTTCGTCTTTAATAGTTCCTCATTGTTTTCAAGGTTGATGATCCCTCCCCCCCCCCCCTCCTGCCTACAGGTGTGCAAACCCTCAACCATATATAAGGGATATACTGTCAAACCTGTATTTAGAGGTCACCTTCGGGACAAAGAAAAGGTGGTATTTCAAGACAGATGACCTCTTGAAAGAGGTTCAATTCATAGGAAATCTTCTATGACAGAACAATAAAAAGGTGACATTTTAACACAAGTGACTGCTTAATAGAGGTGACTGCATATGCAGATTTGACTGAATATGCATAAAAACTTCAAATTAAGAAATTCTCGCAACAACTAAGATTATCACATGTGTTTGTAAAAGTCAATAATTATGTTGGACTGGTACAAAGATGTAGCAGCATTGTCAAATATAGAATTATAGTATTTTGATTCAGAATATGATAAATCACAAGGGATGAAATTTTGCATAGAAACAAAACTCGAAATTGTGCATATAAACAAAACGTCCCTATGGGTCTCTCATTGTTCATCTGGTCCAACTAATTGTTGTCTTCAATTTGTTCCATTAACCACATTTAGATATTCTATATACAGTCAAACCTGAATTAAAGAGGTCACAATTGGGAGAAAGAAAAGGTGGTCTTTTAAGACAGGTGACCTCTTAAGACTGGTTGAATTCTTATGAAATTTTCTATGACAGAACAAGACAAAAGTGACCTTTTAATACAGGTGACAGCTTAATAGAGGTGACTGCATAAGTAGGTTTGACTGCAACTGAGAAAAACAAAAGTCACATGGCCCTGTAATGGTGGTGATACCTTGATCACATATTATCTGACATTCCCACAGAGGGTAGAATATTGATTGGTCAAAAGCGACCTTTTAATGGTCAATCGATGGGGGAAATAGAACTTTGATTGGCTTAAAAGTAAATAAATTACATAATGTTTCTTTATATCAGACCCTTTGGTTACAAATTCCATAAAGACTGGCTGTCTGTATAAAAGCAGCTGGCAGATGACGTTCCTCACCATGTGGGATGGAATCAAAATCATGTTACAGCCAATATGTACCGATTCCATAGCCCTACATCGCTGGAGGATTTGGAAATCATTTTTGGTCGAAATACAAAGAATGTTTATATTACATGACTGCCAAAATTACAGAATTCCTAGAAAATGTCTTAATGCATGCTAAACAACTCAATTTTTAGCTACAGTTTAAATTTCAGCTCATCACAGATTAAATGTACCAGTAAAAGTTGTTGTCATTTAAAAAAAAAAAAAAATTTCCACCTCAGCCAAGTGGTTTCAGAGGAGAATATTATAATATTTTCTTACCAGGACACCCTGGCATTTCATAATTGAAGGAGGTACGAAGCAAGGAAGCAAGCGAGTATCCTCAGCATTTCATAATATGAAATAAGCCTGTTTTATATAATTTGACGAAAATCAAAATAGAAATCTGATTTAGTGCCTGCAAAAATCAGTGGCTAATCTAATTACAATATTTAACTTCTGTTGATAGAAATAAAATAATCTAATTTGCATTGAAGTCTATATAGAATCCCAAGGATTATGTTCGATTTCAGTATTCACCTCCAAACATTTTCTTCATATAACAAATACTAATCATTGATTGGTTAATTACATAATATAATGTCAGTCCAGAAAAGAGAATTAAGTTAAAGAGAAACCAAATGACCACATTGGCTTTTGATCAAATCAGGTTAACCTTATCCTCCCACCAAGAAATCAATACCCCTTATTTATAATTTTATGGAAAATCCCAGGTTTTATAGAGACGATCAAACAATCAATACCCTCCAATCAAAATTATCTATGGGTGATGTAATGGCTACCATCATATAACTATTAGGTTATACAATATACTGAGTGAGGTTCTAATTGGGAGACTGCCACGATATAGCTGAAATATTGTTGAAAGTGGCATTAAACACCATAACCCTATCCCCTCTAAATGGGAAAAAATGGTTTTATACAATTACGAAAAATCTTTTTTTGACAGTGATGGTAAAAAATACCACTAATTTCGACGAAACTAACAACTACCTTACACCTCAAACCATTAAACACAAAAAGACTACAGGGATTTTTCTAGCCTTCCTCAGGGTCTCAGCGTCTGGTAAAAGGACCCTTTCCCAATGAAAAATGTTCTAAAATCATGCCAAATTCCCAAAATGTTCAATCTTACCCCCTTATTGTGACTCCCAAATGGCCAATTTGTCCACAAAAAAATTCCCAAAATGGTACCAAAAGAATGAAAAGTACCATTCCCAAAACACCTTGATAAACCCCTGGACTATGACACTGGTGATTGAAATCCAGCATGTCTGTTATCCTACTGATTTTATATAGGGTTTTATGTCTGACAAAAGTACTGGTTCCCACAGGAATTTGACTGTTTTACTTTTTTTATCTGTTTGTACATGTATTTCTTTAATTGTACTTGTCTGACTCATACACATGCATATTAACGTAAATAAAGTTTATATTAATACACAGAACTGTGTGGCACAAACCTCAATTACATTAAAGTGCAAATTAAAACTTAATTGACACTTAAAATTACTTTAAAGGGATCACTAAAACAACATTTCCTCAGGTATAAAGTAGTCTCCCTCTTATAAAAAGCCCCTATCACCAAGAGCCACCCTAGGCCTCTTATCAGGAAAGATTTCAGATGCACTGAAATAGTAAAACACTAGTAAATTGTTCCCCTAAAAAGAGGCCACATTTTCATTACAGAAGGGTTGGCCTTATATGGCCTTATATGGCCTTATATGGCCTTATATGGATGTATTTTGTCAAAATATTGATGCACTGAGATAGTTCAAAACACTAGAACTCTTCAAGAGAGGCCACCATTGCATGTAATTCTGTCAAAATATTGGTCAATATGCCCTTTAAGATCTTTTGCATAAAATAATTGTATGAGCCCACCCCCCACCCCCTGTTTGTCCTCCGATTTTCTGTAACTGTAACTTGTAATGGGTGCAGGTCCTTTGAATACAATAATTGTATAACCCCACCCCTACCCTGTTTTCGCCCTCTGTAGCTTGTAATGGGTGCAGGATTTCTAATACAATAATTGTAAGACCCCACCCCTGCCCCCTCTTTGTCCTCTGTAACCTGTAATGGGTGCAGGTGTTTTGATTCTCTTAATGACATCACACCACATGGTGATAATTCTTGATCAGTGTTTAATCACACCAGAGTTAACATTAGGCAGACATAACAGTTATCCACATTGTTTACAATCAGTAGTCTGTGCCAGATTGTATTGGCTCCTGATTCGTAAAATGCTCATGGCTGTTGCTGAATAACTAAAAAACAAACATAGGTGTCTATTTTTAAATCTAATTTGCTAAAAAAAAAAGTAAACATCTGCTTCAGTTTTACAAATTTCCTTTGAAAAGAGGAAATAAATGTTGGAGCTTTTCAGTGTAGAAAAGTTAAATACACATTGATAGTGCACACATTCCTAATAATTCATGATCATAATAAGTTGCATTAGATAATGTTAAACTAACATAATTTACAATGATCTAAATATATAATGAAGGAAATGTACATTTGTGGTTACTTGACGATTGCCATGATGACCTTTAAACCAATCAGAAGGCAGATAATATTTTCTTTATTACAACAGCGAGTGAATGATTATGACAAGTGTGTAAATTTTCAGCCATACATACAATTATCACCGCTATTTTTTTTTTCAATGTTCAAAATTGCAAATAAAATAATATTAAATATCTGATATTTGGTCTTGAAAAGGACATACAGACTGGTCCTATAAACAACAGTAGAGCTAAGGGTAGAAATTCTGAATAAATTAAGTACAGTACATCCATTTGTAATGAAATTGATTATATTGGTGTTTAATGCCAACATTAGCAGAATTTCAACTATATCATGGCATGTCTACAGAAATGAATTCAACTGTATATTATGAAAGGAAAAAAAGCAGTAGTAAACACTGACGACAATACAGGTAACTGTAAGTATTAATACAGGTAGACAATACTATAATAGGTAAGTATTAATCATGTCATGGTAATGTTAACACAATATACATTTACATCACAATATAAAACAAGGCCACTATCTCATACAGGTCAAATGTCACAATTTAATTACCTAGTCTAAAATGTATTCTTAATACATGAAGGTCTTTCAATAAGGGGTGGCATACCAGGTACTTTTACCTGCTTAAAATGGTCTTTGGTACCTCCTGATTTTAAAGAGTGTTGTATAAGATATTCATGAAAGTTGTTCAAATTTTAATCAAAAGTACCGTTTAGATCTGTAAAATAGTGAAGTACTGGTAGACTTGAAAAATATTGAAAGCCTTGTACATGTACTTATATTCAATTTATATAGGTAAAATACATATTTCTAATATATTGTTTCACAAACTTGTAAAATTGTTCATGTGTTTTTTAGGAAACGGATTAATATAAGCATTACGCTTGTTTCTGAATCCTATGTTTTATTGTATTATGAACAGAAAGTTCATATGTTATTTATCAATAAAATATGTTTAAATCAAACTTGTAAAATAGCTTATAGGGCAATTCTGGACTGAATTGAAAATTATAGCTGTGACCAAATAAACAAGGCCAATATGTTATAATTTTTCAAAATTTGAATTGTGCAGGGAGAACTTTCCATCCCTCGTGATTGACTATGTTTAATGTTAGATGACAAGTTCTTGAGTTAAATAAATAGATCATATTTTATGTAAATGCCAGTGAACTTTCCCCCCATGTCAACCTTGTTTACTATTTACATGGAGTTAAAAGGCTATATAAAGTATATGTACATACATGTATTGACTATATATTACAATGCACTTTGACCTTTCAGCATGTAGTCAAAACTGTATTAGGAGGTCACCTTTGGGACAAAGAAAAGGTGGCTTATAAGACAGGTGTCCTCTTAAAAGAGGTTCAATTCATATGGAGCTTTCTATGACAGGAAAAGAAAAAGATGACCTTTTAATACAGGTGACTGCTTAACAGAGGTGACCACATAGGCAGGTTTAACTGTATCTGTATTTGCTTGTGGTCACATTATAATATATCAGGTAGATGTCTATGAATGATTTTAGACTTTAGAAGTTACTAGTCCGAACTTGAAAATATAACAAATTTTAAGTACAATTGCAAAGAAAAATAAATAAAGAATTACTGGACATATCAAATTTATACTGGCAATATGACCAATGCTAAAGTCACAGTACACAATATACTGTCCTCTCGTGGTACACTTTATATACACACCATAGCACATAATTTTTATCATCTTTGACCAAAAAAATTTTTTTTTTAAAGACAATTCATTACAGGAGACATTAGAAATGTACCACAATGCATTCTTTGTTTTGTTTTGACAAATATCAGCATTTTAAAAACCATGACAATCAAAATAAACATTCATAGCCAGTTTCTCTGGATTGTCCATTTTTCATTGCCACTTAGGTATTCTCTAACCTTTATTGACATAAAAAAAATATGTTAAAACAATTACCCACCATTATGATATTCAAAAATAGATATCCCAGTCTGCAAAAAATGTTAACTCTATTAACCTCAACCCATTAACTTTTAACCCCATTAAGTGTCCTAACTGATTTCCTAACTCCATGTAACTCTTAGGGTATGATACGTGACCAAATTTCTAAACACCTGACCTTGACCTTCTAATGACTGTTAGACGTTGACCTATTTAATGACCTGGTTCCCTGTCAGAGTAGCCTTTCATCTATTATTTTTAACTATAACTCACCTCCACCTCTTCGTGACTTTGTAACCTTTTGATCTCCTTTACCAATTTACTTTTATCGTCAGTAGCTTCCTCCAATCGACATTCAGATTCTATCCTAGTACGTTCTAACTGTTTACTGAGTTTATCGTTTTTCTCTGACATTTTGTCCAACTTTTCTTTCATGGTTTTCTTTAAACCTTCCACTTCCTACAATGAGGATATACATTTTTGTAAGATAATTCTTCAATATGAAGCTCCAGTCAAACCTGCCCATGCAGTCACCTCTATTAAAAGGTCATATTTTTCTTGTCCTGTCATAGAAAATTTCATGTGCTCTTTTAAAATGTCACCTGGCTCATCAGGTCGCTTTTTCTTTGTCCCAAAGGTGACCACTTACTACAAGTTTGACTGGATATATAATATTTTTTAAGTGTTTTTATTTATAGCTGCGTCATGGCATGCATATAATGGTACTAAAGAAATCTCTGTCTACTAAACAATGTTGCAACAATTTCTTTATTGTTAAAAGAATTACACTAGTGTCCATTCCAGACCTAGCCCTTGCACCATTAGTGTTATTTTTTATGTCAAGGGTGCTTTAAAACCTTAACATGTGCATCTTTCAAGCATGCCAAAATCTGCTTTTGTCGAATTTCAATAAAGAATCGTTTTTGCTGACGTTTCAGTTCAATACAAACAGCAAGATAAATAGACCAGAGAAGAATAGACAAATATTCCCTCACTGTGGGTAGACGTCTTGAAACATCATCACATGAGGTAAGTATCTGGGCAAGACCCCACCTCAATGAAAAAATCAGGTAATCACTTTTTCAAAATGTTCTTGCACCCTCTTTTATACATACATGTAGGCCAATGTATTATTACATTAGAAGAAGACCTTTTAACATTTTAACATGGGATCCTTTATAAGTATTTGTCTAGTGGTTTCAGAGGGAAGAGGTTATGGTATTTAATGCCACTTTCAACAGTATTTCAGTGGCGGTCAGTTTTATTGGTGGAGCAAATCGAAGTAACCAGAGAAAACCAGTCTTGTCGCAAGTCACTGACGAACTTTATCACATATTGCTGTATCGAGTACACCTTGCCATGAACGGGATTCGAACTCATAACTTTAAAGGTGATAGGCACAGATTGCACAGGTAGTTGTCAATCCAACTACCATAAGATCACGGCCATGACAGCCCTTAAGATTAAATTGTAAACAAACAATTAGAACAGATAAACAAAGAGATGTCAGTAGCTTAAGTAGGTCAGAGGTCAGATACATGTCACAAGGTCCCTGTAATAAAACTAATGATAATATTTATTATGCACAGACAATGTCTCTCACAATAAGACAAAATCTCATGTTATTTATTATACAATAAAGATCCTGATCATGTGACCCAATTACTTCAAATTAATTCCACAATGAACATATAATAAACATATTTTGTTGTAAATGACTTCACATCTCCACACATAGTAAAAACAGGGCGAATTGACTTCTCTCTCTTTTGACTTAAGGGCGAAGTGAGGGAAAATCTGGGAGACTTCCGAAAATCGATCCAAATTTTAACGTTTCTTTCCCCACTACCGCATGTTCCCCTACCTTTCACAAAAACGAACGTGCTGCACTATGATCTTAAATAGGATGCAATTAACGAGTTTGGAATAAAATATTGAACATAAAACCCTGTATGGGTTACATTTCAGGAACATAGGAGCTCCTTTTATGTGAATATTGAAGAAAAAGCATGATTATTGGTGAAAAAAAACGGACTTGAAAAGACTGACAGGGCAACTAAAACTTAGATTTTTGACAGAAATTGGGCGATTTCATTGAAACCAAGGCAAAGAAGTTGCCCACTTCGCCTGGTTTGGTGAGCCCTGTCACATCTTGTCTACCACAATATAACTGAAATATTGTTGGAAGTGGCGTTAAACACCATAATCTCCCCTCTACATCTTGTCTACCACAATATAACTGAAATATTGTTGAAAGTGGCGTTAAATACCATAATCTCCCCCTACATCTTGTCTACTTTAGCATTGTTATGAAAAGAAAGTCTAAACCATGATGATCAACAATTCCACCAATATCAACAAAACCAACAATCACCTCTCACCTCAACTCATCCCAAAGATGTTCGGTTTAGACAGATTTCACTGTTTTAACATTACAAAGGCTGTTGTTGATCCTAGCAATCAGAATTACACTATACTAACCTTACGAAGATTATTGTTCATCCTGACAATCTGATTAAATTGTTCGTCTCTTTTATTGTGCACCTTTTCAAGTCGAACAAGAAAGCTCTGACGATCCTCTTGGTTTAACGATGTTTTATCTAGCATGCCCTGCACCAAAAGTACCTCCTCATCTAGACTCTTCTTAATGTCTGGTGAAGCAGTGTCGGTATTCTCCTCAGCTTTAAAAGAAAGGGCATGAATGTATGTAATGAATACATGTATTTAAATTTTTAAAAAAATGGTAAATATGAAATATTTGAATATATTCAACTGCATATTTGAAATAAAAGTAAACTAGAGGCTCCCAGGAGCCTGTAATCGCTCACCTGGTTTTCAATTTGACATCTAAAGTTGATAGAAAATGGGGGTGTTACACGTAATTTTGAAAGTGGGCCACCCAAAAATCATTTCAACTCAAATTTCTGAGCAAATGATTTTGATGTGATTTTTATCTCATAATATTCCTAAACGGAATAAACTGGTTGAAAAAATCTCACAGAAAAACCCAGAATATAGGTTAAACTACTCATTGCCATGTAGCTGCAGTTAAAATTTGAGCTCATTTTGATTTATAATAAAGCAGCAATGGACAATTGAAGAAATTTCTATTTTTAGTAACAGCAGCTACATTGTATCTTGAATGGAGGGCGGGACTATCGGATATAATGGTGAAAGGGACACTCCCAAGGAACATCCCTGCCAGGTTTGGTTTAATTTGGTTCAGTGGTTTCAGAGGAAAAGATTTAAATGTGATCTTTTATCAAAATATGCCTAATTTCCATAATCGGTATAAATCGGCTGAAAGAAATATTTCACAGACAAACCCCGAATATATGTTAAACTACTCATTGCCATGTAGCTGCAGCTAAAATTTAAGCTCATTTTGATTTATAATAAAGCAGCAATGGACAATTGAAGAAATGTCTATTTTTAGTAACAGCAGCTACATTGTATCTTGAATGGAGGGCAGGACTATCGGATATAATGGTGAAAGGGACACTCCCAAGGAACATCCCTGCCAGGTTTGGTTTAATTTGGTTCAGCGGTTTCAGGGGAAAAGATTTAAATGTGATCTTTTATCAAAATATGCCTAATTTGCATAATCGGTATAAATCGGCTGAAAGAAAAATTTCACAGAAAAAAACGGAATATATGTTAAACTACTAATTTCCATGTGGCTGCAGTAAAAAATTGAGCTCATTTAGATTTATAATAAAGCAGCAATGGACAATTGAAGAAATTTCTATTTTTAGCAACAACAGCCATCTTGAATGGAGGGCGGGTCTGTCAGATACAATTTTGAAAGGGACCCACACAAGGACCATCCCTGCCAGGTTTGGTTTAATTTGGTTCAGGGGTTTCAGAGGAGAAGATTTAAATGTGAAAGTTTACGACGTACGACGGACGCCAAGTGATGGCAAAAGCTCATATGGCCTTTGACCAGGTGAGATAACAAGAGATGGCAAAAGCTCACATGGCCATTGGCTAGGTGAGCTAAAAACACTTTTATATTTGAATAAGAATAAACTACATACTTGTACACAATTCGAAAGAGCAATAACGTCTACAACAAACTCCGCAATCTTATGACTAAAAGGTGAATATTTCTGTCAGAAAATCATTTAAACTTACTATCAGAAAGATGTAAGGAGTCGTCAGATTCGCTTGGAAGGTCCCACTCTCTAGACGTTGGTGACCTTGGTGACCTTTCAGGCTCTGATTTGATTGGCTCCTTCTCATCTTCATCATCACTTATATCATTGATATCTTCTTTACGCTTGGAGGCAGGAGCCAGAGAAACATTGGGTGCGAAACCTCTCTCATATCTGTCCAAAAAAAAATCAATTTTGTAATTTAATCAGATCTGTGGATTATACTCAACTTGAAACAATGTTTTATCAGAAAAAACCTTTTTCCCTTTGAAACACCTCAATTAAAATCAATGAATATTCATCGACTTGAATATGTTGAAATAATTTTTTATACAAATGACATACACTCTAAAACACATATATCTGTTATTGGTGTTTAACAGAATATTCAGTAATATTTCAGCTGCCAGTTTTATTTGTTGATAGAGGAAAGCTACTGTTGCAGCCAGGGTCATAATCCAGATTTTAAACAGTCATGGTCCAACCAAATCTGGACAATTCTTCTTGTTTTTCAAAGGGGAGGAGTTGGATTCATATGATCCCTCCTAACTCCCTCCCCCCCCCCCCCCCCCTTTACATACTGTTGTGTAAATACACATTTATAAACACACTTATATTATACATGTGCATGTGAAGAAAAACACACACATATATATATATATACACATGTAATGATGTACATGTAAAACACACTTATAAAGCTAAGGCACATCTCTTACTGATGGTCTATCTGGGAACAATTTTACAATTACATGTATTATGAAATCTTTAATTAAAATATGAATTATAATAATTTTAGGAAAGGTTGTATTGTACTATGTATGGTATAATTTAAACAATAAGCTTTCCATTTAAAAACAAGACTATAATCCTGATATGTTTTATTCAAATCCAATACCTTATGAAAATACTACAAGTACAAAGTCCACTATCTAAAGAAATTTAAATGGTCAGTATTAACTGGTCAAACTAACCAGCTTGACCTGCTCATATATTTAAATGTTAAAAGTACATCAGGACTCACCACACTTGCAAAAAACAGGGAGACTAGACTTCTCCCTCAGAGATCATGAGGGAGAAGTGAAGGCATGACAGGGAGACTTCCAACAGCGTTATAGAGACATGTTTTCGCAAAAATATGGGGGTTTTTTTCACATTTTTTTTTTTATATTTGCATTTGAAGTGTGTCTTTGCTAATATCTTATTAATATCCTTCATATTTAACAATAAATTCATGTTTTGTATTTGTTTTATTATTATTATTGATCTTATGACTTATATTTGTTGATTTTAGATTTGATTCATTTTTGCCTTGAAATCTGTAAAGAAATGAATGACATCTAATTGTTCGTTTCCTTCCCCCGATTTTACATCCTCAAGATCACAGTGTTTAAAATTTGACAAGTTGATTGTTTAGCTTTTAAAAAGCTACAAATAACTCAAGTTTTGTTAAAATAATTATAATATAACACAATTCAACGGCCAATTTGGTACATGAAGTGTCTGTTTGTATATTTTTAGATTTTGGATTTAATTTTCACCGGGAATTTCGTCAATACAAATTTACATAAGTTTGCCACGATTCTTTTCAACATTTGTATCAACAAATTAAACCTTCTTTATTGCTTGAATAAAACCCTTTTCTCTCATTCTTATGTATTTTCACATTGATTACAATTGCTTTGTCAATTAACTTTACCATAAAGAAAAGAGTGACTTGCAAAAAGAAACAAGGCGACTTTAATTTCGCTTTGTAATCGAGGGAGAGCGACTTCAGCCGATATAGGGCGAGAATTTCGCCCACTTCGCCTGGTTTGGTGAGCCCTGTACACACTATGTCCTGTATTTATTTGTGCACTTCATTGGTACAGGTTTCAATAAAACTATGAAAGCTTGTCGTCAAGCAGATTTTACAGGGTCTATTGAACCAATTTTTCCTTTTTAAATACCTGGCACAGGTATACTGAAACTTCGACAAAAATTTTACAAAACAAATTCTAATCCTGACACACCCCTTACCCATGGATGACCTTCACCTTCACCAGATTAAAAATATGTATGGCGGATAATCTGATCTTTATTGAATTTATAAAATTTAAATCTTTTCATGGTCTATTTTGTGACACATTTTAATAACCATTTTTTGAACTGACATTTTCATGGAGAATAAAATGTAAGACTCCCCGATTATACATTTCTTAATAAAGGCTACTTCAACTATAATCCTCAGATTATCATCCACATTCCGCAGAAAATCACGGCAGGTGGTACACAAATTTGTGTTTGTTTTACATGTAGTGATTCATAATAAACAGCATAATAAATTAATATTCAAATAATAATTTAATCTACATGTATATATGCCACTTATTATGACCTTGCCAGCACTCCTGGGCGATACCACTACCACTTGTGACCTTATAAATATTCCTGGGCCAATAGGTTATTCTGTCCACTCAGACATGTTGCTGTCTTGGAGAATTCGAAGTAAGAAAATGGTCCGTTGATAACATATTTGTTAACAAAATCTACCCCAATAACTTGAATACAAAAGTACTTGGACTGAAATATTGTTGAAAGTGGCATTAAACACCATAACCCTAACCCTATACTGCTATCAGAGGTCATCACATATTCATTCATTTAAATATAGTTTCTATCTTTTTCTAAGATCTTGATCTTCATAGACACATTCTATTTAAATTTAAAAATATTCTATCCTTGCATTTGTAATACAACAGCTATTATATTTGTACCCAACAAACAAAAAATGTCTCTACATGGTAGCCTGGCCAATTATAGAAGTAACAGCGTTTATTAATGTATTATATTTCTCTGACCTGACAAGTATATTTATGCGACAGATTATCACGGATCACGTCAGCTGCCATTGTAACATGTGACTAGGTGAACTTTTCAATTATTTTACTTGACAGAATGACCATTCATAAAATATAAAAAAATGTTTAACCCAACAGGTTATGAACTTAAACAGAGCATAAAATATCTTACAAAGGCCAGATAAAATGTATCTTTAACTTGTAGCTACTAGAAGATAAAGGGGGGGGGGGGGGGGTCATATATTTTAAAATGTGTGGTAAACAACACAATGGAGTACAAACATCAATAACATGGCTAAGGACATACCTATATATTTAAACATTGTAACAGGTTATATACAAATACCTGTACTATACCTATACCTGTGTATACGTAGGAATCCTCATGTTTTGTCTGTCTGTCATGTTTTTATACAAAACGAATATTAATATAGCTATTTGAACACAATAGTCCTTCAGTAATTTTCTTTTCCATTGCATTGATATCTTTTGTATGAGGGTCACCGAGGAGTTGGGGGGGGGGGGGCTTCATATTGATAAATGGGATCAGTTTGTTACACACTGACAGTCTTAATTTTTGTAGTTTTAGGCACAACAATATCAAAGTAATAAATAGGTATGGATAACCCCTTCCCAATATATTTTTTTAAAGAGATGTCCTGTAGGGTTCAAAAAGGGATAAAATTATCTTCAAATTAAGAATCATGTAGTTTAATAGTCGTTCCTGTAAGTTAGGTTCCTTTTGGCTCATGCCAGTAGTTTCGGACGAGATTATCAAAATGTGAAATGTCAACAAAGACAACAATGAGTGGACAACAGACGACAGACACAAAAGCTCACATGGCCTTAAGCAAGGTCAACTAAATATTTTGGGGGATCAAGTATTCCTACATCTTCGCTAGCCAAGGGTTACGATTCGGGTCCGCCTTCTCTCCACCCTTGGCAGATCTAGAATACATTTTGAGGATTCACGCTTTAATATTTCATTGGTTACGGCTACCAGTACACGTATCCAATCAGAAGACGTTTTACACGGAGCACATGTTATCCGCGAAATGTAAACAAAAATGGCACCGGAATGCCAACGATTTACCGGAATACCAAAAATATGACAACGATTTGCCACTTCCCGTTTTGGTTCCAATGAAAACATCTTTCCCGTCTGCCAAAGCTTTGAAACTTTCACTTGGTTGACAGTAAGTGCTTCCAAATTAAATTTATCACAAATAAGTTTTTATTCACTGGGCGCTGCCATTTTCAACTCTCCAACATACGTATAACAAAACGATTCTGATTGGCTGGCGATGACGACTATCTAAGGGGCGCAACTTCGATAAACCACCAGGTGGCATTGCGCGCGAATTTCAAAATGTATTCTAGATCCGCCAAGGGTGGAGAGAAGGGGGACCCGAATCGTAACCCTTGGCTAGCGAAGATGGTATTCCTAGTAAGCAAGCAGCACCTTACCATGGCATTATACCCTTCATTTTTTCCTATATTAAGCAAGTCTTAGACAAGGTTAAATAAAATAGAAGAATAAAAATAATACCTTGCAGATTCGGATGATGGAATTACTCTGTCTGGATTTAGTAATACAGGAGGTCCTGACTGAAGATAATGGGGAATTCCTGGAAAACTAAAAATAAAATTGGCATTAGTCTCTGTCTGGATTTAGTAATACAGGAGGTCCTGGCTGAAAATAATGGGAATTCTTGGAAAACTAAAAATAAAATTGCAATTAGTCTCTGTCTGGATTTAGTAATACAGGGGGTCCTGACTGAAGATAATGGGGAATTCCTGGAAAACTAAAAATAAAATTGGCATTAGTCTCTGTCTGGATTTAGTAATACAGGAAGTCCTGACTGAAGATAATGGGTATTCCTGGAAAACTAAAAATAAAATTGGCATTAGTCTCTGTCTTGATTTAGTAATACAGGAGGTCCTGACTGAAGATAATGGGAATTCCTGGAAAACTAAAAATAAAATTGGCATTAGTCTCTGTCTTGATTTAGTAATACAGGAGGTCCTGGCTGAAGATAATGGGGAATTCCTGAAAAACTAAAAATAAAATTGGCATTAGTCTCTGTGTGGATTTAGTAATACAGGAGGTCCTGTCTGAAGATAATGGGAATTCCTGGAAAACTAAAAATAAAATTGCAATTAGTCTCTGTCTGGATTTAGTAATACAGGAGGTCCTGACTGAAGATAATGGGGTATTCCTGGAAAACTAAAAATAATAAATCCAACTACCATACGATCACAACCACCAGGAATATTTTCAGAATCAACAAGGGGCCGTAGTGGCAGTGATCGCATGGTAGTTGGATTTACAACTACCTATGCAATCAGTGCCTATCACCACTGACGTTGTGAGTTTGAATCTCGATCAGGGCGAGGTGTACAACATTATGTGATGAAGTTAGTCAGTGACTTGCGACAGATTGGTGGTTTTCTCCGGTCCCTCTACCAATAAAACTGACAGCCACGATATAACTGAAATGTTGTTGAAAGTGGCGTTATACACCATCAAACAAACATCAGAATCAACAGACTTAATATTATCGGTCACTGTGACGTCAATTAGATTATGAATGAAGCTACCAATAAATACAATAAGGTAAGTAATTAAGGTATGGAATATATTATCACGATCACACTCGCTATATGATACTAGCGATAATGTCTGTTTCACCTTCACAACTGCTGTTTATCTTTATATCAATGAAAATTAGGTACAAATTTGAAAAACACATGAAAAATATAGTGAAAATAAGTTCACCATCAGCATCAGCATGTGGGTAATCAGCAACCAGACTTGTGAATTTAAGACCACCACAGACTAAAATCACTCACACCCACACTGACTAAAGAGGTAACTAAGTACATGACAATGGTTGATTGATTGATTGATTGGTGTTTAACGTCCAGCGCAATGGTTGACATGATTTCATTCATGTTATAAGATATAACTAACCAAGTTGTAGACTATAATTGTTTACTGAAATTTTAATTTCATCTCAATAAGACATGAAAAATATAGTGAAAATAAGTTCACCATCAACATGTGGGTAATCAGCAACCAGACTTGTGATTTTCAAGACCATCAGACTAAAACCACTCACACTGACTAATAGAGGGGTGATCTAAGTACATGGCAATTGTTGACATGATTTAATTCATGTTATAAGATATAACTAAGATGTAGACTATAATTGTTTCCTGAAATTTTATTTTCATCCAAACAAGACATTCTTGGTTACCATGACTATGGGTTCAGATAAACAGGAAGTCCTAATTAAAGATAAGATGTAATTAATAAGGAATGTCAAGAAAACAACTATTTATTTATAAACTAGTTATTGGAATAAGTCTTTTTAAGTCAGAATTTTAGTAAAAACAGGACTTGATCAACAAGATGCTGCACGCTACGTCGTGCTAAGAATACTCCCACTCATTCATTTGTAAGTTGCAAGGTAAACAGGAAGTAGATGTGCGGTAAACCTGGAAAGGGGAGAAACAGTACAAGTCACCATGCCAAAGCCATATATCCAATATAAAATCATTTCTTCCAGTAGAAGCTGAGATATCTGTTACGAAAATGTGAACGGACGGACAAACGGATGGACTAACGGACGGACAAGGTGATTGCAATATAGTCCCCCCCCTACGAGTGGGGGTATAACTATAAATACAGTGAGATCTGTCTAAACTGAACCTCCTGCAGACCAAACTTTTATGTTCTGAATAAACACAGAATTCACGAAATTCATCGGTCCTGTCAGACATATGCATGACCAGCAAAATTTGGGCTGACACAAGATTGGTATTTTGCAATAGAAAATTATTGAGGACTGACATTATTTTCACTAGGACCATTAAACCCACATGCAATTTTATGAACCCTGTAGACAGGTGTTCAGTTTTTCAACAATGAATTCCTACATGAATACTTTATTTAAATTACGGTTAATATACCGGGAATCTCGTTTATTCAAGGTTTGGTTTCTACAGGTTCACTGTGACAAGAAATTTCTTGAAAATAAAAACATTACAATGATATCTTTTCCTAATTTACTGTTTGTATAGTAAATATAGATAATTCTGATACCAGTACATTATATAACTCTATAGCTAGCTATACATGAGTTGTTATTTCATATAAATCCTAATTTACTGCTTAAAATAAGGAGTGTTGGTTGTGAATTTCTATGTTTCAGCAGGGGATACAAGTAAAAATTAACTCGCTTGTATTGTGTATTTTATTTATGCAGGGCTTTCAATATTTTTCAAGCCTACCAGTACTTCACTTATTTACAGGCAGTACGTTTTTATCAAAATTTGATAAATTTGATCAATTTTCATGAATATCTTATACAACACTCTTTAAAATCAGGAGGTACCAAAGACCATTGTAGGCGGGTAAAAGTATCTGGTACCGCTCCTTGTTGAAGGGTTTGTTTATGTCTGTATGCTAATGTCTAACTTTGAGATTGTTTTGCAACAACAAAATTAATTATGTTTCAGTAAACTTACTTTTCTCTCAAGACAGAAGAGTTCGAAAGTAGTTTTCCATCTTTGATAGACAGTACTGATGGCCATGGTGTGAATGCTGACAGACCACGGACACCAGACGAGTCAGACCATGAGCTACTGCTTGACCCACTTGGACTGCTGCTTTCTTCACTTTTTGATCTTTTCAAATCTGCTGGGTCACATATTTCTGTTCGCTACAATTAGACAAAACAAGCAAAAATATATAACCAATAATACTTTCTTTAATTGATTATGCACAATTTTATACCCAAAGGGGTTGAAGGCATACATAGGGTTAGGGTTATGGTGTTTAAACCACTTTCAACAATATTTCAGTTATATCGTAGTGGTCAGTTTTATTTGCGGAGGTAACCAGAATACCCGGAGAAAACCACTGACCTGACGCAAGTCATTGACAAACTTTATCACAAAACATTCTTTAATTGATTATGCACAATTTTATACCCAAAGGGGTTGAAGGCATACATAGGGTTAGGGTTATGGTGTTTAAACCACTTTCAACAATATTTCAGTTATATCGTAGTGGTCAGTTTTATTTGCGGAGGTAACCAGAATACCCGGAGAAAACCACTGACCTGACGCAACTCATTGACAAACTTTATCACAAAACAACATAATACAAGACAAATATAAAATGTATTTCAATTGTTTTTGTTCATGTGAATTTGTGTTAGAAGGACTGAAGGAGTAAGATGAAGGAGTAAGATGTGGGAGAGGAGTGCCAACAGATGTAAACATTTCTACTCTTGATTATTTCATTGACTTAATGTAAATAAAAATGAGTCAAAATAAATAATTCAATAACTCAATTAATCTATAGTACAAAAAATGTCATTTTTGTTTTTTTCATAATTTTTTAAATCTATTCCAATAATAAAATTTGTACCAACAACATGTGCACTTTTTGTAGAAAAAAATTTTCATTTTGAATTTTTTTTTACCAAGGTTGTTGTTTACCAAGGATATTTAAACCAGTGAATACACTATTTTTTTTTAAATTAATTTTAATATTAAAAATTGTACCATGTGGACTTCTTGTTAGAATTTTTTTTTTTATCTTGGGGGAAAAAATCTACCAAGGTGATCATGAGGTTGTTGTTTCGGACATTTAAAACCAGTGAATACACTTTTTTTTTAATTTATTATAATAATAAAAATTATACCATGTGCACTTTTTCTAAAAAGAAATATCTTTGAAAAAAAATCTACCAAGGTGATCATGAGATTGTTGTTTTTGATATTTAAACCAGTAAATACACATTTTTTTTTTTTTTTTTTTTTTTTTTTAATAATAATAAAATTTGTACCATGTGCACTTTTTGTAAAAAAAAAGTTATCTTGAAAAGAAAAAAATCTACCAAGGTGATCACGAGGTTGTTGTTTTGGATATTTAAACCAGTGAATACACTAATTTTTATTTTATTTTAATAATAAAAATTGTACCATGTGCACTTTTTATTAGGAAAAATACACTTTTTATTAGAATTTTTTTTTATCTTGGTGATAAAAATGTACCAAGGTGATCAGGAGGTTGTTGTTTTGGACATTTAAACACCAGTAAATACACTAATGATTTAAATCAATATTGGTTACTAGACCTTCCCAAGGTAATAATAACACAAGTAATATTGACATTTTAATAGATCCATGATCAATGAAGAGTCTTGAGGGATGATTGGTATTGGTGGTCTTAGGTCTAGCCACAGATGATCAAGGCTAATGGCAGGCCTACAGGTAAATCATTTATTACCTGTACAGAGGTCAACTGGGTCATTCTAGTTCTGTTATGTAATATTTCTACATCTTAATTCAATATGAACTCATATTATACAATAAATTCAACCCTGTGACCTATAATATACATGTAGCTTGGAGACATACATGAACAAGAATATCAATATATATCTATATGTATATAAATAATATACAATTTATGTGTGTATATACAATAGTATGTCTGAAATTACAGTAAAACATATTATATTGTTTCCTTGTAATGTATACATTTATAGATCTACCTGTAATTAACTAATGTAACAGAATAGAATAGAATAGAATATTTATTATTCCAATCAATGGGCCCACAATGGGGGAAAACAAATTGCATACATTGATTATTGTCATTGGAGGCAATTATACATACCGGGTATATATATAAATACAATGTTTCTTGTCGGGTTCAGAGCCTTAAAAAATAATTAATATAAACAGAAAGAGAAAAAATATTTCAGTATCATAAACCCTGTTTCAGTTTTCTTGTCTCAAGGCACTCTATTATACATTTTCCAAAAATATTGATTATTGAAAGATTGGTAAATAAATAATAGAATTTTGATTTATCTGACATATTATTGAAATTAGAACATAATTCTAAAATTTTCTGATAACAAATCTTTCTACTACTATTATATATGGGGCAATCGATTACAAAATTATATTCATCCTCAATTTTTTGTTTTATGCACAGTTTACATAATCGTTCTTCGGTTTCCAAGTTTTTATATCTACCAATTTCAATCATAAGAGGATAATTCTGATCTTACAAATTGCCTGTCTTACTTTGAAATCATTAAGAAATGTATATTTTTCTCTAATAAAATGTTCCTTGAATGTAAAATATGTACGGAGTTTTCCCTTTTTGTCTTCATTTATACATTTTTTTAAATTATACCAATAACTAAGAAAACTATCACATAATTTTTTTTTCACATTGTTACATAAAGTGCCTACATAGACATTAACATTTGATATATTCATCTTATTTAATATTAGTAATATACTAGAATACCATATATTTGTTTGACATGAATTCAATTCCTTATTATAGACAAAAGCATCATAAAGTAAACCTTCTGATAAATTATTAAGTCTGTGAAAATACTTCAACATTGACAGAATTACTGAGAAATAAATAGGGTATCGTTCCAATTCTGACATAACTGCAATGTTACTTGCTTTTCGATTACCACCAAGAATATATTTCATAAATCTACTGTGAGACTTTTCAGTTATTCCAGATGCATATACTTTTTCCAAAATATAATCACTCGTTTTCTTACAACTAGCCAAGTTTGTATCAAACATCCCCTAAATTTCACTCCCATAAAGTAAAATGGGTTTGATGGTATGATCATAAAAGGTGCAAGTATGTTGAAACACTTGGGTTTGCAGAAAATAGACATTTTTGCAGCTTAAAACAGGCTTTCAATGATTTCTGATATAAAATATCTTTACATTGTTTAAAGTTACCATTACATGATAATGTAATTCCCAAATATTTATATGACTTTACGCATTCT
This sequence comes from Bathymodiolus brooksi, assembly GCA_963680875.1. NCBI lineage: Eukaryota > Metazoa > Mollusca > Bivalvia > Mytilida > Modiolidae > Bathymodiolus > Bathymodiolus brooksi. Next base: position 24,359,892 of record OY804590.1, on the reverse strand, counting down.
ATAGTTTGATCATTATATAACAGATTATTATTCAATAATTTACCAGATCTATTAAAAATTACAATCTTTGTCTTTGTTAAATTAACAGCAAGACACCATTTATTACAAAATGAACATGAATGTATTCTTTTCCT